>CM028377.1:86880846-87035393 GCA_013146195.2 Codonopsis lanceolata | reverse complement strand
TTGGTATGTCCCCATATCGATTGGTGTTTGGTAAGTTGTGTCACTTACCGATTCTTTATAGAACATAAGGCTTCTTGGGCTGTAAGGGAGTGTAATTTGGATTATTCATTAGGCGGGCTCGAAAGGAAAATGCGGCTTACAAGAGTTAGAGGAATGAGATTAGAAGCCTATGTGATTGCTAGGTTTTATAAGGAGAAAAATAAAGTTCCATGACAATTTGATTAAATCGGAAAAATTTCTTTGTGGGGACAAAGGTTCTCCTTTTTCAATTCAAAGTGAAATTGATGCAGGTAAGTTGAAGTCTAGATGGTCGGGCCATTTATTGTGGTGAGTGTTCTTTCTACGGGTGTTTGAGATTCAAAGTTCAGAACGAAGACAAGGTATTTAAGGTGAATGGGCATCGGTTGAAACCATTCTATGACGCGAGGTTGATCTACGGCACAATTGAAGAAATCGAGTTTGGTTGCCTTTTGTTACGAATAGTATCGAGGGTGGGCATTGAGTCTAGCTCTGAGACATTAAATAGCGGCGCTAGTTAGGGAGGCAACCCAAAAATTTTAATGCTTTATTTCTGTTTTTCTAGGATTAGATTTTATTTCCATGTTGTTTTTAATTATGTTTTAGTTTTGTTTACATTGCGACAAGTGTTGGATCTTGGATATGGAAGGAAAAATATTGTTACGTACTAAAAGTGTGATCTGACAAGCTTTATTTTTGAAGAGATTCGAAGTTTGAAGAAGTCTGGCGTGATGGGGCTAATTTTTTTGAAAGTTAGGGAAGCGGGTGAGCAGGTAAAAATTGGAAGGGGGTAAAATCCCTAAATTCATTTGGGATTGTAACTTTGCGTTCAATTCTCAAGCGATCTTTCTCAAGCAGATCTCGTCCAGCTTCTCTACTCGGCCGTGGCTCTGCAACAAAAGTGTATCTATTAAGGCCAAGCCACGGCGTTGGCCCATGTGCGAGCATCATTCGCTCGTAAGGCAGCCCACCAACAAGCGACTGTGGAGATTTCCTCTTACGCTTCTTCATCGATTCTCACTTGTTGCCGATGTATTTCCACCACCGCCATAGCCATCGGTTCGATTCCCCTTCTCCATCTTCAAGTTCGGACAGTGCCTATGTCCAGGTGAGCCCTCGGCTTCGTCCGAATCACAACCCACCCCTCTCCTTCGCTCTAAAGCTCCTCCCGACCTCTGATACCGGCGGGTAGGGGGCCTACACATCTGCCGGTCGATGCATTTCTCCTCGACTCTACTGACCCCCCACCATTGGAACCATACCAATCTTTCGTTTGGCGGCTTCTTTGAAGCCTCTTGCAGTAAAACGGCCGAGGTTCATGAGAAGCGATCTGTGATCAATTAGGAGGCCACATCAATTTTCAATCCAAAAAGACAATCAGTCGATGGAAGCTTTTTCTTCCAAAGAAAATCATTCCTTCCGGATGTTCCACCATCCGAGCTTCGTTTGCCAATTGCAGGTTCAGCAGCAGGCGGAGAAGGAGAGCCTGACCAAAGTGTGGCTCACGAACCACAAGTCCTTGCCCGGCTAACCGCCCTTGAAACCTCTTTTTTTTTTTATAGAAGCAGGGGCGGCACCCTGCAGGATTTTATAAAAATAGGAAAAAGAGAACAAACTTGAGGGGGACAACCAGCCTTGCCCTTATACATGGGAGGACAGAGGAGCCTTACCTCGAAATGGAAATTACAAAAAGAAGCTAACATAGCAAAATAACCCAAGCTAATGTCTATATCTAATGTAAGGAGTGTCATTTTTATCCAACAGCACAGAGCCACGAATGCGCGGAGGAAGCTCATAGAGGGTACTAAAATGAGAAGAAGACATGGAATCACAACCCAAATTGGCAAGGAGATCAGCAACGCTATTAGCTTGTCTCAAACAGTGGCTGAAATGGAAGTCCATATCTTTTTGAATATCGAGAACTTGACGAATAATATACCAACAAGACCAAGGAATTTTGTGGCCCAAAACAATGCAATCAATAAGAACCTTAGAGTCCATTTCAATAGAAGCTCCTCTAAAACCAGCATCACGAAGCCAACAAACCCCAATAAATAAAGCCTTAGCCTCCGCAAGAGTGTTAGTAGCAACACCAAAATAAGAGGAAAAAGCATAGATGATATCTCCCAAGGAATTTCGAACAATACCCCCTCCACCACTAGTGCCAGGATTGCCCCGAGAAGCCCCATCAACATTAAGCTTGACTGACATAGAGGGCTTATGCCAACGGATCAACTGAATACGACCATGTAAAGAAGTCGAAGTGTGATGTTTATGATGAACATCAACAATACACATCAAATCAGACCTGATGGAAGTAATAAGCCGAGAAGGGGACTTACCATGACCATCATATTTGAGGGAGTTTCTGTTGGTCCAAAGATGCCATAAAATCAACGAAGGGAGGATAATATGAGGAAGGGAAGGTTTATAGGAAAACCACCAGGCCATACAACATTGATGAATAGAAAGATCGCAGTGTTTGATAGCATATTCATCACCAAACGAAGACCAAATCGGAGAAGAGTGAGAAGAAAGACATCTTTGGAAGGTTTCACTTTGTCTGATACCTGACATTGGCATTTAGAAACAATGAAAATTCCTTTGCGAGATAAAGCTTCATCAAGAGGCAGCCTTTGACGAAATAAACGCCAAATAAAAACACTGATCTTCTTTGGAACCGCACGATGCCAGTAAAACTTAGTAGAGTACAGAATCTGGGCCGAAGATCTGAGAACATTCCAAGACGAGGAAATAGAAAAACGGCCAGAAGAAGATAGAGTCCAGCAGGGAGTATCCGCATGATCAGAAATATAAGGAGCCTGAGCAACAATTCGGTGCAAATCGGAAGAATTGAGGGCAGCTTCAATAGAGGAGTTTAACTGAGTTGAAGAGGCAAAAAGATCCTTGACTGTATCCGCTATAATATCAGGAGGTTTAGAAATAAGGCCACCATCAATCCATGAATCAAACCAAGGAGAGCAAAGGCCTCGACCCACAAGCCACTTAATATGAGGTTCCACAAAAGATCGGATGCCAATCATGCGACACCAGATATGAGAGCCCTTGCAAATAACTTGAGTCGGATGAGATCGAGAACAATATTTGGCTCTGAAAAATTGAGACCAGAGAGAATCTTGAGTTCGAAAACGCCACCAAATATTAGCCGAATAGGCACGAGTAATGTCGCTTAAAGATCTGATACCCACTCCTCCTTCAGAAATAAGAGTGCAACATTGGGACCAAGAGATCCAATGGGACTTGTTTCTACCCTCCAAATGCCCCCAAAAGAAATTGGAAAGCAGTCTTTCAATAGCATGAAGAACAGATTTTGGGGGGTCCAAAGCAGCCAAGAGATAGGTTGTGATAGAGTGCAAAACATGATTGATAAGAATAATTCTGCCATCAATAGAGAGGAAATTCCCAATCCAAGAATCAATACGGGAGCGGAGCTTTAAGACAAGAGGATCAAAATATTTCTTTAACTTTCGGCCACAAAATAAAGGGCATCCAATGTACACCAACGGGAAGTCTTTTTTGATAAAGCCCAGAGAAGAAGAAAGCCGGTCAATATGATGAGAAGAGACAGATGTAGAGACCGTAAAGCTGCTTTTAGACACATTAATTCGTTGGCCCGAACACTGTTCATAGCGGGATAACAAATGCTTATGCTTAGAGATGGAGGAAGAGCTTCCATTACAAAAAATTATCACATCATCAGCGAAAGCTAAATGGGAAATAATGGGGCATCCACTGGCAGAAGAGAAAGACACATACTGATGGGATAGATGCAGATCATTTAAGCTACGACTAAGAACCTCAGCAGCAATGATAAAGAGAGCTGGAGATAAAGGATCGCCTTGCCTGAGACCCCGCGAAGAGTTAAAGAAGCCAGTAGGGGAACCATTAACTAGGACAGAGAACCAATTGTCCGAAATCAATCTCCAAATCATGTCAATATAGCCCTCACAGAAACCAAATCTACGCAACACTTTAATAAGAAAAAGCCAACTGACCCTGTCGAAAGCTTTAGCCATGTCCAATTTCAAAACAATGTTGGATCCATAAATTTTTTTCCCCAAGTGAGTCATTAATTCTTGAGCCAGAAGAATATTGTCCTGGATAAGTCGCCCCTTGACAAATCCACTTTGATTGAGCGAAATAATATTAGGGAGAACATTGGCAAGACGAGAAGCCATGATTTTAGATATAACCTTATTATTGAAATTGCAAAGGCTAATAGGTCTAAAATCATTACGATCCGTCTTCGGAATGGTAACGAGCAGAGTACTAGTCCAACTTCTAGGCAAAGTGAAGCCAGCAAAGAATTCCAGAATAGCATTGTGAAAGTCTGTGCAGATAATATCCCAATGCACGAGGTTAAGCAGGAATTGGCAAGCTTGACTGCTTCAGTGACAACCTCAATCCAGTCCTTGCAGGCCGTGATAGCAGCCCATTTTGGGTCAGCTTAAGGGCAGTATCCCCTTTCATTTATGTTCATAATTTTTGCTACTTTGTCCTGTTTAGCATCTTTTGTTGTATATACAGTGAGGACACTGTTTGGTTTAAGTGTGGGGGGGATTTTGGAGGTTGCAAATTGTGCAGTTGGGGGGTTTTGATGAAAAATGTTGGTGCAGTTTTGAAGCTTGGCAGTCCTGAACATGTTTAGGTTTGAAGGGTTGGTAAATTTTTTTTTTTTTTTTTTGCATTGTTGTGAAACTTGGTATTTGATATGCATTTTCTCATGTTTTGGTGAAATAATCTTGATTAATGACTAGCATTGTGTAATTTTCCTAGTTGGGTTGACACGCATGTTTTAAAATATATATATATTTTGTTTCATTCAACTGATAAAATTGCAAGTTTCAACTGTTAGCCTTTCAAAGTGAGCTTTTGAGCCTAATTGGAGCATTTCATATACTTTGCTCTCAGTCATTCTTTGTGTGATTCTCACAAACAGATGAACATTTTAGAACTTGCATCTTGTATACATGTCGAGGTCACGTATTGAGTCATTGCACCAATAGGATTAAGGCACTTAGGAATCACCATGTTTTGGCTCTCTTTCTACCCTACCTGCATCATGTTTTCCCCTAGTTAACCCTTTTTGAGCCTTGCCCATTTTCTTTGTTTTAACCTTATAAAATTTCACCTGTAGCCTTTCTTTTTGACCCTCATTTTGCTTTAACCCATGTCAAGAATTGCATGAACACTATGTGAAATATAAACTCTTAGCTGGTATGAATTCAGAGCAACAAGTAAGGGATAATTGTTGGAATTAAGCATATTTTGTAAGTCAGAAGTTGAGTTTTAAGAAGCAGGAAATACAAGTTAGCAGCAGTTCAGAAAAAGAAAAAAGAAAAGAAAAAAAAAAGAAGGAAAAGGAAGAAAAAAAAAAGAGAAAAAAAATAAATATTGGTTTCAGTAAGCTGCTGCTTTTCCAGAAAAGGTAACAGTACTTTACAAGGTAGATGAGCATGAATTATCAAGTGTATTCAGTTCATCAGATCCGTTGAACACTAGTTTCTTGAAGTCAGTGCTTAATGTCGCTAAAGAGTTGGTAATGATGTATAGTTTTTGTGCATATTCTTGACATTTTTAACCCTCTTTATTCCCTTTATCCTACCTTTACACCCTTAGCCCCGTTACATCCCTTTAAAAGTCCTTTTGATTGGTGCATATGAACTCATTTTTAGTGATGGAGATTTGATCAAGTTGCAAGCATATGATAATGTCACTCTGTTGTGTGAGTTGAGTGTTTCATGATACACGGCCCTTGTTCAAACAATTGTGTGCTTTGAGCGATACCCGTGAGAACAGTTGAGATTTGCAAATTAGAAGTTGTGAAAAAGTTTGGGTGCATGAGAGTTATCTTAATTTGGAAAATTTATAGAATGCTAGTTACTTGGTCTGATTTTTGATCTTGAAAATGAGAATGCATATTAAATACCAAGTTTTGAAACAATGTGAATCAATTTTTTCTGGGTTGGTTGGTTTGTTAAAAAGCATGTTCAGGAAAGGTCCAAAATGCTTGAGGACAAGCATGGGTCAAGTGTGGGGGAATTTTGATAGCCTTAAATAAAGTATAACATTTTATGTGATTTTGCACTATGATTTTAAGGAAAATGTTGTACTTTCACTGGTATTTTGCATCATTGGTGTTCGCAGGTCTTAAGGAAGCTGGATGGAAGAAAAGATGGAGAAAAGGCAGATTTTGCAAAAAAGTCAAGTACCGAATGGGCATTTGCTAACCCAGAAAGCACTGTAGCAGAAATGCAAAAAACAGAGTGCGTCCTGTTACGAGACTGAAGGAGTTAGAAGAGGGTATTTCAGACATTGATCATTTTTGACAGTTCTGTAAATAAAATTATCATTTTATTTATTAGTTTCTTTTCCCAAACACGTTGTAAATGTTGGGAAAAGAATTGGTCCTCAACTGTTCCGTTTATGGAGATCGTGTCTTCTATTTTTGGGGGAAATGGCTGGAGCAGTTAAGGGAGATAGCTATAAAGGAAGGGGCGAGTTCTCCAAAGGGGGACAGACAGATTCGACACACACATACACAGATCCACTCGCACACTCCCTCTCTCTATCTCTCTCACTCATTTTCTTGCACTGTAACACAATAGCTTAAGGGTTGATTTATAGATCAACAGGCAGTTAGTTTCTTCCTTTCATCACTTGTGAAGTTGATTCTCTTTTCAATTTGTAAGTAAATTTTTAGTCATGTTTTGTAGCTAAAACCTTCGTTCCAGTTAATGAATCCGTAGTATTTTTTTTCAGAAATTGCTACTGTGAGATCCTTAGTGTGCTGTATTGTTCAAAGACTAAAATTGGGGCAAGTATTTAGTCATTCTCTACTTTTCTTGTTGCAAAGGAATTGTAACTTAGGATTAGTATGTTTAATTAATTTCTAGGGCCCAGATTTTGGTTAAGCATTTTAATCCATTGCTAGTTGAGAACCGTTGATCCGTAATTGTCTTCGGGTTCTAACGGAGTAGCACGTAACACACCGTTTAGGCATCACAAGCATATTCGGTCCGTGTTGCGAGGATGATTAATCTAGGTTAAATGATATTACTTCAATATCGTTGTCTAGAACCGGGTTTCTCTTGTCTTAAAGCTTTCAAAACATTAAATCTTTCAAGCGTTTCGAGGGTTGTCTTTTGATTAGAGTATAATTAGCGAGCTTCTCCTAATTATCGAATCCGTAAGGAGAAATTGGGTGTTAGGCGTTTGTCAACAACTATAACTGGTTTATTTGCGATCAATTGAGTTGGGTTGGAATCAATGATCGGTAGCTAATTTTGGAATTGCTTGGTTCATTAAGCTGGATCTTTCATCAAATTTGAATTTAATTTACTTATTGTTGCTTTCTTTAAGTTTACAAAAATTCCTATTTTTCTTCATTTGAGTTTAGTTAGTTAGTTAAACAAAAATCTCGGTTTTGGTTACTAAATAAATTTCTTAAGGATACAAATACAACGTTCCCTGTGGATACGAACCTTACTACCCTATACTTGTATTTGGGAAAAAGGAAAAATTATTTTTGACGGTTTGACACCCGTCATGCAGATGCAGGATCGAGTCGCGCCCAGAGCAGTGGACGAATACGTAGAGCTGACGGCACGGTGGGCCCTCGAGTCAGGGGAGGTGGCTTTGGCAGAGGCAGAGCGTCTTTTGGCTATTAGCTTCTTTTTCCTGCACATATTAGCTCCTTTTTTTTTTTTTTTTTTGTAATTTGTAGCTAAGATATGTACAAACATGAATTATGAAATGCAATATAATTTTAAATGACATGATAAAATGCAATGCATATTAAAATACATGCAGAAAATAAAGCTATGTCGACTCCTAAGGGTAATGGCACGCTGTATTTTAGAAATGAATTTAAAAAGAATACACCTTCGGTTTTGAGGGGGCTTTTCTGGTGATTTGCGGTAGAGGAAGAGGCAGCCGCCTCCTCCTGTGCGAGAGAGTATAATTGCAGCCATCTATTAAGCGTAGCTCTCCTTTTGATAGCCTGCTAAACCTTTCCGTGATCAGACGAGGCAGCGATTGATAATTTGGACAGAAACCAGGATACCAGCTGATTTGATGAGGCAGTATTGGACAAATTGGGCATGGAATACATCAAAATTGGGCGCCATGCCCAATTTTTATATGGGTGGCGCCCATTTTTGCTTTCCTGGGAGCTTTTCTGGTTACTGTTCATTACTGTTCATCCTTGTTTGTCGACTTCTTTCGATTTCTCCTATAAAAAGGACGCCCGGCGATCGTGAATTCTCACATCTGATTCCTTTCATTCTGCCTTCGCTTCTTCAAGCTTTCTTCCTTTCCCAGTTACTTTCCTCTCGTCAAAGAAACCTTTTTATTTTTGTCCAAATAGCTGCACCTTATCACACACCTTTGGAAATTGAGATTTACGAAAATGCCCTTGATCTCTGGATTCTCGCCCTTGACGAGGTGGTTTGATCACATTTTTAGCTTGGTGTCTTTTATCACGGAGAAATGTTGTGATCAAGCTGGGACATGTTAAGGGGGGCATCCGGTTACGTCTCGTCTCCTCGGGATCATCTTTTCAATTTTGGGATGAGCGAGATGTGTCTGCGGCATTTCGAGGAGTTTCGTGCAATGCTGGGAGTAGCTGCCACTCGCCTTATTGCCGTGCCTTCGCCTCGGAGGCGTCCCTACATGGCGATTAGGGAAGCTGTTCCGCACCACTCGATGCCACCGGGTTTCTACGAGGTGAACTTTGACTTATTTGTTCTTCCTGCTCAAGCTTTTCTGAGTTCGGGGAGAATGATGTGGATTATCGAGGCGTCGGTTGATCTCTTTTCTTGTGCACAGTGGGGAGATATTTCTTTGGTAGGCCAACGGGGGTTTATTGGCGTGCGGGTTGTGGATCTTGCTTTGCGGCACGTGATCGCCGGTCCAATATCGTCCCGTAATCTTGGCGAAACTTTGGTGTATGCGGATGCTTTTTGGTGGTGATGAACTTTTCCTGGCGGTCCCATTTTAATTCACATGTGGCTAGAAGAGCACTTTCAGTGTGTGATGGCTCTTGCGCCTTATTTTGCGATATATGACCCGGGGCTCTATGGTTTTCGCGGCCGTTTCCCCCAAATTAATCATTCTGATTATGACTGGACTAAGAGCTTCTTTCGGAGGGGCTCTATGGATATAGCTTGGGTGATTCATCACTGGGAAATTCGGCGCTTCATTTTGCATTCTGCCGGATATGCCCAAGTTGTTATGTTGGGCATCAGGAGGACCTCTTTCTATAGAGCTGATAGAATATTGCGTCAGTTTGGGCTGGAACAGATCATCCCAGACACGACTCGCCCTGTGTTCTTGGAGATGGAAAATAACAGGACTTTGGATTTTGACTTCCAGAGAATGTGGCGGCTTGACTTTGATAGGCTTCACGTGGCCTATTTGTTTTCTGATTATATGTTTTTGTCCCTCGAATACTTGGCGTGGATAATGGTGGTAGCGGAGGGGTCTTCTCGCGAGATTCGGCGAAGACTGAGAAACTTGTTTGGCCGTCATGTGGCCACGGGTATAGATGCTCGCCTTATGGAGATAGGCGAAGAGATTGACAGCTCGGGCTTGGTCATCCCTCAGGCCTTACAGGAAGATTTCAGGCGGGTACACAATCTTGGCACCCCGGTGGCTCTGGACCAAATAGGCGAGGTCAGTAATTGGGAGCCAGGAGGAGGCTGCTCCCCCAGTGAATGGGGCCTTGGTTTGGGTATCTTGATTATGAGGTCCCTCGGCTCAGTAACGCAAGTCGGCAACACAACCCTTGGGAGCCGGAGGAGGCTGTCCCTCCCCCTCAAACTGGATGGGGCACTGCTGTGAGGCCTGATGATGGCAGCCAACAACACAATCCCTGGGAACCGGAAGAGGCTGCTCCTCCCCCTCAACCTGGATGGGGCACCGGCTTTAGAGATAATGGGGCCGGTCCTAGCAACACGACTGTCCAGGAAAATGGGGACGTTGGCGATGATGAAGGAGATACTTCTGGCGGCTCCTTCTGATGAGAATAGAGGTTCCTCTGCGCCTCGCAGAAGAGGAATATGGGCCTTGGGTGGGCCTTGAGGCATTGATAGCGCTTGGCTGCTACAAAAGGAAGGAATATACGGGGAAACAAGTGGGGTATAGGCAGAAATATATATGCGGGCATTAATGTATAATATAGACGTCTTAATAAAAATTCCTAAGTTGCACCTTAGGACCCTGTAATATTATATTTTAATGTTTTAATGTGAGCTTCCGTTGTGGTTTTTCTCTTTCTTTTGTCAGTTGAGCTTGTTGCATGCTGAAGACTGGAGATAGAATGCCGAGGATTCAAAGAATGCCTTCCCTCCCCTTTTTCTCCTGATTTTTCATTTTTTTATGCTCTAACTTTTGCCTAGGCCGCCCTTTCGGGTTTTCAACCTAGCGAGCCCTTATTTCTCCTTTTTATTGTTTTTTCGCTCTAACTTTTGCCTAGGCCGCCCTTTCGGGTTTTCAACCTAGCTTGGAGAGGAAGCACTTTTGTCGAATAGATTGGCTCAAGCATAGTACCTTTTGAGCTTGTCAAGGTTGAAGAAATTTGAACAAGGTCCTCTCCTTCTGGTTTGTGAGAATGCGGCACCTCTGGCCGGATCTCTTTGACAATGTGCGGTCCCATCCATGGAGATTTCCATTTTCCCCTAGTGTCAACATAACTAGGGGCTTTTCTCAGTACCGGATCTCAACACGGATGTCGCGGCCTTTGACTTTTTGTTGAAGGCCCGGGCTATGCGCCTTTGATAGGCTCGAGTATGCTCTAAGGCTAGTAAACGCCGTTCATCGATCAGGGCTAATTCTTCAAATCGCCCTTTGACCCAGTCGACCTCTGCTATGTCAGATTCCATCATTACTCTTAATGATGGTACTTCAACTTCAATAGGCAGCACTGCCTCCATGCCGTATGCTAGAGAATAGGGGGTAGCCCCGGTGGGTGTACGAACTGAGGTGCGATAGCCCCAGAGGGCTAGCGGCAACTTTTCTGGCCAGTCTCTTCCTGTGTCAGCCATTTTTCTGATGATGTTCTCGAGAGTTTTGTTGGCTGCTTCAACGGCACCATTGGCTTGTGGACGGTAGGGGGAGGATTTGTGTCTTTGAATTTTGAACTCGTCGAGTAGACGATTCACGTCCCCTTCAAAATGAGAGCCGTTGTCGGAGATGATCTCGAAAGGTACCCCATAGCGGTATATGATATTGGCCGGATAAATTCGGACACCTTTCGGGCATTTAGGATCTTGTAGGAAGAGGCTTCCACCCACTTTGTAAAGTAGTCGACGGCTACTAGAACGTACTCATGGCCATTGGATCCTTTCGGGTGAATTTGGCCTATGACGTCGATACCCCATGTTGAGAAGGGCCAGGGGGCTGTGGAGTTATATAGAATGTGCGGGGGCACGTCTTTGCGAATTTGCAAAAGCGTTGGCACTTGTCGCAATGTCGCACCCAGAATCTGATCGGTTTCAAGCGAGCTCAATAGTACCCTTGTCGGATAACTTTCTTGGATAGCATATGGCCGTTCATGTGGGGTCGCGGTACCAGTGGAGTTGGTCCATAATTTGCTCGCTTTGGCTTGATCGGCGCATAAAAGATTGAGGCCTTGGTAGTGCCTTTTATATAAGGCTGCCACTTGGCGAATACAAATTGCGATGCCCACCTTCGCAGGGAAATTCTTCCTCTTTTGTCTAGGCCAGGGGATAGATTCCTTTCTGAAGCAGGTTTTGGATGTCAACATACCAAGGCTCGTGATGCGCCTCGGGGGCTGCATTAATTTTGAAGCGGTATCGGCGTGACCTTCTTCCGACCCAAAGGGTTGGACTTGGGTTTTTGCGGGAATTTGGACTAGTGATGCTAGAGTGGCCAATGCATCGGCAAATTGATTTACGTCCGGCAAGTAGTGGAATGAGATGGAATCAAACCGGCGGCAAGTGTTGTTAATTTGGCATGATAAAGTTGCGGCCAGGGGATCTTGGGTTTTCCACCTCCCTTCGACTTGATTTATGATCAAGGCGAGTCTCCAAAGACTTGAGATTTTGGCCTTCCTTTGGAGAGCCTCTTCCGGGCCAGCAATGCAAGCCGTATTCGGTGGTGTTGTTGGAGCACTCAAACTCAATCTTAGGGCCGGTGGAGTGTGAGAATCTGGGATCGATGAGTAGGATCCTATGCCAAAGCCTCTTTTGTTTGCGGCCTCCATCAAAGAACATCTGCCGGTGGTGTCGTGGTCGGTGATTTCCAAGACACCTTCATGCAGGAATTTGGGCTCGATAGCATCTTCGGTTTTAGAGGTAGATCGGCTAAGTGATCTGCGCAATTCTGCCTTTGATAGATTTGAGCGTGACATATGTGATGTCAAACTCGTTGAGAAGGAAGGCCCACTTAGCCAGTCGGCTGGAAAGTGATGGTTTGCCGAAGATGTATTTTATAGGGTCCATCCTGGATATGAGCTTGATGGATCGTCCCTGCAGATAAGTTTTGAGCCTTTGAGTTGTCCAGACTAGGCCAGCGCAACTTTTCTCCAGTGCCGAATAATTCAGCTCGCTTCCTTGCAGCTTCCTACTTATGAAGTATATGGCGTTTTCGATGTAGGAGTCTTTCTTTTCTTGGGCAAGCATGGCTCCTACTGATGTGTCTGTGACGGTTAAGTATATGAGGAGAGGTTTATGTGTATGGGGTGGAGCTAGCACAGGTGGATTGGTAAGGTAGGCTTTTATTTTGTCGAAAGCTAGCTGGCATTTCTCGTCCCAGACTTGGTCAGTATTTTTCTTTAGGAGCTTGAAGAGGGGCCCACATGTGGTGGTTAGTTGTCTGATGAAGCGGTTGATATACTGTAGTCGGCCTAGGAAGCCTTTGACTTCTGTTGGAGTTTTTGGCTGCGGCATCTCTATAATAGCTTTGATCTTTGCTGGCTCGATCTCAATGCCTTGCTCAGTCACTAAGAATCCCAGGACTTTGCCTTTGGTGACCCCAAATGTGCATTTGGTGGGGTTAAGTTTCATCTGATGCTTTCTTAACCTTTCGAAGAACTTTCGAAGGTCTCTGACATGAGCATCGTTGGCGTCGCTGGAATGCACGATCATGTCGTCGACGTAGACCTCGATCTCCTTGTGGATCATGTCGTGGAAGAGAGTGGTGGCAGCCCTTTGATAAGTAGCCCCGACATTCTTGAGTCCAAATGGCATGACAGTATAGCAATAGGTCCCCCAAGGAGTGGTGAATGAAGTCTTTTCTTGGTCTTCTGTTGCCATTTTAATTTGATTGTAGCCGAGCATGCCGTCGACAAAGGATCTGATTTTGTGAGCAGCAACGGCATCTACCACAATATCAATATTGGGTAGCGGGAAGTCATCTTTGGGCGACAGCTTTGTTGAGGTCGCGAAGTCTCGAGATTCGAACCTTCCGTTGGGCTTAGGAGCGATCACTATGTTAGGCCGGATCGGGTATTCAACTACCGAATGAAGTTGACATGGAGCTGCTTCATAATCTCTTCTTTGACTTGCAGTGACCATTCTGGTTTGATTCGGCGGAGCTTCTGCTTGATTGGCCGAGCATCCGGATATATGGGGATCCGGTGTTCGACTATGGCTGGATCTAGCCCCGGCATATCTTCATAGGACCAGGCGAAGATATCTACGAATTCTTTGAGGAGGTCGATGAGCGCTACCCTTTCAGAGCCTTGCAGGTAGTTGCCGATTTTGATTTCTTTGACTTGATTGTTCAGCCCCAGATTGATGATTGACAAGTCTTCAACTGCTGCTGAGTGATGTTGTTCCTGTTGCTCAACTGACTTTACAAGCTCAAGCAAATATTTTTTATCTTTTGGGTCCATTTCATTAAATGACTCATTATTATGATTATTTAATGTATCTTTTAATGTAGGTGCAACTAAGGAATAAGCAAAGACATTCATATTATCATTAATAGCAAACTGCACGGGGCTTATTACATTATTGAGGACCTGGGGTTTGAGATCCTCATTATTAGGGAGCGGATCGGTAGATGACCAATCCGTAAAGCTAGGAGAAGGAAAGGGGATGGTGTATCCAAAGCGGTCTACCAGTTCTGCGGGAGTCAAGAGCGGGCCTGTCGTAGTGTACCAATTCTGCAGAGGCTTAGCAGTGAGAAGCTCGAACTCATCAGGGAGCTTTGCATATTCAATGCCTCCGTCTATCATACCCAAGAAGCTGTCTCCCACCAAACATTTATTTAGGAACTCCTTTATTGAACAGCATATCTTACAGCACCCTTATTCATGGTTAACCAACTTGCCCCTTTTAGACCTCTTCGGCTTGATCTGCTTGAACAAGTTTGGTGTCTGCCACTGTAATTACCTTGCTATCGATGAGATCCTGTATTGCATTTTGGAGTGTATGGCACTTGTCGGTGAGGTGACCACTGTAACGATGGTATTCACAATACTGGGCATGATTCCAGCAAGCAGGTAATGGCTTGGGTGGTCGGTAATTATCCATGGGCTTCAGTATCCCATGGGCCCACAGTGTTCGGAGTATTTCAGATCTTGGGGCTGGCAGGTCGTCATAATGCCTTATTTCTCTTCGCCCCCTTGGCCTAGGCAAATGGCCAGGTTCAGATTTGGTCTGGCAACTAGGTAGAATTTTTTCTGTTGGATAATATTGCAGTGGGAGTGGGTTGCCTGGACCTTGGCCCAAGAGGGATTCTTTCTTTGGTACACAAGTTACTTCTTTTGGAAGCCCTGAGGTCATTTGCTGGGAATAAGTATCTGAAGGGTCTAGAGGAAGGTAATTCTTTTGGTTATAGTAGCAGGCATTCAGGTGGGGGAGATCGGGGTTGATTTCTGGAGGACATGGAGTAGAATTATGAGCATTTGGAATCATACCTCCTTGGGCCATGGGATCATTATTTGGCTGATGGCTAGCACTTGGTGGCTTCCCAGAGGTTTGGAAAAGGATATTTTCTGAGGTATCAGGATGGTTTACTTCAGGGAGGTGGGAAGTATTAGGAACATTTTTCAAGATTTTGATTTTTTGGGAGAGAGCAGCCAGAGCCTCTGAGAAACCTTTTAAAAGATCACCCACCACTTGGTTTGTTATTCTTTCCGTATGAGCGTCCACTGCTTCTTTTAGCCAGGCCTTAAACTCAGGAGAAGGTGCATACTTAGGAGTTTCTTTTCCTGATTCCCAGTCGCTTCTATCATTGCTAGCTCCTGTCAAAGCTTGTTTATTTTCTGGCTGCGGTATTTGGTAAGGATTTTGGGTGGGGTAAGGATTTTGGGCTGGATATGGATTTTGGGCAGGATAAGGATTTTGGGCTCGATAGAGATTTTGGACAGGATAAGGATTTGGGGTAATGGCAGTATTTGGTGGGTTAGTGTTTGGCTGGGAAATTGGGTTTAGGGGAGTATCAGATGTTGATGCATTTTGAAGGACTGCAGGGGAAGAAATTTCCTCACCACCGAATTTTAAACTTTGCATGAGACTTGCTATTTGGCTTAGCAAGCGATTATTTTGTGCATCCAGACTTTGGTCTAGCCAACTTCTTTGCATTCTTTGAGTCGGAGCATACCACAGGCCCCTATCGTACCCATGGCGGATTTGTTCACTTTTCTGCGCCATCTTGTCGAATCGTACCCTCTGTTTACGCCTTTATCGATTTGTTTACGATACCCTACGTTCGATTTACGCACTTATTTCCGTATCAACCGGCGATCTTGTCTCTGCCTTTCCAAATTCGGGCCAGGTTTCTGAGGAAAATGGGTTTGGAGGTATCAGAAGGTTGGCTGAAGGCTTTCTGGGCTTGGAGTACAGCGTGCCTTTATTAGTATATTTTATTATTTATTATTATTCCTACAAATTGACCGGATAAGCACACCTTAATTTTGATCTCGGGACTTTTCTGGAGCAGTGGATTCTTTCTCAGTATAGGACCAACGTATTCCACACCTTTCGACTCCCGAGATCGGGTGATCGAGGCGAAGGGCCTATACTCTTTCCGGGATCCACCATTCGAAATGGCCTAGGTCGAGCATTAGAAAATAATAAACCAGCCCCAGTGTATTTTTTTTTTGACTTGCGCACATTTTTTTTGACTTGCGCAGATTTTTTTTAACTTGCGCACATTTTTTTTGACTGGGGCTGACTCACAATTTAAAATGCAAAAACCGGTCGGTCTTTGAAGTGTCCTGAGAATCTATATGCAGTCTAACATTGGTTTATGCAGGGGTAGGCTGGCCATGGTGTAGGGTAGCAGTTCGGAATATATTTATATGCATGTGCACGTGTGTGCGGTATCTAAAAAGTAAAAAAAAAAGTTTTTTTTTTCCGGATATAGAAAAGCGAGAAAATAAAATAGATATGGCATGTCTTCTTTGTTATTTATGGATTTTCTCGGCTTTTTTAACTTGCGCGAGCAATCAAGCATACCATCAAGAAATAGAAAGAAAAGTGGGGAATCTATCTATTTCTATTTATTACAAATGAGTCTTAATCCCCAAAATAAAATGACAGAATGAATGCATATATATATATATATATATATATATGTATATTGCGGAATGAAATAAAGCAGAATAAAATAGTATAAGGTCGAAAATGAAGAGATTTTAAAAATAAAGCCCCGGCCCTTTTGTTGTGCTGCCCGGAAATTATTGCACACAAAATATTGCATATATATAAAATAGTATATATATATATATATTTATTTATTTATTTATTTATTTTGCAAATTTTTTTTAAAAAAAAATACGAATATTTTCAAGTATATCCGTAACAGTGTTTGAAATGAAACCGCTGCAAGATGGATGATCATATCCACAAATATAGACACGGATGTTAAAGGAACGCAATATTCAAGTGTTTAAATTAATATAACAAGCATACTTTAGCCAGAAACAAAAGAAAAAAAAGTTTTGGTTACTGAGTCTAGCCCTCCATTTTTATTTATTAAAATAAAAACGATCTCCCCAGCAGAGTCGCCACTGTGGGTTCCCGGGATGAGTTGCTCCCGCGCCCCGCGCGCCCTTGGATAGGGGTGCGCGTACATGCGGATGCGGTGACATCCAATGCTCTCGTTCCACCCTCCCTTGTCTAGGGGAGGACGAAATCAAAAGTGCGAGAGGAGTGCTGTCGGAATAGCGCGTTGGAGTGCGCCTCGGTTGCCTTTAGTGGATTTTTGATCCAATATGGGAGCTTTGGGTTTCCCGCATCAAGTTATCCCTTTTTTAGGGGATACCAGGATATGAGAATGCATCACCCTTCCATTCTCATTCTCCCTTTTTTAGGGGAAAACGTGAAAGTGCAATGAAGGAATGTTGCAGGGCCCCACTATGGATTTTATGAAAATAGCCTTATGGCTTATCTCGGATTACCATGGGTGCTTTGGGTTTTCTACGTCAAGTTATCCCTTGTTTAGGGGATACCAGGACATAGGAATACATCACCTTTCCATTCTCATTCTCCTTTTTTAGGGGAAAACGGAAAAGTGCAAGGAAAGATGTTGCGAGGCCCCACTGGATCCAAAATGTTTTAGAGTCGCCATCTTTATTTTAAGGAATAAATAAAGCAAAACCAAAAAGAAAACCAGAGATAATGAAAACGGGTTCGGAGGCTAAGTTACGAGTTGGGAAGGTGCTAGGCACCCAACTCGCCCTTTCGGTCTCAAAACAGTTTTTGGCTAAAGTATGCTTGTTGTTATATTAATTTAACAGATAAATAAAGCATTAACTGCCTACAAATACATCCATTATGTCTACATTATTTACAGACTTGCAATTGTCTCTTTTACAAATAATTACAAATATACTTGAAAATATTTGGCCATAATAACGACTACATTTAGTACTATTTCCTAACTAAATTCGGGCAGCACAACTGCTTATATATCTACATTGGGCCGGATTGGAAATAATACTTTTACAAAATGAAAGCTTTAAAAATAAAACTTGCTGACGGCCTAGGGTGTGCTCGCTCTGTCCTTCAGGGAGAGAGAGTCTTTTTTTTTTTTTGTGTGTTGTGTGTTGTGTGAATTTGGGCAGAGTGACTGCTTCTGAAAGTTACTTTCGGCCTTGGGATTTGGGCAGAGTAACTGTTTGTGTTTGGTTGTTTGTTGGCTTGAGGTAGGCTGAAATCGGGCAGAATAACGGCTTATTTCTGGCTGATTTGGCCTTTTAAATCGGGCAGAGCAACTGCTCTTTCCACGATTTTTGGACCGGGGAAAAAGGGTGGATACCTAGCTGGGGGCTAAGGCTCACTCCTACCGGTTGGTTTTGTGTTTGGCGGAGGTTTGGCAGGGTTTCGAGGCTTTTTGAGGTGATCGCTCACTATCTCACTTCGCTCTCTATTTCTCCAGCGTAACGACAACGCGGAGAATTTTTATCGAAGGAAAGGTGTGCTGAATGAAGAGCCGGGAGCCTCTATTTATAGGCTGAAGTGAGGTCACGCTGGGAATTTAATTTCCTTCTTCATGCTTCGATCGGCTTGTACATAGTGCGGGAGGAGTTGGACATTACGGCAAATGAAGATGAAAAATGGGCGCATCGCAGAAGAGAATTGGGCGCAACCCATGGAATTGGGCGCCACACCCAATTCTCATGGTGGCCATGCCCAATTTCAAAGTATCCACTTTTTGTGCACTTTAGTCCCTGCAGTTCGTCCTTTTGCGCATCCTGCTTTGTTCTTTTGCACTTTTGACCCTGTAACTTGACATTTGTTAATGTTTTAACAGGTCTTGATATTTTATGTCATGTCACATACCAGGGGTACGAAATTGGGGTGTCTACATCAGCCAAGGCTAAAAAGGCAAGGACGGAAGAAGAGGCTGAAAAGCTTCAAGCCAAATGGATTCGGCAGGAATTGAAGGCCGGCAGACGTGACAAGTCTGCTGACAGCTCCTCTGCCGATGCTGGTAAGTCTTCATCACCCCAGCCATCTAACCCTGAACCACCAACCTCATCTCCCCAGCCATCCCCAAAACCCAAACGTAAACCTTCTTCTGACCAACCCTCACCTTCACCCAAGCCTAACCGTAGATGCCTACGTAAAGGTCTTCCGACCCAGCCACCAGCAGATCTTGCTACCTCTGTCGATGAAGCAGCTGAACCTCCTATTCAGTTGCTAAGGCAGAAAAGGAAGTCTGCTGGCACCCAACCCTCTATCGCTTCACAACCCAATCCCACTGAGTCATCTACTCAAAAGGAATCAACCCCTCCGGAGGAGCCTATCCCTCAGGAGGAGCCACAAACTCAGGAGGAGCCTACCAGATCATCCTCTCTAGCTCCTCTTTCACCCTTCAACTACTCACCTAACCCTTCTACTTCATCATCTCCCCCTCAAACTCAAACCAACCCAACTACACCATCCGAACGAAACCAGACCACCCCTTCAGGACCAAGCCAACCTGTCCCTCTTATTCTTACCCCCTGGTTTCCTCCAATCCTGTCCTCTGTTGCCACGAAGTTCATCTTTGAACTTTCGTCGGTAGCGGAACTCTTTACCAAACCTACTCCACCTACACCTCAATTTACACCTCATTCCTTGAGACCAGAAGACATCTCATATCCTCCCCCTTCCTTCTGGTTCACAATAGAAGACATTTCCCTACCCAGCCCTTCTGATATCTGTGATCACTCGGACACAGATATTGAAATACCCCCAACCCCTCCTCCTCTCCCCCAAAATCAACCTCCTCCTCTACCCATACCTTTCCTTTTCGCGACTCCTCTTCCTCCAACTCAGCCACTCCACCTCTCCAGCAGCCCTTCAGGCCTATAACCTCTGCCAACGCCACCTCCTCTGCCGACATTGAGTACATCCACATTGGCCTTGACCCTTCTCCATCCCAACCGGCCAACTCCGAGATTCTGAGCCGCTTGGACGCTATCTACGACAGATTGGGAGAATGATGAGCGCAAGATTTCCACGAATTTTCCCGAGTATTTTCTGTTATTTTGTGTTATTTTTGTGTTAATTATGCGTTGGAAATATTATTATTTGTGTTTTTATGCTTAATGTAGGTTTCCATGCATAATCGAGCTTTTATACGGTGTTTAGCATGAAGTTCGAGGCAATTCCGGGCTTTAAAGTTGAATTGGAATTTATTTGGTGAAATTTCGTTAAGTCCGTTAAGAGATCCAAGGCAATTGAGGCTTAACAGAGGTTAATGGAGGCTGAAATCACTAACGGATGATGAATTTGCAAAGCCTGGGAAGGGCTAGCCGGCAGCGCTAAAAATCAGGAGTCTAGGGGCACCGGAGCAAGAAACTAAAAGTTCAGGGGAGCCGGCGCAAAAGCAGGAAAACCCCTTGCGCGTTGTCGACATCTTGTGAAGCCACGTGGCGCGTCCTGGCTGCATCCCTCCTTGTGATGACCTGCGTGCAGCTCCTGGATCCGGGTTGACCCGCGTGCACTTCCAGCCCATCACCCCACGATTCAGCCCATTATTCCTCACAGCCACCTCCCATTTGACCCTGGGTTGTACCCGCGAATTCTTCCTGGTTTCCACCTGACCCAATCCGTGCCCAGCCCCTTTTTCTTCCCTTTTTTGCCCCTCAAACCCTCCTGCACTTCCCAAAATACCCCTGCTCTATCCGGCCCTCCCTTTGCTGCCTCCATCTTAATTTCTAGCAAACTTCATTTCTAAAAATTATAAGTCCCCATTTCGGGACTTTGTTCCCAAATGGGGCACCAGCCCCCTTTCCTTCCAAAATCACACCAAATCTCCAATGTTTGATCACCATTGAAGGTTTGGAGCTTCAAATCAAGGGCCAAGGACGCATTTGCACAAGATTTCAACCCCGGAACGCGATTTCTTCGGTTTAATTCTTTCTACCTCTATTTTTGATAGTTGTATAATTTCTTGGGTTGATTTATTTTGTAATTGTTGAATTGGTTTGTGTTTCAATTATTTATGAAATGCAATTATTTTTTATGTCCAATGTAGTGTTTTAATTTAATTTATCTCTTTATTTAGTACAAATCATGTTGGTTATTATTTTGTGAAATTAATGCTTTTAATTATCTGGCCAATAATTAAATGATTTTAGAAATATTTAGGATCCGCGAGAGCTACCTTTATATTTCGGACCAATCAATTTAATAGTTGGTGTTTTGTGACACACACCGATAGCCAAAATGAGACTAGGTTTGACACGCGATCGAACCACCTTAGCCATTCGCGAGGTCGGGAAGGTTAGGGTTGACTATAAGATGCGAGAGCCCGTAGTTAACCAATTTTAGTTGTCTCAGCTACGAATATGAATTGTAGAAAATATAGAGAGTTTCTTTTTGTGAAGTATTACACATGCACTTGGTTATTAGTGTGTTCTTAATGCTTTTAATGGCGTAGCGAACCATTAGATGATCACTAGAATGATAGGATACGAAACGAAACCCCATTAGTAGTTTGCGTGGCGTGAGACCGAAAGGAGATCGCGCGTAGATAGTCTTTGGATGCTTGTTTACACATGCAGTTATTTGCTCCCCTATGTTATGTGTTGCGATGATATGAGCCCGTAGCAAGGTTGAGAGATAGCTAGATTTGCTATACGTAGCGAAAGTCCATAGCGAATAAAATAGCGCGTCCGACTACCAAAACTTGAGTTAAAGAAAAGCAAAAAGATGATTAAATTAAGCACCGACTAGACTAGAAATAATGCATTCCTATATTTCTATCTTGATTTGTTGTTGCCAAACCACCCCCGCTTTAATTTAGATTTAATTGCTTTCTAGGTTGTTTATATTTTTAGATTTTAATTCAATTTCTTTTCGCTCAAATATAATTGGTTAACATAATTTCGGTACTTAGTTGGAGTGAGAATTACGCGCATTCCTCGTGGGATCGACTCGTACTTACGAACTTTATTACTTGATACGATTGGGTAATCTTGCCCGTGTTGCGTTCACGAACAACAAGTTTTTGGCGCCATTGCCGGGGAATGATTTAATTTTTGCTCCTATAGGCTAATATCGATACCAAGCGAAGCTGATTGTAATTTGAGCATTTTTTTTAAAAAATTAGTTTACTTGCTTTTGTATTTATATGTTTTGTATATTGAGTCGCTTTTTGAAGCCCTCCCGAGTTTGTGGGTTCGTAAGGAGGCGTAAATAGTGTCCCTACACAAAAATATTTTCTTTTTTTTTATTTCCATAATTGCATTTCTACTCTTTTCTTTTGAGCTTGATTTGATACAGGGGATTAGCGCTTCATTGTAGAGGTTGCTTGTGGATATTAATGGAGTTGATCTTTTCGGCCCGGACTCCATAAGAAATCAACTTTGAGGGAGTTTTATTTCCGTCCTTTCTCCTTTAATTTATGTTTAGGGAGTATGGTTTGGTTGTTAAACTTTGAAAATTCTGAAAATCTTGTTTTTTATACGCCCCAAATTATTTATGCTTTAATCAATCGTCTCTCCATTTTTGGCGCTCTTTGAGTTATACTTGCATTATTTTCTTGGAGTCAATTTTGAGATTACTATATGCATAGTTGAGGATATGTTTGTGATTCATGAGGTAGCATCACCTCATTCATAGTAAATATTGCCCAAGTATTTGTTGGAAATATTTTTATACTTTGCTTTTGTGATGGTTATGCATGTATAAGAGTATCATTTTGTGAGTCTAAATGCCGAGAGTTATATGTTGATGATGAAAAGCTTGGTTTGGGCATGTGTGTATGACAAGAGCATGATATAGGCCATCTTTGGACCGTTTGAGCCTTTCTCTATCCTACCAATTTATCTCACAAAAATCCCTAGTGTCCCCATTGAGCTCATTTAAAGAATGGTGTGTGCCTAGAGCACACAATGACCCTCATTCGACTTCATTTCTTATACACGCATTATCCTATCCCATGAACCTATACACTTTTGTTGTCGCTCTTCAAGAGAGCATAATTTGGAATGGATTATTTTATTTTTGTAATCTTGTTGGGAAGTGTGTGCTTCATGAATGTTTTGTGTTCATTAATATTGATGTTGGGAATTTGAAAATTGTTGTTGAATGGTGGTGAAAAAAAATGAAAAGAAAAGAGCCCCCTTGGAAAGCAATGAAAAGAAAAATCAAAAGAACAAAAATTAAGGGAGGCAACAAAAGAAAAAAAAAAAAAAGCCATTGTTCTTCAATATTTCTCAAGGAGATATAAAGATGGTGCTTAATTTTTGTGGTAGATGAGATACTTTTAGAATAAAGAACAACTGCTTTTCTCTTTCTTTTTCTTTTTATTTTCCCCCAGAAAATGTGACAAGAAATTGGATTCTTCAACTTTTCTGGTAATAGTGGTTTGAGGAAACTACTTTTCCAATTTCTATCCACTCTTTTTGGTTGATGAGTTGATGCAAGCAAAACATGGTCATGCAAAATAATGATTCATTGAAATAATTAAATCCCATTTAATCTTCCAATTACAGCAAAAAATTGATTATGACAATCTGTAATCTACAAAGACAAAGAAAAAAGACAATCTGTAGCATTTCCATATTGCACATGGTGTTAATGATTTTTTAAAATGATTTATTAGTTTCTTCATTTTTTTAATTTACTTTTAATTATTGGATTTTTTTTGTATTTTAATTATTACAATTTTTGAAACTTATAAATTGTGCTATTGTGCTTTTAACTTTTTTGATACTTTGTTTTTCAGTCATTTATAATGTATACTTTTAATCATTGTATAGCAACTTATCCTACAAAAAAAAAATTGTTATTTTCATTCTCTTTTTTTATTACCAAACACGAATTCATTCACTTTTATGAATGTGTGAATTGAAAATAATTCAAACTTATTATCTTAGATAAACACATTGTTGTTGGAGACTTTGTTTATGTCGTTTCTGAAATTTATGACTCCCTGTAGAAAATAATATATTATGTTAGAGAAATCAAACTTTCAACCCCAAAGTATATATACTTATACTAAAAAATACGAAATTCTCTCAAAATATATATAAAGCATCACTTTATATACCACTCAACCTAAGTTTTGTATCATTTTCATATCTCATTTTATAATTTTTTTTCTAGTTTTCTCCCTAGCCACGACGAATGTTACCAATCTGACATTAATGTGCACATGGTATTTCACGTATAAGGCATTTTAGTCATTTTTTGCAATGTTTTCTCTGTTTTTATTACCGAAAGAGAAACTTCGTTTTCTTCTTCTCCGGCAACTCGTTTTCTGCATCTTCTCCGGCAATGACCTCGTATGTAAATTTTAAGTGAGATAAAATTCAAAAGTGTATTAATATTTTATTCAAATTATTACATAGAAAAATAAATAAAAATAGAGTGAAATCATATCAGACATATTGAACTCAAGATCAGATAATCACACTTAGGTGTCAAGGTTGCCACGAATAAGAACCCACCAAAAAATTAAAGACGTACAACATAACATACGCTCATACACCAAGCATACATCAAGAATTTCCCCTTTTCTCCCTCGTACAACATGATACACAAGCATACACCAAGAATTTCAAATCTCATATTTGAATCCATCACATACATATACAACAATGATGAGATAAACCATAGTTCAATTCATTTTCATCGTTCATAGCTTCAACTCCAACAAATTTTTCATCGACACCGTTGATATTGCTTATGGTTTGATTGGAGCAAATTCTCAATTTTAAACATTATTCACCACACCATGTTTATCACTACGATTACCGGACATGACATCTCATCACCAAATTTGACATGGAATATGGAAATGCTAAAAAATTACATTGTGGGCCAAAGTGGATTTGGTGGATACTTTATGAGGAAATTTGTATTTTGGACTAATTTCGATGGGATCAAAATATGATTAGCTCCCAAAATTACAAATCAAATCTCACATTGCACCTCAACCTACGTAGTGTCTCACTTTCATAACTTATTTAGCTATTTGTCCGACTTTACCCCCTCCCGTCTATGGGCGTTAAAAATAGTAACGGAAAATGGTATATGCATGTCACATAAAGATTATTTTGGTCATTTTGCTTGGCACACAAAATGGGAATTGGCTATAAATTCAATATTTAATTAACCATTTAGTATTTAGAATATGTTTTTAAATAAAAATAAAAATAAATATTTTAATAATTCAAAAATAATTATAGGGCCAAATTACAATCCCCCCCCAAAGTATCCACAAAATCGTATAGTTTACCCATATGTAAAGTTTGTCTCATAATGGTATCTGACTTTACTTCCCCCCCCCCCAATTTTCCAACCTACCACTGACGGAAGTTAGAAAATTCACGTTAAATAGCACGTGGTCTTCCACGTACGGGGCGAAAATGTCGTTTCTCTTATCTGATTAATGAGTAAATGTATTAAAAGTACAAACTCTAATCTCACACCCTCTCCTTCTCTCTTCTCCCAGTGTAAGTTCCCATCTCCGGGTCCACCGTAATAGCCGCAATCTCCAGTTAGCTCCACCATAGCCACAGCCATCTCTGGGTGCAAGTTCCCATATCCGGCTCAAACCCTTCCCACTCTGGTCACATCTACCATAACTCTAGCGTCGTCCTCCTTCGATTCTAGCCAAACTCCATCTCCGATCTCCCTCATTCTCTCCACTGCAAAAGTCGTGCTTAAAGTAGAAATCAAAGGCTATAGAGTATACTTACTAAAAACCCTTGAAAAAATATGTAATTGACAGAAAACCCATAAGCCTTATTAACGAGTTCATCAAAGAAAGAGAGACGGGCTTGAATGAAGAGAAATAGTTATGGGTTTTATTGAAATAGTCTTCAATTTTGCGGGAGAAAATTGAGCATACGGCCGATAAGCATATGACTTAAAACAAAGTATCAAAATTGAGAAGATGTTGAAGAAGCTATGACTTTAGATGATTTTGACCTCATAGAAGTTGCCATGAAGGTCAGGTTGGTTTATTTAAAGAATTATGAGAGATAAAGTAAAGGTAAAGTCATGTAAGAGGATGAAGGGGGATGAAAAATTGATTGATTTCGGTGGTTGATGGGTTTCACCAGAGAAGGTGGGTACGTGGATCCAATTTCATATATGAAATTGAAAATGGAGACGTATAACTATGGGTAAGAATTTTTTTTTCATATCTTTCGTTTACTTTGTTTTCATTATTAAGATAAGAAAATTGTCAATGAAATGGAAAAATGCATATCTATCATCTGGTTTAAGAGAGAAATTTAAGTGAAAATTTGCAGGGAGTGGACCAAACCAAGATCGGGTTATGGATTAATTTTTGTTGTGGAAAGTGAAGATCGGAAAAAATAGTTGGTCTTTTCTCTAGATTTTCTTTCAGTAGGAAAAAATGGAATTGTGGACCCCACTCCATTTTAACATTTGAACTTTAAGCACCCCAAAGTTTACATCGAATTACAAATATTTCCCTCGAGTTAACATCGTGGAAGACCACGTGTTATTTAACGTGACTTTTCTAACCGTTGTCGCGGCTATGGTGGAAAATATGAAAAAATATAACGTCAGATATCATTATGGAACAAACCTTAGGTTGGGGTGCACTATGTGATTTGGTGGATACTTTGGGGGGAGGGATTGTATTTTTTTTTTGGTTTTTTCCTCTGGGGGGAATACTTTGGGGGGAGGGATTGTAATTTGGTATAATTATAAGGAAAATATTATCGTTACAAGACTTAGTAGTTGGAAGGAAAGTTATAAAATTAGTTGTAAGGCTAGCAATGTTGTAATTATAATTTGTATTATATTTAAATTTAAAGTTAAAAAAATACATTACTCTCAAAAAAATAACATTTAGAAGTTATTTAATTTATTTTGTTATCCTTCATTTTCTTCCAACAACCTCATCTCTCATAGATCCACCTACCATTACCACCACTACCACCTCAAATAACATCATTAACCCAAAAATTATTATTTTTTATTTTTATTTTTTTCTTTGTCTAATTTCTTACTCCTTCGTTTAAATTAACACATATGCAAAACTCATCATTTATAGACACACCACCACCAGAACCTTAAATTTTACTATTTACAAACCTAAATTCAATTTTTTGAAATTTTAAATTTAATGATTGAAACCCAAACTCATATGAAGATTTTGAAAAATTGATGATTTTGAAATCTAACAATATCGTATTCCATACCTAATCAACCACTGTCATCGTTACAATCGCCCCTACCATTACCCCTAACCACCACCACCCGCATCCCTGCAACTACCACCATCGGTATCACCACCACCAAGAAATACGTTCACCTTGCCTTGCTAAAATGGAAAAATAAAATATATTTAGCTTCCATTAAATCAAACTGCTTTCTTTAAACGTATCTCATATAGATTCTAGTGTTTTCTTTAACAAAATGCAAAGATTTGTCAACGAAGTTTTCCATTTTTTTTAATCTTCTTGACATTATATCACCTTGTCTTAACGCATTTTCTTAGATTATTCACAAGTAATTATTAAATATGCTACATAAGTGTCTAATGTCATGATACTCACCAACAAATGTATTATTATAGTTATATTTTTTCATATACCTCTAGTAATGTCTTTCTCAACCTATGATGTCTCTCTTTCATACATAATTTATATACAGAACCCCTAAATATTACACCTAAAAACTCTAAGTATCACACTACTTAGAATGTCCAATTACCAAAATACCCTCCATCAAATATAAATAAAATAAAAACCCTTTTCAAGTTACCAAAATGCCCAATTGAAAACAAAAAAAAATTGAATATTAAATTAACTCAGACTCTGTTCTTAGAACTCTTGCTCCAGACGAAAAGGAAGAATGGGATAAAGCATCTAGTCAATAAGACAAACTACTCTCAAACCCGATAGCTAAAAGTCTAACAAACAAAAAATTGTATACTGACGACGACACTTGGCGTCGCGAATTAGAAAGGTCTCCGACGCCGGTGCATGACTCCGACTCCAAATCCAAGCCTCGTAAGTGCCTCATCAAGAAGAGCATTGCCCCCGCCGTCGATAGTGTTTCTGATTATGGTATTCAAGATGAGGATGTTGATGAAGCGGCAGCGGCATTTGTGAGACCGGGACGATTTTGACGGCAGTGTGCCGTCTTCGTCGTCTGATGGTGGTGGGAAGAGGAAGAAGTTTTCGGGGAAGGATGGAGGAGGTGGTGGGAGTAGGAAGCGAGAGAAGAAGGTGAAGTCGTCGGGGGATATGAGAGAGAGGCAAGGAGGGGGGAGTGATGGTAAGGGTGGGTCGAAGTTTAAGTCAAACAGAGGGACGATCTTCTCCATTCTTGTGGCAACTAGTTAGCATCATTCCGCGCCAGACAGGTATTACCATTTCCCACGTCTCAATCTTTTCTTCCCTAGGTGAGATAGGAGAACAAGTTGTTCGTGCTCAGTCATATCTCTCTTTCCTTCTTCTAATTCTAGATCGGTTGGTTGAAAGCCGAAACCAACTCTTCTTTTCAAGATCGACAAGGACTTCTTCATACTTGACTGAAGAAAGGAGCTCTCCAGCATTAATTCCATTAAGTCTTTGGTCAAACTGAGGTGAAGGACCAAGAAATTAAAAAAAGTCAATAAAAGTCGCTACTTTTTTAAAAAAAAATTGACAAAAATCGCCACTTTTAAAAAATAATAATAATAAAGTCGCCAGGTGTTTTTAAAAAATTTAAAAAAAAGTCGCCACTTTTTTAATTTTTTTTGACAAAAATTGCCATGTTTTTTAAAAATTTTGAAAAAAGTTGCCACTTTTTAAAAAAATTTGACAAAAAACGCCATGTTTTTTAAAAATATATGAAAAAAAATCGCCATGTTGTTTTAAAAAAATTAATAAATCGCTAGGTTTTTTATAAAAAAAATGAAAAAATCGCCAAGTTGTTTAAAAAATGTCAAGTCTGAAAAAACGCCAACTTCCTTACAGTTTTCTTCTAGTTTTTTTTCTTCTTCTTTAAACATGGTTTTTAATATCAAATATATATATAGTACAATGTAGGTAATAACTTACCATAAAAGAAGAATTCGAATAATCATCATGAACGTTGTTATTCGGATCGGAATTCATTAAATAAATTATTGGAAATGAACAAGTTTAGGGTTTATAGTTAATTGTGAAGAAGGATTTGACATATATTTATAGGAGGATTAATTGAAACTCCTTTATATAAAAGGATAAGGATTAATTAGTAATTAGAGTTTAGGGTTAATTGTAACTCCTTTTTATAAAAGGAGTAATTAGTAATTAAACTATTTAATGAATGTGGTATTTAGTGTTGTTTGTGTGGCATTTAGGGTCACTCTTTATATATTGTCCGACTTTATCCTCTTCCGTTCATGGGTGTTAAAAACAGTAATGGAAAATCATATATGTTATGATTATTTTGGTCATATTTTACTTGTAACGCAAAGTGAGATTTGATTATATTTTCATAATTTAGTTTGCCATTTAATATATTTTAATTAAAATAATAAATAATTATTTCAATAGTTATACTTTGTCTCATTTTAAATTCAAAGGCAAAAATAATGCATTACTCCAAAAAAAATGAAATTTAGATTCTATTCAATTTATTATTTCATCCTTCACTTTCTTCCGTCAACCTCATTATTCACAGACTCACCACCACTACCACCTCAAATTTCACCATTAGCACAAAAGTTCATTTTTGATTTGATTTTATTTCATTTTCTAATTCCTTACTCCTATCTTCAAAGTAACTCATTTGCAAAAGTCATCATTTATGAACACACCACCACCACAACCTTAAATTTCACTTTTTACAAACTCAAATTCAATGTTTTAATTTTTCAAATTTTCAAATTGAAACTGAAACTCATATGGATCTTTGAAAATTTGATGATTTAGAAATCTCACAATGTTGTATTTCATCTAAACCACCATTTTCATTCCTACAATCACCGTCATCACCACCCCTAACACCACTATCCTTGCAGTCGTCAACACCGTTATCACCATCACCAAGAAACGCACTCACCTCGCCTTACTCAATGGAAACATAAACTCTCTTTAACTTTCGTTTAGTGGAACTTCTTTCTTTAAACATCTCTCATTTCTTAGTTCCAATACACTTTTGTGCAAATTACTAAGTAAGAAGAAAACCTAATTTTAGGATGAGACAACTTAAAAGGATGTCAGTTGGTGACAATCTATTTCAATAAAAAGAGAGTTGCGGTAGAAGAAAGAAAGTCGATAGCCAGAGGTGGGAATATAGAGATTCTCACATGTAACTACCTCAAGTCTGATGAAGAGGAGCAAGCAAATTAAGACCAAAAGAGGTTAGAGGTTTGGAACCCAGTTATGAAAATGAGTAAAATATTTTGAATTCATTTATTTGCGATTACTAACATTGGTTTTGTTTGTAATATCTATAAGTTAGGGACCATTGATAGTTTTAAAAGTTATTGTACTAGTTTGAAAATTTAAAGAAGCAAATAGTAGATTTTAGAATTCTTTTACTAATAAAACGCATATTCATCAATTGGTTCTTCATTTTCTTCATCTTCTTGACATTGTGGCATATTTTCTTAACATGTTTCTCTTAGCTTATTTATGAGTAATAACTAAAAACGCTACAAATTTGCTTAATAGTTTGATACTCACTAACAAATCTATCATTATAGTTACAATTTTCTATATACATCTAATAATGTCTTTCTCGAATATATTTATTTAAGAAATAAAGAAATAAAACTATATTATTTTTTAGTTTCAAATATTTTTTTAGTTTTGAATAAAGTTTTAGTCTCTTGAGTAAATGTTTTTTGTCGTTTTAGAATATATTGGACGATATTTGTAACGATAATCAGTGTTCTAAAACTCCCCGCCTAGCTCCGCCTAGGCGCTAGGCCTCTCTCTACCGTCGCGACTTTCTTAGTCGCCGCCTAATCGACCAAGTCGGCACCTACGTTGCCGGTCTGCCAGATAGATAGAAGAAAGAAGAAAAAAAGATGAAGAAGTAGGGGGCTGTCTCGTGACTCATAATTTAGAATGAGAAGGAATTATGGAGAATATGTTAGACTGTGGGTTGTAAGGGTAGTAGGTAGATGGAGTAATTTTTTTTTTTTTTAATTCTAAACTTGGCTGGTTTATTGCTTTGAGGTTGTTGAGAATTGTGATTAAAGGTAGGTTTGTATATTTTTGTTCATTTTACAAATATAGACAAGTGTTTGATAAAATGGCAAACATAAAAAAAAATTAATTAATTTGTAGTCAATGTATTTGATCTTTGATGTAAATTATAAAAAAAATGGTAATTATGCCTTAAATCTAGGCCCCGCTTAGGCCTCGATTACGCCCCCGACTAGTCCCCTAGGTGCTAGGCGCTAGTGTACCGCCTAGCGGCCGCCTAACGATTTTTAGAACCTTGACGATCATGGTAGGAGGGGGAAAATGATAACAAAATCAAAATACAAGACGAAATGAATAGAATTCAATAATGTAGGACCTAATTTTAAAATAGGTGCAAGTCAAGGGATTAAATTATTATTTAATTATTCATGAAATTAATTAATCTATGACAAATGTACTTGTTCAACCTTAATTAATAGTGATTGATTAAATAGTTAAGACTATTTTCGTCCAAACATTACCTTTTGCATAGTAAATTTACTTGTTTTGTCCTTAATTAAATGATAGGTAGTTTATTTGGTGAAAAGTTATTTTTATCTATCAATTAAATTGTAAGAAACAAGCTTAACTTTTATACTAAGAGTGAGATTATACTCCTATAAAATAAGCACTTTTTTAAAACCCATGCAGCCGATACGACACATATTTCAAGACGGAGGAGGGAGTTGTCTTTTTATTTTATTTTATTTTTTATGTTTCTTGGTTTTTCATTCCTAGTGACAGTACTATTACAAATATTATAGAGAGAACACTCCAGACACGACCAAAATTTGTTCCAAAGAAAACGAATTCTGAGCACTACTCATAGTGTCCAGATGAGCACAAGATATACATTTACAAATTATTTATAATTTGTATTTTTAAGGTCATTTGAACAGAAATTAAAAATATCAAGAATTGGGAGTCAATTATAACGATTTTAGTTTTGAGACGCATGATACCACAAATTTGTAATCTTTTCAATCTGTTCTTTTTTTGGCCTATATTCTGCTACCAGAAGCACATTCACTTACCATTTTGCCCAATGTCGCAAGGTGTTGTTGAAGGTGTGAAGTGGAGACATAGAGAGAGGATCTCATGAAGCAACTGCTGAACCAGTTACAAGGGGCTCCATGATTTCTAGCAAATCATTGCAGAGACCAGTGAAAACAACTGAATCTGTTTCAAGAGGTCTGAACTTGATTAGCGCTGATGGAACCAATTCCTCGTCCTCCAGCGTTATAGCTCTCGCCCCTGCAGCTGCAGGAAAATGAGGAATCACCCGCCTTCTGATCACGATGGGATGCATCAGCTCAAACTCCAAGCTGGGTTCTTTCAATGCTGAGCTCACAAACTAAATTCAAAAACACAGGCAAAATAGCACATAATCGATTGGTCAAAAGAAATCAACAAGAACAGCAAACCTGAACTCCAGCGATTAAGACTACAGAAGTTAACGAGTTCATGGCATGCACTTAATGAAAAAAGGAAACAATAGAATCAAATAAAGGCAACTTCTTGTTTTCTCTTGTGTTCTTTCTCGCTCATTATTTTCTGATTAGTCTGGTAACCAGGCTGAACCGCTGAAGGCAACACTAAGCCACTGTAGATGCCTCAGCTATTATAAGGTACATAATAAACATAGCAATCAAATAAGCAACAACACTGACACGTGAGCGACTCAAGATATAGACATAAATATACAGCAATCAAACTAAAAGAGATGACGGTTTTTGTTTGGTGTTAATACAGATCTAAAATGGAGATTTAGGATTATAACATGTACACTAGACACATACACACACACACACATATATATAAAATATGTATATGTATATGTATGTATAGAAATCTGCTCCTCTCTTTTCGTGAAAAGGAAAAAGCTGCCTTGATAGAGTCATTTCCCTCCTTAGTCCTCATAACAGGCTTTCTCTCCTATCTCAATAGTCTAAATAGCGCTGGAATGAATTCCTCCCAGGCTTCAGGGGAAATGTTTCCAATACCAAATAAGGAGTCGTTATAAACCACAGAAAGAGCACTTCTTCTATACAAATTACTACGTGAATGTGTTGGGAAAAGGAAGGCAAAGAATGCAACGGAACTTCTTCACCCTTTACTTGAACAAACTAATAGTTTTCTAAATGATATCCAATACAAAGAAGCTACTCAATAATCTGAAAATAAGAAGACCAATCATGTACACATACATATACATATATACGTGTATATACATGATGGGAATCAAGATAGCTCGGGTCAAGATAATCAAGACCCATTGATCATAAAGAGAGGACCAATCACTCGTGTTTATGTGAGGCGGGTTCAAGCAACTTTACTTCAACTTGTGGGAGAAATTTGGAATCAAATTGAAGTTAGCAATGATCCGGTATATAAAGAGAAGTTCATATGCAAGTTAGAAGGTCAAATCGATAATCCTGGAAACTTAAAGGTTGAAGTTGGACAGCCTGAAGTTGGACAGTCCTGAAAGTTGGACAGTCTTCTTGTTTTCTTCTCCGAAGTTGGACCAGCTTTGAGACTTGATTAATCCCTTAGTAATTGTTGCATTTTAAGCCTATAAAAGGCAGCTCTAAACTCATTGTAGAGATAACTTGGTTGATATATTAAAGCATAAGCTTTGTTTGAGTGTTCTTATACACTTGTGTTTCTCCACAATTGAGTTTGTGAGAGTATTTGAGTTTCTTGGATTAGAAACCACCTTGAACTTATCAATCTTCACGAGTCGGAAGACTGTGGCGTTCCGTGGTCGTGGGTCTCCGGCAATCGCGTCGAAGGTTCTCTACCGCACCCCAAGGTTCCTAGTCAATCGCGACTAGCGGGTCGAGGGAGACTCCCTATCCTTTTCATTCTGCGTTCTTTGTCCGTCTACAAGGGTCAATTAATCTTCGAATCGATCTTGGCTCGAATCCGAACCCGGATTCACATCAATTGGTATCAGAGCCAATCGAAGAGGTAACCCGAATTCGTTCTACTCGTCTTTCTATTTTTTTCGTTGAATTCTTCTTCTTCAAAATTCCCAGAAAATTGGAAAAACAAAAACAAAAATCTGGAAATTGTTCTTGTTGTCTCTGTCCTACAAAAATCTGGAAAGTGTTCTTATTATTCTTAAATTGAAATCTGCAATTTGTTCTTGAAAAGACCTGTTCAAAAAAAAAAAAAATTGTTGAAATTCGAGCACATTAGAAGCTTGTTTCTCGCTTTGAATTATCATCGTAGCCCAAAGAATCCTAGGGAGCCTAGATTGTAATTGTCTTGATTCACTCACGGAACAATCACTTTGACTCTATTTGTTGATTTATTCAAGGATTGGTGACTATCTTGGAAACTAGAGTGTGAGTGTGTGTGAGTTGAGTGTAAACACGAGTGATACACTTGTGAGGTTGTTGAAAATTGTAATCTAAAACATGGCTCAACAAGGACAAACTAATGAGGTTCCACCAACTTTGGGTAACGGGGATGATGGAGGTTTAGGGGGAGGAAATCCCATAGACCTTCGTGAGGGGATGGCTAGGATGATGGAAATGATGGTGGAACTAACCCGAAGAGTAGCCACATTAGAAATACCCAATGTACCACCTCAAGGAAATCCACCTAGGTACCAACCAAGGAGGAGAGTGCAAGTAGAAGATGATGATGAGGATGATGAGGGGGAATACAAGGAGGATAGAAGGTAAGGTAGAAGAGGGGAAATTAGAAACATTAAAATGAAGGTACCTCCTTTTAAAGGTAAGGCGGAACCGGAAGAATACCTTGAGTGGATTAGGAAAGTGGAAGTCCTTTTTAGTTGTAACCAATTCATGGAAGTACAAAAAGTGAAACTAGCATCCCTAGAATTCACCGACTATGCTAGTGTTTGGTGGGAACAACTCATTCTAAATCGTAGGAGGAATGGAGAATGACGTATTCGTGATTGGGAGGAGATGAAAGGGGTAATGCGTAGGAAATTTGTCCCTAACTATTACCACCGGGATTTAATGAAGAAAGTCCATAATTTCACCCGGGGAACTAAGTCAGTCGAGGAGTATAGCAGGGAATTAGAGTTAGCTCTTGCTCAAGCTAATGTGATCGAAGAAGTTGATACGACCATTTCTAGGTTTATCAATGGATTGAATGATGACATAGCCAAGGTTGTTGAGCAACGGGAATATGACGACATGGAGGATGTTGTCCATGCTGCCCTTAAAAGGGAAAGACGTCTCAAGAAGAAAAAGGGAACCCATACACGAGACCAAAACACTTCATCATCTTCTTACCAAAAACCCAATAAGTCTTGGGGAGAGGGAAACAAGAACTCTGGCACCACACCTACCAAATCATTTGGGGAATCGTCAAACGGAAATGTGGTAGATAAAGGGAAGGGTGTGAACCCAAGTCCATCAAAGGCTAGGGAAATTGTTTGTTTCAAGTGTAATGGGAGGGGGCACATTGCATCCCAATGTCCTAACAAACGGATAGTGTATTTGAAGGGAAATGAGTATGTATCCGGGGATGATGAGGGGGAAGAAGAGGAAGAGAGTGAGGATGAGGACCCATTTACCCTACAAGCATTGGTCGTGAAAAAGGTGTTAAGTGCCCAAGTCAAAGAGTCTAGTGATCATCAAAGGGAACACATTTTCCATACTCGTTGCAACATTAAGGAAAAAGGTTGTGATTTGTTGATAGATAGTGGGAGTTGCACTAATGTTGTTAGCACGGAAGTGATAGAGAAGCTAAACATTCCGGTCATTAGGCACCCGCATCCTTACAAACTTCGGTGGCTAAATGATTGTGGGGAGTTAAAGGTGACTAAGCAAGCATTGATCTCGTTCTCGATTGGGAAGTATAAGGATGAGATTATGTTTGATGTGGTTCCAATGCAAGTGGGGCATGTTCTATTGGGAAGACCATGGCAATTTGATCGCCATGTGATGCATGATGGATTCTTGAATCACTACACCTTAAAACATAAGGGTAAATCATACACACTTCAATCATTGACACCACAACAAGTCCATGAACTTCAACTTCAAAAAGCAAGGAAAAGTGAGGTTAGAGAGGTGGAGAGGAAAGATGAAAAGAGTGGGTTGATGGAAGCGAGTGAGAATAAGAGTGTCGAGAGAAAAAGGAGGGAAAATGAGAAAAATATGAGGGCGGAAACACGAGAGAAAGAGGAAGAAAATAAAGAAGTTGAAAAGGCCAAGGGCCAAAGAGTGAAAAGAATTTTTTGTCAAATCAAGTGAGGTTTCGAGGAGTTGGGGGATAAAAGAGAGGTCTTTATCATGGTTTTCAAAAACACTTTGATTACTAATGATATATCAAGAACTGTGCCTTCTTTTGTCTCTTCTTTATTGCAGGAATTCAAGGATGTCTTTCCCAATGACGAACCAAGTGGCTTGCCACCTTTTCGAGGGATAGAGCATCAAATTGACTTCATCCCGGGGTCAACTTTGCCAAACCGACCTGCTTACCGAGCAAATCCCGAGGAAACCAAAGAAATTCAAAGGCAAGTTGAGAAATTGCTCAATCATGGTAAGATTCGTGAATCCAAGTCCTTGTGCAGTACCGGTAATTTTGGTACCCAAGAAAAATGGTGAGTGGCGTATGTGCACCGATTGTAGGGCCATTAACCAAATCACTGTCAAGTGTCGTTATCCTATCCCACGATTAGACGACATGCTTGATGAGTTGAATGGTGCTACAATCTACACTCGAATTGATCTTAAAAGTGGTTATCACCAAATTAGAATTCGAGAAGGTGATGAATGGAAAACTGCTTTTAAAACCAAATTTGGGTTGTATGAGTGGTTGGTTATGCCTTTTGGTTTGACCAATGCACCGAGTACATTCATGAGGTTGATGAACCAAGTTCTTAGGGATTTCATTGGGAAATTTGTTGTTGTGTACTTCGATGATATTCTAATTTATAGTAAAAGCATGGAAGAACACACACATCATATTACGTTTTGTGCACTTTAAGGGAGCATTCTTTATATGCTAACTTTAAGAAATGTGATTTTGCCTTGGACAGAATAATGTTTCTTGGTTTTATTGTAAGTGCCGCAGGAGTAGAAGTGGATGAAAAGAAAATCCAAGCGATTAAGGAGTGGCCTACTCCTACAAGTGCAAGTGAGGTAAGGAGTTTTCATGGCTTGGCAAGCTTCTACCGGAGATTTGTCAAGAATTTCAGCACAATCGCCGTGCCGTTGAATGAATTGGTGAAGGAGGTAAAATTTCATTGGGGTGAAAAACAACAGGATGCTTTTGAACTTTTGAAAGAAAGTTTAGTTTCTGCACCTATTCTTGTTTTACCTAATTTTGAGAAAATGTTTGAATTGGAGTGTGATACATCGGGAGTTGGGATTGGTGGTGTTTTGAACCAAGAAGGTAAACCCATTGCATATTTTAGTGAGAAGTTGAGTGAAGCATCATTGAATTATTCCACCTATGATAAGGAATTATATGCTTTGATGAGATGCCTTCGGACATGGGAGCATTACCTTAGACCTAAGGAATTTGTCATCCACACAGATCATGAGTCAATCAAATACCTGAAGAGTCAAGGTAAATTGAACAAAAGGCATGTTAGATGGGTTGAATTCATTGAATCCTTTCCATATGTAATCAAGTATAAAAAGGGTAAGGACAATATAGTAGCCGATGCTTTATCGCGTAGGCATACTTTGATCACTACCATGCATTCTAGATTACTTGGATTTACTTTCATTAAAGAGTTGTATGCCAATGATGACGATTTCAAAGATGTGTTCTCATCGTGTGAAAAATTGGCTTTTGGAAAATACTATAGGCATGAGGGTTATCTTTTCAACGAAAATTAGCTTTGTATACCCAAATGTTCTATGCGTGAGTTACTAGTACGTGAGGCACATGGCGGAGGCCTTATGGGTCATTTTGGTGTATTTAAGACACTCGAAACCTTAAAGGAACATTTCTTTTGGCCTAAAATGAGAATAGATGTCGTGCGTGTTTGTTCTAGTTGCATAACTTGCAAACGTGCCAAGTCACGAGTGGAACCCCACGATTTGTACACTCCTTTGCCTATTTCACATTCTCCTTGGACCGACATTTCTATGGACTTCATTCTTGGACTGCCTAGATCTAAGCATGGTCATGATTCGGTCTTTGTGGTAGTGGACCGGTTTTCAAAGATGGCACATTTCATTGCATGTCTTAAAACTGATGACGCGAGTTTCATAGCCGATTTGTTTTTCAAAGAAGTTGTGCGTTTGCATGGTATGCCAAGAACAATTGTGAGTGATTGAGACACCAAATTCATAAGTCATTTCTGGAGAGTATTGTGGAATAAATTGGGAACTAAGATGTTATTTTCTACTTCGTATCATCCTCAAACGGATGGGTAAACCGAAGTTGTCAATCGTGTCCTATCTCAATTATTTAGGACTATTTTGAATAAAAACTTGAAAGCTTGGGAGGAGAGTTTGCCTTTTGTTGAATTTGCATATAACCGTTCTGTTCATACTGCTACCAGTTACTCTCCTTTTGAAATTGTTTATGGGTTTAACCCTTGTAGTCCTTTAGATCTTGTTCCTATTCCAGTTAAAGAGCAAGCTAGCATGGATGGAAAACACAAGGCAGAGATGATTCAGAAATTGCATGAACGAGTTTGGTTGAACATTGAGAAGAGGACAGCACAATATGCCAAGCAAGCAAATAAAGGAAGGAAACAGGTTATATTTGAACCCGGTGATTGGGTGTGGTTGCATTTGAGGAAGGAACGATTCCCACAGAAGCGTCGTTCTAAGTTGCACCCAAGGGGTGATGGACCGTTCCAAGTCCTCGAACGGTTAAATAATAATGCATATCGACTTGACCTTCCAGGTGAGTATAACGTTTCAGCAACCTTCAATGTTACTGACTTATCTTTGTTTGACTCAGGTGATGATTCGAGGTCGAATCCTTCTCAAGAAGGAGGAAATGATGGGAATCAAGATAGCTCGGGTCAAGATAATCAAAACCTGTTGATCATAAAGAGAGGACCAATCACTCGTGTTTATGTGAGGCGGGTTCGAGCAACTTTACTTCAACTTGTGGGAGAAATTTGGAATCAAATTGAAGTTACCAATGATCCGGTATATAAAGAGAAGTTCATATGCAAGTTAGAGGGTCAAATCGATAATCCTGGAAACTTAAAGGTTGAAGTTGGACAGCCTGAAGTGGGACAGTCCTGAAAGTTGGACAGTCTTCTTGTTTTCTTCTCCGAAGTTGGACCAGCTTTGAGACTTGATTAATCCCTTAGTAATTGTTGCATTTTAAGCCTATAAAAGGCAGCTCTAAACTCATTGTAGAGATAACTTGGTTGATATATTAAAGCATAAGCTTTGTTTGAGTGTTCTTATACACTTGTGTTTCTCCACAATTGAGTTTGTGAGAGTATTTGAGTTTCATGGATTAGAAACCACCTTGAACTTATCAATCTTCACAAGTCGGAAGGTTGTGGCGTTCAGTGGTCGTGGGTCTCCGGCAATCGCATCGAAGGTTCTCTACCGCACCCCGAGGTTCCTAGTCAATCGCGACTAGCGGGTCGAGGGAGACTCCCTATCCTTTTCATTCTGCGTACTTTGTCCGTCTACAAGGGTCCGTTAATCTTCAAATCGATCTTGGCTCGAATCCGAACCCGGATTCACATCAATACATATATTTTTATATATGTATATATACATATATTTATATATATACATAGAGCAAGAGAGAGTATCAAGTGTTTGTACTGAAAGAGAGAGGGGGCAAAGAGATGTCAGCTTTGGCTGGTGAACGAAGGCATATGGCTAGGCACGTTCCCATTGGTGACCTCAGAAACATGAACTGATGGCCAATAAGATGGGGATATATGTGCAGCCACTCAACATTTCGAATACTAGCACAAGCCTTGTACCCACTTTCTGTTGTCCACCATAGGACCAGTCAGGGTGCAGCGTAGATGTTGAGGCTTAAGGAGAGCTTCAATATGCATGCTTTCGCTGACACAACAACCGAGCCCCAAGCCAAGATGGCAAAGCCTTCTGACCCACAACAGAACTTTTAACGTTACGCAAGGGATAGGGCGATAGGCACTGTAAATGGTTGTCGTAGTGCACTTATGTTGCAAGACCACAGTTCCATCTGCAATCATAATGGATGTCCGAAGGAGTTGGGTGAAAAGGAAAGGTTATTTTTTCAGTTATGTTGAACCTAATTAAGAAAGAAGGTCAAAACATACCAATTCAATGAAGTTTCTAGTCAAAAGATTCTACTTTGAGTGTGTAATTGACACGGACAGTTGATTTGGATGGAAAGTTGAGGGAAGCAATCCCCTGGTAACCACATATGGGTTATGCACCTATTAATTGACGATAGGAGGGTTCGCTGTTATGTACCCTATAAAGAGAGTAATCCAATGGGAAAGTAGTTGATGGGAAACAAGAAGAGCTGGATCCCCCAAGGGAAATGATGTGGATATGTGATACGTGTAGGTGCAAAGCCTAGACCATTTAAATAGTTTTATTTTTAAAATATTTGGGTACTTTAGTAAGTAATTAGTATTTAGTATACATTAGGGTTTGCCTATTTAAAGGCCTGAGACGTACTGAATTAGTTAGACTTGTTTATTGAGAACAAGAATCAATTGAATGATTTGATTTTCTTTTCAACTTCCTTTACTTTTTTCCTTCTTTGACTTAATTTTCCAGCCCTTATCTTTAATTTTGGTTGTCCTTGAGTTTTTCTATATGACGTCATACGTCAGCAATCAAGCAATATCACCTAACAAATAGCAAAAATTCTTACAGTATCTCACATCAATATCATCAGAATTGTCATAACTTAATTCACGTAGGAATACCAAATCCAAAATAATGAGCATGCTATATCATTAGATCAACAGTACCAAATCCAAAATCAATGACATGTTATAAGAATTAACCTCATAAAGAGCAGTAGTTGGCTCCCTAGGTGAAAAGACTCCTTGAAGCACCACCCCATCTGGAAACTGTACTCTGATTACAGTTTTTGTGTACCTCTTCCTTGCAGCCTTTGCTTGTTTTTCCTTATAAGACTTGGGAACTAAAAGCTGAGATTCTGCAATCTTCTTCCGCCTCGCATCTGCGTCTCTTTTCACTTCATCAGCAGAGAGGCTATAAAAAGAATCTGGTAGCTCTATTTTTGCCGCTACACTTTCTGAGACAGAAAAGAAGACCCGGATCTGGCATTACAAATAATGATCAGAATTAGTAACAGCAGTGAAAGTCAAGGATATATGGAGTACTATTGGCCAAAAAAATAATATGACAAAAAATGAGAAAACAATGAATCCAAATAAAAATGGCAGAATTAAAGACCTTTTTGGATGCAGACAGTATACTTTTAAAGAAACACACACCGTCTTTGGTAATATATGATATCTAAGACATTCTTTTTTTATAGGGCGAATTACCCAAATGGTCCTTGAACTTTTTGTCATTTTTGCGATTGGTCCATGTACTCAAAATTCGAAAAAATCAAATCCGTGAACTAAACGCAATCGGTCCTTCCATCCAATTTCATCAAAGTTATGCCGTTAAATACGTACACGTGCCTCTCACGTGTTTTTGCCCAGGGATAAAATAGTCAATTCCTTTAAATTAGTACAAGGACTATTTGTGAAGGTGCCAATATGAGTATTTTGTTTGATTTAATAAACTAAAATATTAAATCACATGTTTTTATTTGTTTGATTTATATATTTTTAAAAGTGATTTTTGTGCTCTTTGATTTTTTTTTCTTTTTTCTCCCCTTTTTCATGTTTCTCCTCCTGCCACTCACTCTTTTCACGCAAGCTTCCAGCTCCCCATTGGAACTACCACCTCCATAGTCGCTGCTCCACCACCACCACCATAGTGCCACTGCTGCTCCTCCTCTATTTTCCTTTCCATTTTGTAAAATTTTCATTGTTTCTATACCAAATTACTCGCTTACACAAACTCCTCACCAACATCTAAACCCACCTGAAAATCAACTACCATAATGAAATCACCACCACGCACCATTTTTCCCAATTGATTGTAGATTTGGTCAAAATTCAAAATTATATACAAATCTGGAAGGAAATGATTGACATAGAAGGTTTTAAAACAGTTAATTTTTTAATCAAGTGAGAGAGTGGTGGGTGTGGCAATGGTGGGTGTGTTGATGGAGGGTGAATTGAGATTATGTGTGATTACCACCGTCTTTGTTACTTTTAACGTAATCATGGAACCATAAACTCAAACCAAACATCAACAACAACAAATCCTGACATCAATATTGATGTGATCCTAGGGCCAAGGATTGGCACTCTACAAATGGAGGAGCTCAAGTGTCATGTTTGGGAAGCTCGAGGACTTTTTGGTCGCACCAAAAGGCATGGAATCCAAACAATTCTCAAGAAATCAGCAACTGAAGAATCTGTCCCTTGGAGTCCCTGAAGACTTTAGTCTTATCTTTTAATCACACAACCCTCGGAGTCCCTGAAGACCTTTAGTCTTATCTTTTAATCACACAACACTTGGAGTTCCCTAGTGCATAAATTCTGCAGTTTACTGAAGTATGTGTAGCCTATATAAGGCTTGGCTAAAACATTGTAAAAGGGGGATCTTGGATCAGTTATGCAAAGTGCATTTTTTTAGTGTTCATACACTTGTTCACAATTGAGTTTGAGTTTATCCGGTTTCTTGGACTAGAAACCAAACCTTGAACTTATCAATCTTTGTGAGTCGGGGGATCGTGGCGTTCCGTGTTCGTGGGTCGTAGGCAATCGCGTTGATGGTTCTCGTTCGCACCCCAAGGTTCCTAGTCAATTGCGACTAGTGGGTCAAGGGAGACTCTTTCTATCCTTTCTCTTATTTCGTTATTTTTGTTTTTATTGTTATTCTCATTACTTTCATTGTTCGTTGTTCTAATTCCACGTTCTTTGTTTATCATTAAGGGTCCCGTTAATCTTTGAATCGATCTTGGCTCGAATCCGAACCCGGATTCACATCAAATATGAACCGCTATCACTCATTTAAAGACACGATAAATCAAGTTCGACGGAGTGAAGAACAGACCTCCGGGAATTCTCAATGGTAAATCACTACATCTAAACAATACTACGATGCCAAAGTACTAGCTGCTATCTTCAACGGGTATCATATTATTAGATAGCAGTACTTCAACGTCTTTCAGTATACCGACGAAGATGTATGGCAATAAAACTGGGTGAGGCTGCGATGCAACGATGGTTTCATGATTCACAGAAGAGAGAGATGGGATGTAGTGAACGGAGGATAAAGAAAAGAGGTCGTGATCCACAGATTTGGAATTGTATAATTGGTGATATCCAGAAGCTTTGCCACGACGACACTGTCGTCGGCGACAAGTAGAGAGAGAGAGAAAAAGAAACCGACTCCAGATGTAGGGATCGAGACCTTACTGTGGATGAAGTTCAAAACCTACAAAAGAGAGCGAGAGAAAGGTCCACTACTTTCTCCAAAGAAATGACATTTTTATCCTTTCGAAAATTCACGTGCGAGGCACATGTTCAAACTTAATGGTTAAAAATGGATGAAATTTGACGGAGGGACCAATTCCTTCAAATAAGAAGTACAGGGACCATTTAGGTCGATAAAGGACCAATCGCAAAAATGGCAAAAAGTTCGGGGACCATTTGGGGAATTCACCCTTTTTTATAAGTCCTTGGTCAATAATTAAGCAACCACCTATGTAGACACTGAACGTGCTTCAGAGCAAGATGCTAACACTTGCCCACATGCCAAAGGTCCAAAATGAACCAATACTGCAAAAATCAACAAAACAAAACTCCATGTCCCTAAAAACTTCAAATACATATATCAGGTTAACATTTTCTGTATTGTTGTCAAAGTTGTAAACTTACCATAAAAATCAATAATAGTGCCCACTCGAGCCAGCTGAATCTAATCAAATGAGCAGAGCGCTGCCTGATGGACCAGTTTAATTTTCTAAATGAGAGCTTATGATACATTACTGAGAGCTTTAAACAGATGAATCAGGCTAACATCTTTTGTGATGTTTCTTTAGATGTAAGTTTACTGCAAAAAAAAAAAGTCGATAACAGAGTGCACTCGAGCCCCAACTGATACTAATCAATGAGCACCTTTCATGTTTGTACCAAGCATAAATATTTAAGGAGATGCTTGAGTGAGTTTAAATCTTATAATCACGCTAAAAGAATTCTAAACACAATACCAGCAGTACCTAGACCGGTCAGCTGTGAGCTCAACATGACAACTAATGGTTTTCGGGGAACAAGGAATCTTATTTGGTGCTTCAAAAAGCTAAGATTCTCCAGCAATAAACTCAAGCTAGTACAGGAAATTCTAATGGCTGTCGGGGAAAAAAGGAATTCATTTGGTGCTTCAAAAATCTATGATTCACCAGCAGTAAATTCGAGCAGTACAGGAAGTTAGATGTAATCTGAGGGGTTTGGGGATCATTGCTTGATAGATTCTTGAAAGTTCAGACTTCAAGTATAAGAATATCAGTTGCAAACAAAATCTAAGATTAGCAGTTTCAAGCATTTATTGCCAATTTTTGTCCTTTATTCCACTTCTTCAAGTACCAAGATGAGGGTAAGCTTTGATCCTCAAGTCCAACCCGTCAACACTGTAAGATATGATGTTAAGCTTGGAAAGATGTCTTTTACTAGGACACTGAGGTTCAACTCACCAAAGGGAGGAAAAAAAAAACTTCACCAACCTGGCCAATGGCCACATGAAAACCCTAACTGGCAAGAGCTAGTCATGTCATTCCCAAGTTGTCCAATAAAGTTCTATCATTTTAGATAAGTAAAGTATATATATAAGAGCTACGATATTACGAGCTAGAGCTTGTGATATTATTACAAGCTTGAGTGTTAGTGCTGTTAGATCAAATCTACTAAAAATTTTACACCGTTAGATCAAATATGATATTTTCTAAATAATGATGTAGACATTTCAAATCACTACCAACTTAATCATCCAACGGCTCTAACACTAAAGCTCGTATTAATATCACAAGCTCTAGCTCGTAATATCATTTGTCTATATACAAACCTGCATCAAGCCAATAAAGTTTTAGGAGAGAACATTAAGTAAAACAGATATGAACATGTCAGCTAATTAAATCCAATTGCAAAGGCGCTACGATGTAAATAGAAGTACTTGCATGCAGCTTAACTGTTCAGTAGTAGTACCACTAATGACTTGAATGGGTTTCGGCTGGCAACTGGGTTGTTTCAGAAAAAAAGGTTTTTTCAAGGTTAACTGGCTTCTTTCATTAGCCTATTTCCTTCGTAAAGATACAAAGAAAAAGAGAACAAGCTACAGAAGATTTCCTTCTAATTTTCAAGGATGAGCGGAGTGTTGACCTGACCTGAATCCCTGTTACAATATCCATCGACTAAAGAATAAATGCCAGATTGGCATAGTACAATACCTTATTGGCTAGGAACATAGTGTAATAAGGTGACGGTGCCTAAATACTAAGCTAACCGTGCCTTCGTTGAGGGTTGAACACTGGGGCGGACTCCAATAAACGAAGAAAATAAATAAAAGAATCTAAAAGTTTTTCCACTTTAGACTTTTCTCTTCATCATTCACTTTAAATTGGTGCCTGTATCTACTACTCACTTCATCCCTGAAAACACGACCACATTTTCTTTACTAAATGCGGCACTGATATTAAGACACGCAAATGAAGTATCTAGGCAATATATTAATACATATATTTATGATAAAGCATTCTTTGAAGGTTGAAGGACAGATATAGGCTAAAAACATACTTGTAACATAATATCTAGATCTGTTGTCAGAGTATATTTAATACCATGCCATATTTACTTCAAAAAGTTATGGACATTTTTGTGGTAACGGTGGGTGTACCACTTTTATTGTATGGGTAAAGAAGACAAAACTGATCAGGAGTACTTGCGTGGTTAAACATAAAAATTTTTGCCTATAGAAAACTTAATGAATAAGTGGATGCCACTGAGCTAAAGACAAAGGCCAATTGACTTAAGAAACAGAAGAAAAATCCACGTGCACAATCCATATTGCTTTACTGAAGTGATAGTTGGTGGCCACCACTTCTTAATGACTTCATCTAAATTTGCAACTTGCAGCTTGTAAGAGTTGTTCAAGAAGACTGATTTTTCGTTATAGAATAGCTTGGGTATGAGGATTGGATACGGGTGCGGATCCGTACGTCCAACATGCCAAAATTTTATCCAAGTGTCACACCCACACCCATGTCATGTCATGTCATGTCGACACGGATACTTTGGAGAAAATGAAGAGTCCATGTAACAGAGCAATACACAATACATGTCATACGATACAACATGAGAATAGCCTACTCGTATACGCATCGGCTCATCGTATCATATAGTTCCTAGTATTATTTGATACTCTTGATGTATCGTGTGATACATTAGTGTGTTGCAAATATGGTGTACCATACGATAGTTTTAATTTCTGTAACATTTTTATCTTTTAGTTTCTTTATCATTCACGCAACTGGAAGGTCAGTTCTTAAATCAAGTTGACCTCTCCTCTTCTCAAGAAAAAAATCTCCTTGCAAAAGCTTCTTCTTACTATTATATTAGGGTTTTCTTTTTGCTGCTCCCTTTAAATTTAATAAGGCTGAATGATCCATAATCCATTAAACCTCTATTAGGAAAAAAGAATAAACCCTTTGTTGTCAATGGAATCCACTGTGGAGTGAAGACGAAATTGAAGGAGTATACAGTATACTAAAATTATTTTTATTTTATTTTTTGATAAGTAAAGGCTAACAATATAACATTACCACATCAGATTTTTTGGGTTTTCTCTTTGCAAAAGGTATGACACTGTGACTTATTGAAAAAAGTTGTTTATTACTAGTTTATGCTTTAAAGTATAAATTTCCTATTTTGAATACTCTGTTTTTCTAGGTAACTCTGTCTCTGTTTATGTGGTGAACCCAGCTTTCTGTCTTTTAACAGTTATTTTTTTTTGTTATAACATTTTGGTTTATTTCAAGTTTTCACTATTTTCTCCTACTCTTATTATTTTCCAGGAAAATATTGCTGCATATTTTTTCCAAATTTGTATAATCTTATTAGAATTCATATCTTTTTACTTGTATTGACAATGAAGAAGGTTTTATTGATGATGATGAACTAGTTGTGGGAGATGATGAGGATGACAATGAGATGGATGTCGACAACTCTCCCGCCGAGCCCCCTTTCTACTCGGTCCACAGAGACAAAATTGGCGCCAACAGTTTATCACGGAAGAAAGGACTAGAATTTTTATATAACTTTCCTTGGCTAAGTGGCTTTTGGTGGATAGTTCATAACTTGGAGTGGAGTTTTTATTTACCTATAGTTGCTGACTTGCTTCACTTTTATTTTTTGGAGTTAATGAAGTTTAAAGTTAATGGTTTGATAAGCTAATTTTATTAATTTATTGCTTAATAGTCATTTTTTAAGAATATATATATATATACATTGAGCTATGTGTGCGTGTGCGTTTACGCATCTTACGATATACGTGATGCATCCCGTTTTGGTAACTATGCTTTTCACCTTCCATCTAAGAGTTTAAGTTGGCTCTGTAAGAGGTGGGTGGAAAAAGTAGAGTGACAGCATGTGTAGAAGTGGAGAGCAATGATGCATTAATCTTAGGGACTGAGAGGAATGCATGACATTTCGTGGCATTCTGCTATAGCTTCTTCACAACAAATAGTAATGATCAGGCACAGCTACTTCCCTAGGAATATCTTAGTTTCTTTCTTTTTTTCCTCCCAATATCTTGTAAGGTGACACCCCTTGTCCTCCATCTAGTAAGCTCTCTTTAATTTCTTCAACAAAATTTCTCTTTTAATTAAAAGAAAATATCCTATTACCAGAATAGAAACATGTACATAAAAAGACAGCAAAGAGGATCTCACAGCAGCCACGTCTAATGTACACGACCTTACCCGGCAAGCAAAGAGACAATTTTCATAGTTTAATTCTGACCTTGATGTAAGGATGGAGTAATGTTACTGCTGTGTCAAGGTTCGCCCAACATAATGATAGATTGATAGTTGACATGTATCGTAGATATTGAACCATGCAACCACGCTTGTGTTGTTTTTTCTTCTCTTTTCATTTCTTCATAAGATATTTCTCAGATAATGACAACGTGACATTCTACTCACAAAAATTTTCCATTCTTTCTTCCTTATTATCATGCGTAGATATAGTTTTTTTTTTTTTATAGGTATATATGACCCCTTATTAGTATGGGGATTGGTACACATACGTTAATTAATGACAACATCTTCTTAAGCAAGTCAAATTTACTAGTTCACTACCTTGTTCAAAAATCCAAAATGCACACAAACACCATGATCTTCTTGCATTAAAGATTTACAATTAACTGGTGGCACGATAAGTTTCACATTCAGACGCAATCTTTTAGAGCATTTTTTCTTTCGTTAAACTCCAATCATATTCAGCTGCAAGTATGCAACTGAATCATATTGCATAGAGGAAGCCAGATTTGAGATCACTCCTTAACGCCAGAAACAAGTCAAAACATATCATAAGAAGGACCTACATCTGAGAGTAATCAAATTGAACAAGTTTTCGGAGCCAATTTAGTATACCTGTCGGTTGACCTGCTTCTGCTCAACAGGTTCATCAATCTTAGCCGGAGCTGTAGATGGTAAACTTTCAATCTTTTCATCTACCTTAGCTGAATTTTCAATTTTCCGCGGTTCTAATAACAATATTGCCTTCTTAATCAAACCAATCTGCTCACTGGTAGGAACGTCTATCATTGCCCACATTTCCTCACCTTCCTCTTTAAGTTCAAAACCAACGCATTCCATCAAGTCCAGTCCTCCAGCCACATCAGCAATAGCCTCTTTTATCTTTGGATTCCCCAACCGAACTTTCCGAAACTTGACATTCTCTGGTTCCTTAACTACGTTTCTCAACAATGTAAGCACAATGTTAACTGAGGCCTCCGATGGCTTTCCAGAAACATATGTACTAACACGAGTCTCCAATTCATTTCGAGGCTCCTCATCACTATTTTCCCCAACCACATTGTTCGAAACAGATTCTGAACTAGCTAGACAATTCTCTACATGCTCAGACACTTCTTCTTCGGAACCGAAACCTCCTCCACAAACCGGACATTCCACCACTTTTAACGAATATCCATTTTTGTTACGTTTACCAGTAGTGATCAATGAATCAAACGGGTCAAATCCATTTTCCGGGTTGGTACTTGACCCGGAAAAAGGTTTGGAACTAGTTTGTTCATTAAGATTCAAATTGTTGATTGATCGAGAGAGGGGATTAGGATTAGGGTTTACAGGATTAGGAAGGAAGGAGTGGCATTGACGGGGCTGAACGGGTTTCGGGTCGAGAATTCGAGAGGGGCGGGTCGGGATTGAGTTGGTGGGGCCGGATGGAGATGGAGATGGAGAAGAAGAACCGAGAACACGACCTTGACCTTTGAATTTGCCGGAGGAGGAAGAGGTGAAGGGATTGTTGACTTTCTTCATGAACCCTTTCATCTTATCCTTTACATCATCCATTTTTTTGTGAGCTCTGATTAAGCAATCAATCAATCGATCAAAGGCGGTTGAAATGAGAAATTGCAGCACAGAATTGAAAGAATGAAACCAGGGTTTTGAGGTTTAAAGTTGAAGATCAATTGAAGTATACGGTAAATAGCAAAGAGAAGGAAATGGAGATTTCGGGGATTGTATGTATCTAAGGTTTCTTCAAGAAGACAAATGTACAGCGAAATGCAAGGTGTAAACGATTTGGATATTCACGTTTATATATCCTTACTTTTTCGGGCAGACCCGCGTTGTTCTTATTTTTGTAATCTGCACTTTTATATTGAGCGGTCATGCAACACAAAAAAACACTAAATACCACATTCACTTAAGAGTTTAATTATAAATTAATTATTTTATAAAAAGGAATTACAATTAATCTTAAACTCTAATTACTAATTAATCCTTTTATATAAAGGAGGTATAATTAATAATAATTTATCCTCCTATAAAAAGTTATATTTTTGAATACTGATATATATCAAATCCTCTGTTATAATTAGCCATAAACAACGTTCATGATGATTTCTCGGATTCTTTTTTTACAGTAAGTTGTTACCTACATTGTACTCAATATATATATTTATATATTAAAAATCATGTTTAAAGAATAATAAAAAACCAGAAGAAGAAAACGATAAAAGTACCGAACCAGGTGTGTTTTTGTGACCTGACGATTTTTTTAACCTGGTGATATTTTTCAATTTTTTTTAAACAACCTGGTGATTTTTTTAATTCTTTTATAAAAAAACTTGGCGATTTTTTTCTTTTTTTTTAAAACCTGGCGATGTTATTCAAGTTTTTTTATTAAAAAAAAAAGTGGCGATTTTTTTTCATTTTTTTTTAAAAGTGGCGATTTGTTTGTAAAAGCTAAAAGTAACTTCCAATTCATGCTTTTATAATCCACAAGGAGGAAGAGAATAATTAAAAACATCAGAAGAAATATCTACTTTGTGCTTTCAATTGAAAGAGGGATCTTTTAGGGGGAGGATACTTGGATTTATGGCCGGAGTTTCTAACAAGCAATTGGGGTAAAGAATTTGTAGCCGATGGATTTGGGGGCACCGCAGGCATCGTTGCCGGTTATCCATTGGATACTGTCAGAGTCTGGAAACAGCACTTTGGCTGTGGTTCTGCCTTTAGCGTCCTCAGTGTGGTTCTGCCTTTGGCGTCCTCAGTAATGTTTCAGAATGTGTGTGTTTGATCGTAATTTTTTTTAATTGATTTTTTTTAAATAGAATGAGGGTAGTTTGGTAAACAAAGATATTTTAATTGGTAAACAAAGATATTTTAAAGTTTAGTATTTTTCTTTTAAAATAGAAGGAGAACAGTTTGGTAATTTAATCTCTTAAGTGATATTGCATTTAGGATTTTTCGATATAACATTTAGGGGTTCTGTTTATATTTTATAAACAAAAAAAATGCTATTTCTACAAAATTTATTGATTATTAACACGATTTAATAATTCGGTTAATTTGTTACAAACTCATTATCTGTGAAAGTACAATATAATCCAAACTCATTATCCATTAATTTGAAACTTTTACTCTCTTGTCTCATATATTTTACAGTTTTCGTAACATTAAAAATCACTATCGACATGTCAAATATTTTCTTTTCATAGATATACATTTCTCTATCTTTCTTCTTAATCTTTAGTTCTTTACGGACTATTAGGTAATCTATATTCTATTTCAAATTAATTTCATATAAATTCTATATAAATAATATGGAAAAAAAAATCTTGTTACATGTTAGTTTTGCTCAATTTTTCATGATGAATATCTATTGTATATACATAAGTTATAGATAGATACATACTCTAGAGATCTCAAATTTAAGAGCCATATAATGTAAAGATTTCATTTCTTTCCTGCAAAATAAAAAACTAACGTAAACGATCAAGGGTGTGCATCTGAAGAAGGAATATAACTTGGTAGCCAGAAGAATGGATTAACGGAGGAATCTTTTAAGCAAAACAATTTCAAATGATTATAAGATCTTTTGATGATCAAAATCTAATGCATTTGAGTTGGATCAAGCTCTAGTTTACAATCTTTTTAGTGAAACCGAAAAATGCCACCACCTCATTAGTCTCAACTCTCACACCCCCTAGACCACTAGTGAAGGGATCCACAGGGTTACCGCGGAGGCTGGGAGCCATGATCCACGACACAAGGTTTTGAAATTGTATTAAAATTTTCTTATGATTTATTATTGAATAATATTGCTATAAACCTCAAAATCCCACGTGAAATTGATGTGAGAATTATGACCAAGTATATGTTAGAGCTCTTGATAAGATCCCTACAGAAAATGATTTAAAAGGTGTGTTCTTTAAGTTCCACGAGATTAGTGATCTATGTCCTTAAGACAAGGACAGGCACCGTGCTAAGCCAAGCCGGTTTGGGCGGGCGGCGAGGCACGTGTGTTTGGACTTACACTTAGTTAGGTCTTTTCTCCTATACAAAAATGTAGTAGCCCAAGGATCGATTATTAAGTATAACGCTCTTCTTTATAAAGTAAAGTTTTTTTCCTTTTATTCACAATGTACTATTCCCCACTAACTTCTTAAATAACTTTTTTATTTAATTATTAGGCATAAGTAGTCCTTTTGACCATAAATGTCCATTTGACTTTTTGGAGCATTCATTATTATCAAGTACAATTAATCATTTTCTTTGAGATTTCTCTGTCAAGATTGTAAAGGCAAATTCAGCATTGCAGTCAATGCTCGCACATATACACAATGTCAACCAAAGATTACCTGCACAATCGAATTGTTCCCAATATCACTTTTACATGTACATGAATAGTTAGAAGGGATTCGGGACTTCGACGGGCATACATGCGTACAGATACCAAAGAATATCACTTTTACGAACCAAATTCTCCATATTTTACAAATAACTTCTGATCATGATGAAAGAATGCTGAAGTCCTGTGTATTAACTTATCAGATGAACAAAGTTCTGAATCAGTTAAACCGGATAAAGGGGTTGATTGTACCTTTACTAAGGTCGTCTCTTCAAGAAACCGTTGGACTAATGAAGAATAGAAACATAATTAATTAGTTGCAGACCTTACCTGCTACCTAAAGCCCACAAATCATCTTTATCTGATCAGTGACTATGGCCATAAACGGCCTCTTGTTTGGATACCGAAATGTACAACAGATTGCAAGTTGTAGCAACAAAACCATTTGCTGCCCATTTTTATGATGCTTCTTCAGCTCATTATCAAACACATCTAGAATTGGCTTTTCTTGAAACATCAACCGGGCCCATCCAGGCAGGTTGACCCCTTTCTTGTGGAGAAAAGAATCCGTTGGAGCCTCACCGGTCAACAACTCGAGAAGGAGGACACCGAAGCTGTAGACATCAGCCTGCTGAGACACTTGATGGGAGTAAGTCACCTCTGGAGCACGGTATCCAGCACCAAGGATAGCTTTAGATTTTGATGAAACGAGTTGAGCTATCCCAAACTCAGATAAAAGGGCATCATAAGTGTCGGTAAGAAAAACATTGGATGACTTTATGTTTCCATGACAAATATTGGGGCCTTGAGAATGGAGATAATTGATGCCACAGGCAACGTCGTAAGCTATTCTTGTCCGGTTTTCCCAACTGAGCAGAGTCCTAGCTCTGCCTCTGGTTCCTGAACAGAATTTAAGGGCAGAATAAGAAGTCAGAATGATAAAACATGAAGAGAAGTATTTGAGACAGAAAAACACTGTTTTTGTATCTACACTATGAACAATCAAACAGAAAGGCCTCAGCTTAAATTACAATTTGAGAAGGAAATCAAAAGGCTTACCATGCAAGAGAACAAACAAGCTACCTTTGGACATGTAATCACAAATAAGAAGCTTTTCGTGTTTACTAAAACTGTATGCTTGTAAAGGCACCAAGTTTTCATGAACTAATTCACCTAGTGCTTGAACTTTGTGTCTCTCGATCCCGAAACCATAGTCACCAAAAAATCTCTTCACGATCACGACGCCCCCAGAATCCAAGAATACTTTATAACTAGAACAAAGAGACCCCTTCCCCAGTAACTCGGCTTCAAAAGCCAACAAGTCACCTCGATTAATATATCCTTTATCCCCTTTCCCAAAGAATACCAACTCACCTTCCTTCTTATCATCTGCCATGCTTGCAGTTGCTAGTATCTGTCCTTGTAGCTGACCAAGGAAAAACTAGTGACAAACCACAGCCAGAAAACTTCTAATATCTTGTCATGTATATATAGGAAGTATTGATGGACAAAATGAGGCATATATTTCCATTTATTGAATGGTTTGTTGGATGTCATGATTTTTCTGATATTCATCTTCTTCTGTCAATATTATTCAATGTTTGACTTGTTATTTAACTCTTTCCACAAAAAAAAATGAGTATAAAAAAGTCGACGGATAACGACATCAACTGATCAGCGTTAAAAAATATTTGGGTGTTAGTGATGAATTGATCAAGTCCATTGAGTCGGATTACTACTTAAAAATTTATGCATCCATATAATTGTCAAGTAGGTACCACATTATAGAATAACAACATATTCAGATTAAACAGCTTAACCACCACTATTTAGTTAATGGCTTTGAATTATTGACAGATGAAGCCTAATAATAATAATAATATTGGTAGCAGTAGTGATTATTAAAAGTTAATCCCTTACTGATATGTTGCCCAGTTTTAAACTTATAATGATGCTTAACTGATAAACACGATATTGAACCACCAAGTGCCTCAAATTTTCGATAAATTGCTGTCTTGCACTTTGTTTTGCAACTAAAAGGGCAGTTGGTGGAGTCCGTGGAAGTGTAAATTGTAATAAACCCATCCAACCCTGGTGGCTAGGGATCCCCATCCGCTGTAGTACCAGACATTGCAGCAGTGGTAGCCGGGGGTAATTCGTGAATTAGTTTATGTCGGCATTCCCCCATCCACTGTAGTGCCAGACGTTGCATGGTAGCTGGGGGTAATAGTGAATCGTTTTATGTAGGCATTGCTCCTAAATTATCATGGCCTCATTCCATGTCACAAGCATCCTCCGCCAGACAACATAAATTTCACACCAACCAAAGGATTTAGTATCTTCGTCTGTGGAGACATCAATGCGGGGACGATCACAGAACCATAATCGGGATGCCACCTTCTCGCTGAAGTCTTTTCTATGTAAAAAAGGAAAAGGTCGAGATAACTATGTATCTCATCCAATTACACCAGCAACCAGATGGGCTAATGAGTGGATGAAGACCAATTTTGTAGGAAATAAGTGGCTATGGTGGCATAAATGAAAGAAAAGTCAGAGACTGAGTAATCATCAGTTTTATTATTATCTTTCTAATTCTTAAAATGTATTTCAGTAAATGTGCTGTCAAGGCACATATCTCTGTTGCTCTTTTACACTAAAGGAAACTTTGGGAGGAGACTAGAAACATGATGAATCAGTTGTACAGCAACGGATCTGTGACCTAAAACCCACAAATCTTCTTTATTTGGTTTGTCACTACAGACATCAATGGCCGCTTATTGGATACTGAAATGTACAACAAATTGCAAGTTGTAATAACAGAACCAGTTCCTGCCCATTTTTCTGAGACTTCGTTAGCGCATAATCCAACACATCCAAAAGTCGCTTTTCTTGAAACATTAGTCGGCCCAACCTAGGCAGGTCGACCCCTCTCTTCTCTGGAAAGGAATTCTTTGGGGCCTGACCAATCAGTAACTCAAGAAGGACCACCCCAAAGCTGTAGACATCGGCCTGCTGAGAAACTTGGTAGGCGTATTTCACCTCCGGTGCACGATATCCAGCAGCAAGAATTGCTATGGATTTGGATGAAACAAGTTGAGCTATTCCAGACTCCGACAAGCGGGCATCATAGGAATCTGTTAGGAGAACATTGGATGACCTTTATGTTTCCATGGCAAGCATCGGAACTCTGGGAATGGAGAAAGTTGATGCCACAGGAAACGCCATAAGCAATTTTTGTCAGAATTTCCCTACCGACTCGAGTCCTATCCACGCCTTTTCTTCCTGTACAGACTCATAAGGACAGAATAAAATCAGTAGGCTGCAAACAATTCCATCATTATCGGAAAATCAACAAGAAAATTAGTAAAATAATCTTTGGCCTTTCATAAAAGGAAAAAGAAAAACAAGAAAATGAAAAGTTCATTCTGTATGATGACAATTTCAGATTCTGTTACTAGTATCCTTTACTTCTTTCGGTGCTAATATGATAAGCCTATTAATAAACAGATCTGCGCAAATTATTTATTGGAACCAACATTGCCAAACATGGTACACTTCCGTGTTTTAGACAAGAAACAGCATAGCACATCACATTTCCATATCTGCGCTGCAAACTGGAACTAACTGTGTTCTAGTTAACACAAAATTGGAATCAAAAGATAAGGAGGTTGACTGAATTAAGCCTGGAAATAGTAGCATTAGAAAAAACATTAAAGTGTTAGTTATCTAGTTTTGTTTGAAAAATTAGTTCTGAATTCCAGTTATTCAATCAAAAAATTTATACATCCACATAGTTAGAAAGAATATTAATATGCCGAAAAGCGAAAAAAAAATATACAACAATAATAATGTGTCCGAATTCATACATGAAGAATGAATCTCAAAATCAAACGTGAAGACAAGTCAAAAGTAATAGTAGATCAAATCCAAAAGAAAACCCTTAGCCATTGAAATTGTACAGCGATATGATCATCCAATCATCAGAAGTAAACCTGACCCATTTCCACATTTAGATAGAACGAAATAACTTACCATGCAAAAAATACGATAAGCTTCCCAGGGGCATGTAATCATATACCAAGCGCCTCATATCCTGATGGCAGGAATATGCTCGAAGGGGCAAGCAGATTTTCATGAACCATCCTTCCCAACTGTTCTGCCCTTTCCACAAATCTCATCTCAGAAATACAGTGGGCCTTCGACCAGCTGACATTCAACCAACTCTTAATGGACACCACATCAGCCCTACCTTCCAAATGAACCACACAGGTGTACCCAAATGTCCCCTTCCCCAATGTCTTAGCTGAAGCAGTTAACATGTCCTCTAATTTAAATACCTGAAAATCATTTCCCAAGAAAACCAACTCATTGTTCATCTCTGTTAAGCTCTCAGCCATGGCTGTCACTCAAAAATATTTTCTCTCCAGCCCTGTGCAAGAATTAAGTATAGAGAATCCTATATATAGACGTGAACACTTAAACAGAAACCAGGGTTAGGCATTATTGTTTCTCCTAGGCATTTTTCAACCAATGGCAGAAAGTGAGTGCTTTAAAGCTGAGATCATGAGGCATCATAATTTATAAGTCATAACTCACATAGACTGATAAAATTTCAACAAGACAATGTCAAACTAAGAATCTGACAAAGTTGTGACAAGGATTTCCATATGATAATCAATCATGTGATAATATCTACAAAATTGATATAACATCCAGTCGACAACAACACTATTTGTATTTTATCATTCAACTGCATACATGTGTTAGTAGCTATACGATAAAGACTTTTACTTTCCAAATTGATTCCTTCTAGTTTGTATTATTATTTGTAACAAAAGATTTTAATCTTTCTGAAATTTCATGTACTCAATGCCAAGTTCTTAGGAAAGTATGTCTTTGAAGCTTTGTCACCCAATATGAAATGGATAACAGAACAAATAAATTGTCAAATTGGAAGGGAGCAAGATCTATGTTTTGTCCAAGTAGGTTGTAACATAAAAACCCAATATCCATATTCTATTTCTGTTTCATTGATTGTTAGCGCCAGAGGTGGATCCAAGATTTTGGTACCACGTGGGCTAGGTGTTTAAAAAATATTGTAAACAGTAATAACCGTGCAAAATAACTTCACTAATCGAAGAAAAAAAAGTTACATATAGTTGGTGACTTAATGAACCTTACCCATTACATACATAATTATAAAAGAGCTTAAGATTGATAATGATGTTTAACAATTTTTTCTTTTTATTTTTTTGGCAAAATGTTGATGTGGGCTTGAGCCCCACTTACTCCCCACTTGGATCCACCCTTGGTTAGCGCATCTTTGGATATGAAACTTGCATAAATTTGTTTAATTTCTCATTTTACTTTGATATCTTGATATACAGCTTATTTTGTTCTGCCCAAATGGGATGATTTGGAGATTCCACACCATATTTGATAGGAAGACTTTTACTGTCTTGCAGTTAAGTTATTGGTGTTCAAGAAAGGATTAATTGATCATTTTTGTATGGGTTAAACTTGAGTATTTGAGCATGACATACACTCTCGGGTTCTCAAGCTGACGTATTCAGCTTTACGAGCATCTGGCTGTCAAACATAGTATCAACTTTTTGGTTCTGGAAGGTCTCGTCTTCAGGTTTTCTTCTGCATTTGGTCCCTCACAATGTTGCGTTTTGTTTATCACGTTTCTACACTTGGTGCAGCTCTTCTCCTACAGGTGAGGGGTGCATTTGGCCTCTCACAGTATTGTGGTATTCTTTTTCACTAAGTGCATCTTGAGAGTAGTATGTGATGCAAATTATTGGAGCTTTGGCCAGCTGCTGATTCTGGTCACTTTTCCGCAGCTCAAACTTAAAGAATAGCTGGTTTCTACTTTCTATTGCTTTGATCAGCTACAGATATTGCTCCTTAAATGCTGAGAAAGAAAGATTTTATTTTTTGTAAAAGATCAGATTGTGCAACTTTCCAATGGTTTATCTTTTCCTAGAGAATTTTCAATGTTCAAACTGTCACAATACCAACCGTTGATTTTTGTATATACTTCCCCCATCTTGGTGAAAAACTCCCCGTCTAATACACAACTCCTTTCAGAATCAACCATTATAAACTTTTTTGTACTGTACCTGACTTGTTTTAGTTCATGCATAGGAGAAATCTAGAACATCGTCCAAATTGTTTTTTTTGAAGTTTTGAAATGAGACTCTTCAAATGGAACATCTCGAATAGAAACGTAGGGACTCTTTGAGTCGAATGGTAGGAAAAAACATTAACTTTAGATATCATGCATGGTAGTAAATTTCTTTATCGTATATGATAATCAATCTTGTGATAATATCATGAGAAAATCCCTCGCCCTTAAGTTGTGTTAACATCGATTTTATTTGAATAGTCAATAAGTAGTTGGCTTATCAAAGTCACTACTACCTAGCAAGAAAATCAAAGTCATCTTCATATACAACCATCCTCTGAGAATTAAGGGGCGCAACTTGGTCTTGGTGCAATTATGATACTATGATCTATTTTCTTTGTAGCCAAACAACCACCCAAGTGTTCTCTAAAAAAGAAGGTTAAATAAACTGTTTCATTTTTTATGGCTTTAAAAACAAGCAAGAATTCTTGTTTCTGACTCAGTCCACGAATCACTAAGAGAGAGAGAGAGAGAGTACGACCGATTGGAGAGAAAAAGAAAACCATGAAAAAGACAATGAACCACGTCTGCGAACAAGGCCTTACTTAACAACTCGAAACCATTACAGTCTTATAGACCCAACTCAGCACAGAACACTAGTATATCAAGAAACAGTTCCAACTTGATGCATCAATCCTTATTTGGTTTGTTTAAGAGACCCAACCATGTCCATCACTGAAACTTTTCTCACATTTTGGCATTTCCTGTTATCAGCACCATGCATTATAGTTTGGAGAAAAAAGGTAAAACTCTTTTCCATCTTTCCCCAAAATTTGGAGACCTTTATACATCCATTTGATGGAGCTGGGGCCTGGATGCATGAATCCCAGTAAGAGATGCCTTAACTAACAAAGATAGGAAGTAAATTTCATGGTTTTCTCAGCACAGGCTTTGCTTTGTAAAGTGAAGAAGATGTGGTAGCAACTCATGTAGCATGTCCTCCAGACTAAATATAAATATAAGTGTTCCTCAGAGGCATCACGTTACATATAGAAAGGTATAATGTCCAAAATAATCTTTTATTGAATGTGTGTACTTCTGCCTGTTAAAATAGGGCCAATATGGCAATGACATCTGGAAGACCCTAAAATGTATTCAAGAAATGCGTGGATTGAACCAGAGTCATAACATGTTGAATCCGGTGTGTTTTGAAACAGAACACAAGTCAGCTCAACAACGTGCATGGACTTCTGATTAACAGAACATTTGGATTTTGAGTTTAGTCATATCACAGGCTTGAACCAAGGAAATCACAACGATTTGAATGAAGCCCATGATTGTTTGTATAGTTATGAATCCCCTACAGATGGTATTTATGCTCTCCGAGGCATACTAAACATCAAAAAGGGTAAGCCATTCCAGCCATTAAGATTTAAGAGTAACGGAAAGTCAAATCGGCATGATCTGTTAATGCAGACATGTGACGACCCGACCCGGACCCCAATGCGAGATCCCGAATCGCGCCGTCCAAATAAACAAGTTAAAACACATAAGCATGCACAAGTAGGATTTTAAAATTCATGTGGCGCAACATTTCAGACAATTAACAACTCGGCTACACTTGGCCGGAAAAACAACCTAATTTAAGCAAGTCATCGGCGACATTACAGCCGGAACCCAACAACTACTCCTACAATTAACACATGCTTATAAAACTCAACGGCCACAACATGCCGGAGACAACAACAATAATAAAACCTTAAACAAGTTTTAGCGGAAGAAACTGTGATGAACCATACACATTTGAACAAGCTCGACATATAAGTCGGCATACCAAAAGAATTACAAGTATCAAATAATTAAGTTTCTACAACAACAAACCCAAGCTAAGTCTACATGACTTGCTTCCCAACGTCCTTTCCAAAATACAAGATTAATCAGTTAAAGTACAAAAGAGCAACCTCGCTCACAACACCCAAGCGAAAACGCGAATCTAGCGTGGGGCGTCTCCTCGGCTTTGATCTAAGGAAAACAAAGCAAACAAATAGGGTAAGTCGAAAGACTTAGTAAGTTACCAAAATATGCATGTTCATGTTATAGCATGACATTTATCACAATTATGGCATATTATCATCATTTAACACTTAGCACCCTTATTCACATAAGTGCGTAAAGTAAAGCATACAAGTAGGATATGATAGTCACGGCCGCTTCGTAGCTCCTGCAATAAACTTTATTATACTTTATCGTGCAACATCGATGCTCTGTGAATGCATCGACTTTTATCGAGTACCACCCGATCTAGATAGCAAGCCAATGCGGCACTTAAGCGATACGGCAAAGGGCTACTTCCCATTGCGACCAACAATGGAGGTGTGTGTGAAGTCCTAGGTGCGGCGATCCATAGCGAGCACGAATCCCATAATTCGTGAAGGCGATGTATCGTCCCACCTTGACCCGATAAACAACCAAATAATGCACTGGACTCAATGTGATGCACAAGTAGATATTTACTTGACTAAACCAATCAAAGACCGAATTCGACAAGAGCGAACTCGACCAACCAAGTAGGGTATCAATCTCTACTATAAAATCATATTAAGGCAAATTAAATTGCACAAAGCCAACCTTTCATAAAACTTGTTATAAGTAATCAAACCAATCTCATACTTGAGTAAACCAATCAAAGCGGTTCAAACTTCGTGAGGGATTGAAACTAGAGTTGACACGTTCAAATATTCCCTAGAGTCGACTCCGTTGAGTCTTTGCTCTAAATTCCCAAATTTGGAGAAATTGAAGCTATATGCTTCATAACCCAACCTAGGTCAATTCTAGGTTCAACAAGGTATTAAACTCACCAAGGCAATGCAAAGTGATTCAAGTTCATCATAGAGTCCAAAATTTAGAATAGAACACAAACACAACACTTTCACAATATTTCAAGAAGGCATAACTAGGGCATTCTCATAAATCAACACTTCCAACATAAATATCATACATGGCTTTAACATGCTCAAAACCTTAAATAGACAAGATGGAAGAGCATTATAAACATTCATAGGTAGTAAATCATCCTAATCATGCTCCTAGCAAGCTCATAGTTTCAACATACAAGGATATAGCATGAAAAGCATACAAGTGCCCTCATTGACCTCAACCAACATAGACTTTGCTTCCTTAGGGTCAATGAGAACTAAAAGAAGAAGAAGATAAAGAAGGTAACTTACTAGTTATTCACCAAAGAAGGAAATAGAAGAAACTATTCGGATGGAAATGCTCCCCTTGATGAGCTCTTCAACTTTAATGAAAGGCTCTTGGGCAATGGATGAATGGATGGTTGAAGATGAAGGGTTTAGCTCCAAGAAGCCATGGAAGAACCTTGAGAGAGATGAAATTCGTTTTTGGAAGAGAGAGGGTGAGAATGAGGGTCAAAAATCTGAATTGGGGCTTATATTGGTCTAATTCTTGAGTGGGACATGTGTCAACCACTTGTGGCCCCTTTGAGATTCTTAGGATAAGGTTTGGATGATCAACAAGCCTTCTTAATCCATCATTAAAATTAGTTAGGGATGTTAGGACTTAAGTAGGAAGGGTTAGGGAGGTTTATGATAGGTTTAAGTAGGGGTTTGAAGTGAACAAATCGTCAAATTCCGAAACAGGAGGAAATCAGCCCGTAGCAGCAAAACAAGTGAGGCGGGCGCCTCACCAAGCCCCATGCGGCCGCCTCAAGTACTGAGCCTTCCCCAAAGTTCAGACCATTCAGCAATTGTTCTCTGCAGTTGAGGCGGGCGCCTCGCAAGCTCCCATGCGGCCGCCTCGGCTCCAGAACCTCTAAAACTTGATTCAAACTTGATCTAAATGGTCCCAAACTTTTGGGCAACCATTCTAAGGTCTAACCCTACTCAAAACAAGTCGGAAACGCACCCGAACAACCCCCGGAACAAGCTAGGACAAGGCGCGAACTACGCGACAAATGAACAACGGATTAAACTACAATCAAACGCCAATCAAACTAGGATGTCTTGGGCATGAAAAAGGTTTGTTTCAACTTGATTAAGACTTGAATATAAAGCTAAGAACTCAACGAACACTTCGTACGTCGAAATAGAAGCAAATACGAGCAATGAGAGGAATCGCTAAGGCTAAATTCAACGCGATCAAACCGGCGATTCTACAAACAAGTTTATATGATTCTAAACATGTTAAGGACTTCTAGAATGATCTATGAATGATTCTAAAACATTTATATAACAAGTAATCATGCTCACAATCAACCAAGAAAGTAAGAAGACAAGCATACAATGCACATGCAAGAATACGGGGCGTTACAAGACATGTCATTAAAAGAATAGGTAAACGATCTATCCAAAATTCTGACGGTTCTTTACTTCAGGAAGTTGATAACTACTTGGGCCCGTCCTCATACCAAAACACTTGACTCATAAAAAAAGGGCAATCCTTTCCGAGTGGTAACAGGTTGATGCCACATGTTTTAGATTCTCTATGGTCGAGCCTCATTTAGAAGGTTTGAGGAGGCGGATAGCCCCCCACCCAGACTATATAACAAAACCATTTAGATCAAGAAAATTCATCCTAAGGTCTGGCAGAGTGGATTATTATCACTGCATGACTTCCTGAAGTGATAGAGCTAAACGGGATATATCATCATATCCTGTGTTCCTGTTCCAAGCACCCATAACAGAACTATCCAACTCCCAATCTGCTCCATGTCACGCCCTCGCGAAAAAGGGAGAGGTAAAATAGCGATAACAAAAGTGTTGTATAAGCCTCTTAACATTTTTTCTTTTCTTACTCTTACGGCATCATCAACCTAACTATGGCTATTTCATAATACACATGCTTTTGTCGTAATATAATTAATTTAATTAAATTCTTCAGTGCTAGGATTTCACAGGCTAAAGACCATTTTAAGGACACAGTTTAGTACATCTTTGTTGTTACTATATAGTGGTGGAACCTGAAATATCATAGTAAATCTTTGGGTTAGAGTTTCACTAATACCTGTTTTTTTGGCTACCTGAGCAGGAGCCAGTCAAGCTAGCCATCCTCCAAAAAAATTGTATACATCAGCAATTAATATACATATATATATATAGGTTATAATCTTCACTGAAAGATGGAGCAAACAATAAGTAGCATCACCATTCATAAATCAAGAGGGCAATGTAATGCAATGGCATTCCTGCTCCTCATGAAGGACCTTAGAAAGGTTAAAGAAAAGGAAAGTATAGGCCAAATAAAAAATAAAAACCCAAGAAATGGAAAGGTATACCTCTAAATCTCTATTTTTTATTTTTTTGATAGGCAAGTGTAGCGCCTTTGTTTAGTGATTGGAACCAAGGACCTCAAAATCTCTATTAGAAAGCTGGGAACATCTAAATGGGTATTTATCAACTTTCACAATAAGACTATTTAGTTCACACTAAAAGATAAACCAGAGCAAAGGATGTCCAAATGGATAACAATCCTTTGCAAATAAAGAGATAAGCCAGAGCAAAGATGTTCCTAATGAAGGAAAATCCTTTGAATAATAATGTTATAAATAGAAGTAAATCTTACTGATATTAACAACTGGTCCAAAAAATTATTTGAAGGATCATGAGTATCTTTCGTCATTCTGATCTCCCTGAAGTTCATGCCTCTCCAGTCTTGCACCACATATTTTCCTAATCTGCACAGTCACCTCCACCATTTCTGGGCGTCGATCAGGGTCCAAAGAACTGCAATGAATTGCAAGATGCAAGAGCTGAACCATTTGGTCCTCGACATTTTGGTCCTTGAGTAGGTCAGGATCGAACACATCGATTGTCCAATTCTCTTCAATTACTGACTGGACCCACCTAGGCAGGTCGACACCATCCTCATTCATAGCATCAGTTGGGGCCTTGCCCGACAGGAGCTCCAAGATCAGGACACCAAAACTGTAGACATCAGCCTTCTGAGAAATTTTATGAGAGTCTACCACTTCAGGTGCACGATAGCCAAGCAGGTTCGAAGTGGAGGAGGAAACCAGCTGTGTTATGCCAAATTCTGAGACACGTGCTCCTAAACGATCTGTAAGGAATATGTTGGATGATTTGATGTTGCCATGGGTTAAAGAGGACCAAATGAGTGGAGGTACTCGACACCTCTGGCAACCTGATATGCAATTGAACTCCTGACTTCCCAAGTCAATTCTCCCCTGTATCCGCCTCTGTTTCCTATATATAAGAGAGATAGAGGTAAAACAAACGATAAGAAAATTCCACCCTCAATAATGAAATGCTGAAGAACATGAAAATGTAAAGTGCACAACTAAAACGTTATCACGAGAACACATGCTTCCTACTAACAAACACAAAATACATACATCATCAGAAATACGAATATTAAAGCATTATATTCAAGCCGAAGACGTCAAGTCATCAACAATATGCAAATATAACAATAATGGCTATATAAAAATAAAAACCACTATTAAACGAAGATAAATTGCACTTTCAGCTAGATACCAAAATAATAAATGTCCAAAAAAGCTAAGAAGGCTCACCATGCAAAATTGCAGACAAGTTTCCCATGGGGATGCAGTCAAATATAAGAAGCTTTTCCTCTCTACCATAGTAGTACCCTCTAAGAGGTACCAAATTTTCATGAACCAACTTTCCTAAACCTTCAATCTTCTCTCTAAATTCTCTCTCAGAAACAGGAACATGTTTCAGCCTCTTAACAATCGCCTCCCCTCCACTATCTAAATATGCTTTATAAGTAGTCCCAATTGTCCCCTTCCCCAAGACCTCAGCTGAAGCCTTCAACATATCCTCCAAACTAAACCTCCCTCCTCCAACACCTTCACCAAAAAAAACCAACCCATCGTCCCCTACACTTTTAATTATTACACTCCCCTCCTTTAAAGATGTCACCCGACCCGAACTCCTGCCCGAATCATTATAATCTCTCACTACGATCGAATTGGGATTCTGGAAATCATACTGAGGAGGTTTCACCGGCGATGGAGGTATCGATGGTGTGCCCCGTTGGGGAGTTTCTGAAACTCTACGTCTTCTCCAGAAGATGAATAAAATTGCAAGTACCAGAATAGACCCGATGACTGACCCGATTACAATTCCGGCGATAGCTCCGGCGGAGAGACTATCCCCGCCGTTTTGACAGGAATTGAGGGGGGACCCACATAGGGAATTTCCCTGAAAGGAACTGGCCGGGAAATTTGACAAACGGGTCGGAATTGAACCGTTTAGTGTGTTGAATGAAACGTTAAATTCAGATAGATTGGTGAGGTTTGATAACTGGGGAAGTGAACCAGTGAGTTGGTTGTTGTCCAATAGCAGAACTGTCAATCTGAAAAGATGGTTGAACTCCGGAAATACCACACCGGAGAAGTTGTTCTGGGATAGACTTATGCGAACAAGGTTTGTTAAACTGAACAGAGCCGCCGGGATTTCGCCGGAGAATTGATTTTCTTGCAAAAACAGTAAACGGAGTTCAGTGCAAGAGCCCAAGTCAGAAGGGATTGGTCCAGAGAGAGCGTTACGACGGAGGCTGAGGGTACGGAGCTGGGTGAGGTTTCCGATGGAGTTTACTGGAATTTGGCCGGAGAGTCCAAAGCCGGGGAGGCGAAGGGCGATGACGCGTGTGGTGTTGGCGTCACATGTGACACCTACCCATAAACATGGAGACGGGTTTGATTGATTCCATGATCGAGTGCGGCCGCGTAGGGCGGGGATGAGGCGGAGGAGGGCGTTTCTATCGGCGGCGAGGTCGGCAATGGTGGAGTTGAAAAGACAAAGCAAGAGGGTAGAACAGAGGAGTAGTAGCGATAGGCGGGACGCCATCTCTAGACCCCGCGTTTGAATGAGATGAATTGTTCTAATTGGAATTTGAAGTACTTTTTGTATTGTTATTCCTTTACGTTGACTCCAATCAAAAGTCGGACCTATCAAAGAGTTGCGTTGACTTTTCACTTCTTTGAGAAGTTTCTCTTCTTGCCCTATATTTCTTTGGCACTTTTAAGGGATTATTATTATTATTATATATATATATATATATATATATATATATATATACACATATAATAACTAACGTGATTTTTATGCATAAAACTGATGTTCATAAATAAAAACATTGGAATGTGAAACACTTAGTTTTTTTTTTTACTTTTTCTTTGTTTTTATACTAAACATTTAATATTAAGTTGACATAAATATATTTATAATTACTAGGAACATTGAATACACCCAAATTGCTGGTTTTCTTAGCACAATTCACAGTATCATTCTTAACCTTTTATTTTTCATCATTTTTATATAAAGTATGTGGATGTTCTTTGTAGATGTTCAATCAATCTTCTGCGAAGTTAAAAAAAAAAGATAATTATTTGGAGATAGATGAAACATTATTTATACATTTATTAATTATATATTCTTTAATTATTATAATTTCAAATATGGACGGTTTGATTAAAACATTTTTAACTAAAAGTGAAAACATCATTGAGAAAGTCAAAAATTGGTTGACACATTATACCATTCTTTTTTCTTTTTTTTTTTTTTTTTTTTGATGAATAGATCAGAAGTTTTCTTTCATTAAAGTTTAATATTTTCAAGTTATTGATGACTAAAAGTATACCATCAAACCCTGAAAAGCTTGAAAGCTTATTGATGTGAAAACCATAAACTTCTGAGCCTTTGATTTGAGCTTTTACAATCCTTTTTTTTTTATCTTAAAGTTCTTTAAAAAAATTAATCTGTAGATTTTTTTTTTTTTGTGGAAGGCAACCAATTAGAGTCTCTGTTACACTTAATTGATAGTGCTTACGGTGTTGTACGTTACCGATGATGATTTGAGACTAAAATTCTGGTATTTACCTTCGTTTTTTTTTCATCTGACTTATATATTCAGATGTCACAACATTTTATTTTTCATCACATCTGTAAGTGATGGCTGGGCCTGTTTGGGCAGCCCAAACCCAAGCAACCCAGAAACCCCTGTGTTCAGCCCCCCCCTCTCTCTCCTGTTTTGGTTCAGCATTTGTTAGAGCGCGCTTTGGTCTTGCGGCTTGGTTCTTTTTCGGGTGATTGCGTCTTTGACCCAGAAAATCCGCCCCCTTCCATTCTGTGTTCCAATCAGCTCGTTGATTGCTCCCCGTCTCTGATTCTTCACGGTTGATTGCCTTGGTTGAGCTCCATATATACTCCCGCTCTTTGAGAGACAGGATGCGCGGCATACCCCATTGGTAACAACCTTCTGATCTCTCTCTTGTGTTCATTCTCTTCTGCTTCTTCTTCTCTGTTGTGAGTGGTGAGGTTAGCTGTGAAGGGAGACACTGTGTTCTTGAGGTCTATGATTCGAGGGTTCTTTGAGGGGGTTAATCGGGTTCTTGGGATTACGTTGGAAGGCTTGGGTTGGTCTTCATTGAGAAAACCTTGGGCTGTGGCGTTGTCCCTTTGGTCCGTGAACTCGGTGGTTGGATGGTGCGGTATACTTGGTGTATAACATTGTGTTGTGGGGATCGAGCCTAGGCAACCATAAGCCCTAGGCAGATCGAGTTAGGCTTCGGCGAGGATACTCAAGTTGTTATCATATTAACTTTGTTATTCTATATTTCGTCTAACATTGTTTTGCGGTTAGAGCTTGCGTTAATTAATGTTGGTGACGAATTTTTGGGTAAATCTGAAACACAACTTGGATAGCTTGCTTTGCTTTGCTTTTTTTGGTCGTAGAATAGAAACATAACGGTGGTATCGAGCTTGGTTTGTGTCTTGACAAGCGGTGGAGGCGCTTTCAATCAAGGTAGAAATCACGGTCGGTGATTTCTGGGTATCGTGTTCCAAACTTAAACTTTTTACTTAGTTTCTTGTTGGTGAAACTTGTGTTTAAGTTTTAGTAGTTTGAATTGATTACGTTCATTTTGCCTCCATTGTGCATTGTTGTTTGATTAGTAATATTCTGATTTAAAAAGGTTTTTCCATAAAACTTTTTTGGGTGATTTTTTCCTTGTCTTGGAAAATTGTGGTTTTTAAAAATATATATATATATATAAATTTACTTTGTGTGATTTTGGTGATATTTTTTTACAATTGTTCTGTGTTGGTTTTTCCAAAAATGGCAAACTCGTCAACATCCTATAATTTGGTACCCTTTGATGGGAAAACGGATTTTTCTATTTGGCAACAGAAAATGAAGGGCATTTTGATAAAGGAAAAAGTCTTTAAAGCTATAACTTTAAAATTTTCGAAAATGAAAAATCGGACGATAGGACTGAAATGGACGAAGTCGGCTTATTATTCTTTATTATGAAAAATCATACAAATTATATTTTGAACTTGAATAAAGACATGGAGGATAATATCGATGTTGATAAGGAAGGTTGGTAAACTTGGATCTGCTAAAGAACTTTGGGATAGGCTAGGAGAACTTTATTATGAAAAATCGTTACCTAGCAAATTATATCTCTTGGAACAATTTTTTCGATTCAAACTAGACCTTGATAAAGACATGGAGGATAATATCGATGTTTTCACTAAGTTAGTTCAAGACATTAAGCAAACCGGGGATAAAAACATTGATGATTACAACGCTATTGATTCCAAATTTCCATTCAAAATAATTAATAAAAATAAAAAATTTTAAATGGCATTCCATGATTCTTATGCCGACGTGAAATCGCTATTAAGTATGGTAGGGATGATATCACACTTGATAAGGTGATTGTTGGGTTAAAAAGCAAAGAATTAGATTTAAAAGTAAATAGGGGTAAATCTCAAGCCGGTGAGGTTCATATGGTAAGAGGAAGACAACATGATAGAACAATGGTCAAAATGGTGAAGAACAAAATCATGGTCAAAATCGAATTATGGAAACAACGGGGTAGAAGCCAAAGTAGGTCTAAGAATGGATCTAAGAAAAGACTCTGCTACAAGCTGCGGTGAATCGTCATTTTAAGAAGGATTGCACAAATCCTAAAAAGAAAAGTCAAAATCGTAATCATGATAATCAAAAAGATTGTAATTTGGCCTTGTGTGAAGAAGGTGGTGATGTTTTTATGGTAACTGAGTCTTGTGAAACCAAAGTGAATTATGTGAACTCTATTTCGCATATATGAATGAGTGGGTTATAGATTCGTGCGTTTCACATGACACCTTTTAAAATGTTTTTCTTCATACAAAGATGTGGAAACTAGAAGCTGCTTCCTTGGCTAATGGTAAGAATTGTAAAATTCTTGATGGAATTGGCAATGTGTGCTTGAAATTTGATTAGGTATAATTTGACTTTGGAAAATGTTAGACACGTGCCCGATTTGTGTAATAATCGATCTCGTGTGCATCATTGGAAGATGATGGGTTAGAGGGTAGATGGGGAAGGGGTGAGATGAAAATTCTAAAAGATAACTTGGTTATTTTCAAAGTCGAAAACGGCGAAACCAGTATGTGTGTGATCTTTGCCCTGTGTCTTTTATTGAGAATCATGCAAATGTTGTTAAGAGTGATAAAACAAATTTGATGAATAAAAGCCTTGGACATCATAGGTTTAGTTTTCCACCTCCTCCCTGAGAAATACTCTATAAAAATTCCTTGAGTTGATCCATGTGGATCCTGTCGGGTCCTTTGTTACCCACTCATGGTGGGAATAGGTTCTTTCTGTCTATCGTTGATGACTTCTCACGAAAAGTCTGGATAGTTTTATTGAAAGAGAAAACTGAAGTTTTTGAAAAATTTAGAACTTGGAAGATTTTAATTGAAAATCAAACCGGTATGAAAATTAAAAGGCTTAGGACGGATAGTGGGTTGGAGTTTTGCAACTGTGAGTTTGAGAGATTTTGCGCCGATAGTGGGATTGACCATCAAAAATCTATCCCTTGTAGCCCTCATCAGAATGAGGTTGATGTGCGTATGATTCAGACTTTGCTAGGACGTGCAAGGGTCATGCTTGCCACGTCAGGTCTTTCCAAATGTTTTTGGGGAGAGACAGTTGTGTGTGTCGCCTATGTCATTAATAGGTCTCCTATCCCGCCTAATGGGAGATGTCCTGAGGCTGTGTTTTCTGGTGGAGAAGTTCCTTTCAAAATTTTAGAGTTTTCGGTTGTGCTGCTTATATTCATCGAGAGAACAACACTTTTGAACCGAGACCGGTTAGGTGTGTCTTCTTAGGTACGCGAGGGTGAGAAAGGTTATAAATTATGGTTAAAAGAGGAACCGTGTTTTGAAACAATCATTAGTAGAGATATTATCTTTAATGAGAATGAGTTTCCTTGCTTAAATGAACCCCTCCCCGCCTCCAAATATGGTGGAGCAACCCTTGTTGTGAGTTCTCTTGTTATGATATATGATATGTGTGGATTGTTGTTATCGCCATGGAAAATCCTCGACTTACTTGGTGTTTGTTGTGGTGTCTATCTTCTTCTTACTTTGTGTTAGGATAAGTTAGATTTGATGCTTACTTTGTGTTTGCTTTCTGGTGTTCTTGTTTCCTACTTTGTGTTGGAACAAGTTCTGTGTATAGGCTATGATGTACCCCATTCTATGTCCATGAGTTCAATGTGATTAACCAGGTACTTGTTCCAAGGTGGAGATTGTAAGTGATGGCTGGGCCTGTTTGGGCAGCCCACTGGTGAAGCCCAAACCCAAGCAACCCAGAAACCCTTGTGTTCAGCCCGCCCCCCCTTTCCTCTCTCCCTGTTTTGGTTCAGCCGCTGTTAGAGACGCCTTTGGTCTTGCGGCTTGGTTCTTTTTCGAGTGATTGCGTCTTTGACCCAGAAAATCCGCCCCCTTCCATTCTGTGTTCCAATCAGCTCGTTGATTGCTCCCCGTCTCTGATTCTTCGTGGTTGATTGCCTTGGTTGAGCTCCATATATACTCCCGCTCTTTGAGAGACAGGATGCGCGACATACCCCATTGGTAAAAACCTTCTGATCTCTCTCTTGTGTTCATTCTCTTCTGCTTCTTCTTCTCTGCTGTGAGTGGTGAGGTTAGCTGTGAAGGGAGACACTGTGTTCTTGAGGTCTCTGATTCGAGGGTTCTGTGAGGGGGTTAATCGGGTTCTTGGGATTCTGTTGGAAGGCTTGGGTTGGTCTTCATTGAGAAAACCTTGGAACTGTGACGTTGTCCCTTTGGTCTGTGAACTCGGTGGTTGGGGTCCGTTATACTTGGTGTATAACATTGTGTTGTGGGATCCGAGCCTAGGCAACCATAAGCCCTAGCATGCATCGAGTTAGGCTTCGGCCAAGGATACTCAAGTTGTTATCATATTAACTCGTTATTCTATATTTCGCCTAACATTGTTTTGCATAGCTAGAGCATGCGTTAATTAATGTTGGTGACTGAATTTTTTGGATAATCTGAAAACACAACTTGGATAGCTTGCTTGTGCTTTGCTTCAGTTTTGGTCAGTAGAATAGAAACATAACAACATCTATATAAACAAATTATTTCAAAAGAAGTCATACATTAGACAACTTTAACTTTTATATATAAATATTGCGTAAGACACCAAGAGAAAACTATCTTATCTGGAATTTGAATGAAATTTTATGATAAGATATTTTCGTGACATTTTTGGAATAAAAAACAGTACCACCATAAAGACATTTTGAAAAAACTTAACATGTTTTTTGTTACATGATCACAAATTGTATCATTTTATGGACGCATTGCAAAGTTTTGACACTTACAAAAAACATGAGACTACAAGCTCTTGGCAATGACGAATGCGGTCTCGTGTTGAAGATATTTTCTAAGTGGATTTTAAGTATCAACGACAGTACATGTGGTGGTGAAAATGATGGTGTTGTAATAATAGAAGTTTCAAATGGTCTTTTGGTTAATGCATTAGATATATGATCCAGTAAATTGTTGAAAGTACATATCTGTCATTTTTTTGAGTATTTTATGATCTATCATATTTGCAAGGAAGAGTTATACTTGTCTCGATTCTTAATGTTGTTGACACCATAAATGAGTTCTTGGTTTCTAACAATCACTTAGAAGGAGAACTTATTTGAGTTCAGATTATATGTGTAGGGTAGAGAACAACACAAGTTTGTTTGAAGACATTCATTCTATAGTGTTTTTGAATAATATAAAGTGTTCAGGATTGCCTAACCATGAATTAACATTGAAGGTTGGTGTTTCCGTGATGTTGAGAAACATTGACACTGCTGCAGAATTGTGTAATAAAACAAAACTAATCATTACCATGCTTGAGAATCATGCACTTGAAGCAAAATTTTCGAATAGAAGCAATGTTGGAGACAAAATATCTATACCAAGAATGACATTGTCTCGATCAGATGTGAGGTTGTCTTTCAAGTTTTCAGAGAATATAATTTACATTGGCAGTATCGTATGTCATGACAATTAACAAAAATCAAGATCAATCACTTTCATATGTAAGATTCTTATTGAAAAAACCAGTATTCAGTTGTATGTCGCAGTTTTTAGGGTAACAAATCGTTCTGGCTTAAAGATATTAATACTGAGAGTGATGTTATCCTTACAACTATTCTTACCACTCTTCCTTACAACTATGTCTTTGTGAAATGATGACTCACCTAATTTGTTTTTTGACAAATGTTGTATATAAGGAAATTTTTCAAAATCTTTAATATTATCAATAAAATGATATATTTAATTATGTTTAAGTAGTTGTCGGATACATTACTTTTCTTAATTTAATTTTTTTATTTTAATTTATTTATTCATTTTGCTTAAATATTATTTAATTAAAAATATTTGTGTATGTACGTTATAAGAACATAGTCTTTTCAGACTTTGTAGTGATTAAAAAACTGAAGAAAAAGGTAAATAGATTATTAGTAAAAGAAAAGGTCTAAAATCCAAATAAAAATCTCTAAATCCTAAAGTTAAACACGACCGCTGAGTTTTTAGAAAATTAAATGTTGGCTGAATAAATAAGATTCAACTCATTTGCACGTACCGTGATCATAGATTTAAAAGTTCTAGAAGTAAGAGAAAGAGAAATATCTTCGTTGTTAAATAAAAAATAAAAAATAATGTGGTTACCACCTAATGTCTCACAATCAGCTGTGTTTTATTTTGTTAATATACTGAGTTTTGGTACATACGTGACCTTAAGGTTGAATAGAAAGTCTCGTTGCTTGACTAATTTCTTAGAAAGTGCCAAATATAGATAGTCTTTGGAGTAATGTATGGGGGAGATAGAAGGCATTAGCTTGTATGATGAAACTTAAGAAAGTGAATTAAGAAAATGACTTGAATTTTTTTTATCGAGTGTATGTCCTCTTAAAAAATTCACCATCCAAAAGTCTAATACTATAATATATTAAAGTTGGTGAAGACAACTTTCGTAATGATACATCACCCAACTTTTGATATTGTTGAATCCTCAAGCATTCATATCACTTGATTTGAAACTTTTCATTTTCTAGTCAGTAACTAAAAATAATAATTAATACTCCCTCCGTCCTTAATTTATTGTCCTGGTTGACTCGGCGAACCGTTTAAGAAAATATATTTGACTGGATTATTAATATTGGTTTAATGTGTAGTTTCATTTAAAGCTCATGTGTATGTGACACATAATTAAAATAGGGTGAAAAAGTAAGGGTAAAGTGGTAAAAGTGATGTTTTAAAAAGGTAAGTTTCAAAGTGGCCAATTATTTTGGGATGAACGAAAAAGGAAAGGAGGGCGATAATTTAGGGACGGAGGGAGTAACAGTTAATATGATATTGTGATATTAATCATTTGCTATTAAAATCTTCTATTCTTAATAATAGTATAAATCTTATATAGAAAGACTTATGCTACCAATATTATTTCTTAACCAATGTAGGATAATATTATTATATTGGCATTGGGTAAGTACTTTACTCTAATGACTCACTTCTAACACCATTTTTTTAGTTTTGATATTTTATTCATCCAAAAATTGATTTGGACAAATAAATATATTATTTCGATGCTCTTACCAAATATAACACATTTGTACAATTACTTTTTCCAACAAACAAATGACACGTAAATAAATTTGTGCCTCAAGTTACACAATTTCTTTAACTAAAAACACTCATTTTTCAACAAATATTATATTTTAAATCTTGATATCTTATTCATCCAAAATTTGATTTGCATAAATAAATATAACATTTCGATGCTTTAATCGAGTAGAACACATTTATACACTTACTGTAACGACCCGAGCCCAAGAGCCCGGTCCACTACGCGTAGCCTACATACTGGCCCACTGAGCACGCAGCACCTTGGGTCATCAGACCCACCACAAGCCGACTCAAAAGTCCATGGATGATGTTGGTGCTAAGTAGTAGCGCATAAATATCTTATAAATCAAACACAAGTCTCGCATCTACCCGATGTGGGATTGGGGTATTACAATCTCCCTCACTCAAATCCTTGACGTCCTCGACAAAGCCAAATCGTACCCCAGGCGATGTAGGAGGCTCGTACGGGGATCAAAAGGTGGCTCCCACCTTCTGTTGTGTAGCATTTTGGCCCGCGCAGCACTTTGTTCCCACATTTTCGGTCGGGACCCGCTCGATACCATTTGTAACGACCCGGCCAGAGCTGGCCCACTACGCGTAGCCCACACACCATACATTGGGTCATCGGCCACCACAAAATCAAAAGTTCATGGATAATGTTGGTGCCCAGTAGTAGCGCATGACTATCTTATAAATCAAACACAAGTCTCACATCTACCCCGATGTGGGATTGGGGTATTACACTTACATTCGCTAACAAACAAATGACACGTAAATAAATTCATGCCTCAAGTTTCACAATTTCTTTCACTAAAAGTACTAATTTTTCAACAAGTATTATACTTTAAATATTAATATTTTATTCATCCAAAACTCAATTTGGACAAATAAATATATTATTCTGATGCTCTGACCGAGTAAAATACATTTGTACAATACATTTGTCAACAAACAAATGATACGTAAAGAAGTTCGTGAATCAAATTGCACAATTTCTTTTACTAACAACATCAATTTTTCACCAAGATGCATCTCTACTATAATTACCAATAAAAGTGATGTAACAAACATTAATTAAAAATTGATATTTGTTTAAATAGTATATAGATACATGACTTTTACTAAACTAACAAAAGAATATATATGTTCACAATTGTTAAAAGTTGATGTTGGCTTTAAAAGTCTCTCGGTAAAATCTTACCAATAAAAATGATTTATTCTTCATCGGTTACAAATAATTATATATTTTTTTAGATAAGTGACTTCAACTATTATCACCGATAGAAGATATACATTTCACATTGACTTGAAAAGTGATATTTCTTTAAAAAGTTTATAAATAAAATATTTATATTATTATTACAAATAGAAGAAATGTATCACATATTGGTTAGAAAATTATTTTAGTTTAAAAGCTTTGAGATAAAATTCTTTTACTAACAATAGAAAAGATGTATCCCACATTAGATAAAAAAGTGATGTTGATTTCAAAAGTTTTAAGATAAAAGATTTCTATTATTATTATTATTATTATTATTATTATTATTATTATTATTATTATTATTATTATTATTATTATTATTATTATTATTATTATTATTATTATTATTAAAATAGATGTATCTCACATTCATTAGAAAATGATATTGGTTTTAAAAGATTTTAAATAAAAGACTTCTACTATTACTATCTATAAAATAATATATCCCACATTGATTAGAAATTGATATATAATAGTTTTAAAAGTTTTTAGATAAAAGACTTTTACAATCGTGTATCAAGTTGCACAATTTCTTTCATTAAAACGCTAATTTTTCAACAAGTATTATACTATAATCATTGATATCTTATTCATTTAAAACTCGATTTGGACAAACAAATATATTATTTTGATGCTCTCACCAAGTAAAACAAATTTGTACAATTATCTTTGCCAACAAACAAATGACATGTAAATAAATCAGTACATCAAGTTGCACAATTTCTTTCACTAGCAATACTAATTTTTCACTAAGATGCATCTCTACTATAATTACCAATAAAAGTAATGTAACAAACATTGGTTGAAAATTGATATTTGTTTAAAAAGTATTTAGATAAATGACTTCTGGTGATTAACATAAAAATTCTTTTATCTAAAGACTTTTTATAACCAATATTCATTTATAAATAATGTTAATCGTAACTTCCATGAAATAATATCGAAAATTTATTTCAAAAGTCTTAAGATAAAATATTTATACTATTATTATTAATAGAATAGATGTATCTCACATTCGTTAGCAAATTATGTTGGTTTCAAAAGATTTAAAATAAAAAACTTCTATTATTATTATTAATATAATAGATGTATCTTTCAAAATTATTAAAATAAAAGTCTTTTACTATTATTATTAAATTAGTAATAAAATAGATGTATCTCAATTAGTTAGAAGACTTTCATTATTATTACGTACCAATAGAAAATATATATTACACATCGATTAGAAAATGATGTTGATTTTATATTACAACATTTTAATCATAATGCCTAAAATTTTAAAAATTATACTACTACTCTTATCAAAAGAAATTTGTGTCACATTTAAAAATTATAGTAGTATTATTAACAAAAAAAACTCGTGCGAGCACAGGCTCTATAACTAGTAAGATTTGTAAGTATGAAGGTTTTTTTGTTCAAAGAGGGCGTGATAAGGGATCGGATTTGGGTTACACAAAGTGTGAGATTTCATATTCACATCCCTATAAAACCAAATATATATGGGTGTGACTAACCACACCTCAAAACCTTTTCTATACACCTCATTTCCTGTAATATACAAGTGCAACACAAGTTACAACACCACAATACAAGAAATGGAGTGTGGAGTGTTATACACACACACACACACATATATATATATATATATATATATATATATTCAATCAAATTTGTTCGTATTTACATGTCGTGGCAGTGAAATGATTTGAACAAATCACGGGTTATTATCGTGTAACCTAACATTATTATGAAGAAAATAAAAAGATAAATAATATTACGAAATATAGCTTATATTATTTCTACAAGTTTTAATGTTGTTGCCATTAAATAGTTAGGTTGGTTATGACTCCATTAAAATATAGAGATCCGAGTAATTTTAATTTGATGATATAGATATAAAAAATTAATATAAATACATTTAATTTGACGATATTAATGTTAAAACTGATATAACTATCACAGAGTTGAACCCATAATATCAAACCTTAAAAAAAACCGATGAGAGTATTTTTCTTCATTTCTTGTGTGAACTCGTGAGTGGTGACAACAACATAAACAGCACAAGCGCATATGTGATAAATGTGACTACGATGTGCAATGCATGCAAATCTAATTGCACCAGCTTATATTTAGAATCCAACCGTTCAATTTCTTGTGAGAATAAATTCTTTCAATCCTCAATATCATATAAAATATATTGTCCACACTTTTTTTTTTTTTTTTATGAGTGAAATCTTACAAATAAGCTTACAAATAAGCTTCTTGGTCAAACCCACCCCAAAACCCTCTTCTAAGTTGTATCATTAATTTGTACTTTTATCCGTACCATCAACCAAATTAAAATATCTAGTCCCCAATTGAATTGGATAAACTTTTATATTTTTTTCGTTTTTTGTTTTTTGTTTTTTGTTTTTTGTTTTTTGGCTTTTCAAAGCAGTGTCGGCCTGAGATTTTGGGGGGCCTAGGCAAACTCAAAAAACAGGGCCCTAACCATATACTCCCCCCGTGCTAAAATTATTGTCTAGGTTAATTTGGTGCACGGTTTAAAAAATACATTTGGTTGAATTATTAATATTAGTTTAATGTACAGTTTACTTTAAATCACATATATATATGGCTCCTAATTAAAATAAAATGAAAATTAAGAATAAAGTAGTAAAAGTGTTGTCCTAAAAAGAAAGTTTTAAACAAGATAATTATTTTGGGACATGAAAAAAAAACAAGATAATAATTTTGGGACGACGGAGGTAATATATGTTAAAAATATTAAAAACTTTGGTTCGAGACCAAATACATTTTGTTTTTTTTTTCTCAGGTTTATGTTTTTAAGTTATTTTAAAAGTTTATAAAATACTAAGCACCTAAAAATTTTGAAATCAATAAACAATAGCACCCTTATATAGACACACTAACTAATAAATATTTAAACACAAAATTATTCACAATAAAAACTACTCCCTCATGCTCAAATTCTTTTTGATTTGATACACAAAATAAGGAAAAACAATTGATTTAATTATTAATAGTGGTATGATGTGTAGTTTTCTTTAAAACTCATATTCATATACCTCATAATTAAGTATTGAGAAAAATTAAGAGTCATACGGTAAAAGTGTTTTCCTAAAAAACTTTCAAACTAGACAAAAAAAATTGGGACATGCAAAAAAATAAAAACATGACAATAATTTTGGGATGGAGAAAATGAACAAAATTTAAAAATTAAACTATTGATTAATTAACAAAATAATAATCCACAACAACTTATGATTTATATATATTAAACTAAAAATATTAGGGGCCGTTTTGAGGTGTAAAAAATGGGGGGTCCTAGGCAGCCACCTAGTGAGCCTTTGCTCAGGGCCGGCCCTGTTTCAAAGTATCCCAAGACTTGAAGACTGAACACTAATCATCGATATTCGAATTGGGCAGATGAAGATCACAAATAACGCTACCTATCAAATTTTAACGTAATTGTATTCTTAAAACTCGAATATGTAACCTATGATTAAATTAGAAAAGAACAATAAAAACCCTACCACCTTATTCCCGCGCTTGGTGATCTTGCATGAGATACTTGGGAAAGTAAATATTTTCACAAAATCCATATTTTTCTTTTAAACACGTAAGTTGATTAGTGATGTTAATGATCATGTCCGATCTGGAGTTATCTATAATCTATATAGCCTCGACTCTCGAGCATGAAAGATAAGTACTCCATGTTTACAATGAAAGATTCTCCATCAACAATACTCGCTTACATATTCAATTATTCCTTCTATTCGAAAAGAAAAAAAGGTTATCTTTTAACTTTTTAAAATTTATTTAATTTTTTAATCGATATATAACGTTCTTTTGTATAGTTGTAGAGAAGTAAATTATATATATACTAGTACACTAAAATTAAAGTACTATAAATATACTAATATTTTTAAAAAATAATAGTACTTTAAAATTGTGTTTTATAAAACTAAATTACACTTTAAATGTGTAAATAAATAAATAAAATACGGTATAAAATACTTGTGGATTAGGGACCATAAAAACCAAAGCCTAAAAAAAGGGTGTCCTATTTTGGTTTGCAAATTGCATGAGACGGTGGCAGAAGGTGTTGGGATATAATCCATCTATTATACAATAGAGCTCAGTCTCATAAAGAGCGGCTGAGATTGATTATTTTACTTTATATCAAACGGTTGAGATTGCATATTTATACTTATATCAAACGGCTGTGATTTATTCCGTCTGGCACATGTGCCCCACTGAATCAGGACTGTCAAGAAGATTCCTAATCTAATCTAAACTGTTTTTATCTCATATATAAATCTCATCTAAACTGTTTTTATCTCATGTAACTTATTTTAAATAGGTCTCTGTTCAATTTACGACTTATTAAATCGACTTATTGGATAGTCGAATTTCAATCTGACGCTTGCACAGTACCTTGAGATATTACTTAACAGAGTCCAAGATAGATGAATAAGTTAAGTCTTTCATTCTCTTTTGAATAAAATTTTGATAAGAGAAATTACGTAACAAGAGAATTTGACGATAATAAGTTAAGTCCTTCATTCTCTTACATGTGCGAATGACTACATTATTATTTTATATTTACTCTTTTACTGAGATTTTACGGTTTTACAGTAAATATTTTACGTTTTTATAGTTTTACAGTTTTATGATTACAAAAGTTTGTATTTGTATTTTTTTTCTTTTTAATTGTTATCGTAATTAACTTAATCAATTAAATTTTTTTTCGACCCGTAATTTCATATACAAAAATTAAAAAAAAAATTAAAAAAACGTAAGTTTTGTAATTTGAATTTTTTAAGCATTATTCGTAATTAACTTAAGCAATTTAATTTTTGTCGACCCATTTTGTCAGGCGCAATTTCGTATACAAACTTTTAATTAATCTCTCTGTTTCGGACAAAGATGACCCGTTTGAAAATCAATTTTTTTAAGAAAATAATATTTTTAGTAGTTCATTTCAACAGTATATTTTTGTCGGCCCGTTTTATCCGGCCGTAATTTCGTATACAAATTTTTAATTAATCCCTCTGTTCCAGGCAAAGAGGCCCCGTTTGAAAGTCAATTTTTTTTAAGAAAATAATATTTTTAGTAGTTCATTTCCACAGTATCTGCTTCATTTATTGATAAATTTTTAAATTGGCCGCCATCGGCAAACTAGTCTATTATACAATAGAGCTCGTCTCATAAAAGCGGTGAGATCACTTAATTTACTTTATATCAAGCAGTGAAATTGATTATTTTACTTTATATCAAACAGTGAGATTGCATATTTATACTTTATCAAATGGCGTATTTATTCATGCAGCACATGTGTTCCCCACTGAATCGGGTATCAAGAAAATTCTAATCTAATCTAAAGCTGTTTTTATCTCATATATAAATCTCATCTAAACTGTTTTTATCTTATATAACTGATTTTAAATAGGTCTCTATTTAATTTACGACTTATTAAATCGACTTATTACGTAACGAGAGAATTTGACGATAAATAAATAAAATAAAAGACAAAAATTTAGATAAAACAGTTTTGTAGATATCTATAATACAATACAGCTTACGGTGATCCAACGGCCCTTATTTCCCTCGGCTCTTACATGTGCGAATGACTACATTATTATTTTACATTTACTCTTTTACTGAGATTTTACGGCTTTACAATTAATATTTTACGTTTTTATAGTTTTACAGTTTTATGATTGCAAAAGTTTGTATTTGTATTTTTTTTTCTTTTTAATTGTTATCGTAATTAACTTAATCAATTAAATTTTTTTCCGACCCGTAATTTCATATACAAATTTAATTTTTTTTTAAAGCGTAAGTTTTGTAATTTGAATTTTTTTTAATGTTATCGTAATTAACTTAAGCAATATAATTTTTATCCGACCCATTTTGTCCGGCCGCAATTTCGTATACAAACTTTTAATTAATCCCTCTGTTCCGGACAAAGAGGACCCGTTTGAAAGTCAATTTTTTTAAGAAAATAATATTTTTAGTAGTTCATTTCCACAGTATATTTTTGTCGGCCCGTTTTGTCCGTAGTAATTTCTTATACAAATTTTTAATTAATCCCTACATTCCAGCAAAAGCCCGTTTGAAAGTCAATTTTTTTAAGAAAATAATATTTTTAGTAGTTCATTTTCACAGTATCTGCTTCATTTATTGATAAATTTTCAAATTTTAACGACGCGATCGGCGTGTTCGAGACAAAATACTAGATCTTGATTCTTGGTAGTTAGATTCAATGACGGGGAAGAATGCAACGAAAATTTAGGGGGCTTGGATATTGTGGATCAATGCTTTAAATGAGTAAGTAGAGTGTGGTACTTATGGCACGGTGCCTGATTTTGTATCGCCTTTGTTTCCTTAAAAAAAATTACAACTATGGCACGGTACTTATGACAACAAATAAATAAAATCTAACAATGTATCGTATCTGTTTTCTTAAATAAAATTACAAATAAAAGTTTTAATTTTTTTCTCTACTGTTGAATGATCATAATGTTTTAGTTGATTATCGAGAAGTCTTCATCTTCAATTTGTTATTTTAGATTTTTTTGAAACATGATTAAAACATATATTGATTTATTTAAATATTGACACCCTCCAGTACTGACATCCTCCTACTCGCGCCGTGTCATAAGCACAAACACAAAGACTGATTATTACTAGAAAACAGCATAAATATTCGAGATGAATTGTTTGCAGTTTTGGAGAATGGGGTTTTACACGAGAACTGGATAAAAAGGGGTTCGTATTTGACAAAGAGAACAAGTTAGAAGTCATAACATTAATTGTCTCCGTCACTTCCAAAACTACTACTTTCATTTCACTTCTAGAATGTGCTAATTCATTCTCCCTCTTTCTTAAAATTATTGTTTCATATTCTTTTTTATTTGTCCCAAATTACTTTTTTTTTGTTTAAATTTTTTTTTAGGACAATATTTTTATCATTTTACCCTTATTTTTTTATCTTATTTTAATTATGGACCATATAAATATAAATTTTAAAGTAAATTATATATCAAACTAATATGAATAATCAAATCAATTGTTTTTTTCTTAATCCGTATGTCGAATCAAACAAGACCATAATTTTTGAATAGAGATAATATATAATTGGTTACCAAACATTCATGTGAGGATGATCGATGATCAACGTGTCCTGAACATGAAACATCTTCTTTTTAATAGTGTCGCTATCGTAGAGTGCGTTGGTTGTTTGAAAATTAGAATTTCAAAATCTAATTGTAACTCGTTCATACATATTGTTTAAGAAAACTAATTTTAGACCACATATAAGTAACTATACAATCTTAGATAACTGAATTCATATGTCCATACTCCATACCATAAATATTCAATGCACTTGAGATTCATCTTCAAGTTACAACCCAAGTCCATATCTCCATAGCATAAGGAATTCAATTTTGGACCAACATGTTTGTGACTTTTAAGCTTATTTTTATGGAATTAAAGGCCGGTCCCCTTTTATTAATTTGTAACCGGAAGAAACTATTTTTTCTTTCTTTCATAAAATGTCTCTCCATCAGTCAAGATATTTTTGACTAGTTGCCCTACACGTACGGCTATTATTTTTTAGATATTATTCGCGTACATTCATAGTCAAACAAAAGAGTTTTGCATCAAATCGATAATCTCATATCATTTTAATACTTGATTCTTTTATTTTTCAATCTTATTCTTCTGCCTCCAATGGATAACCCCGTGATGTTTTTGCTTAAATTTAGGAAAGATGATGTTGTTTTTAAAGTTTCAGATAACTTTCATTTTAATGATTTGGTTCAATCCATAATAGGTAAATATTCCAATGTTGAATCTGGTAATTTAAGTTTTGAATATTATGTGGGATCTCATATCAATTGTTGTTATCAAATGATGAAGATTGCAAAAATATGGTTTTACTGGCGGGATTGTTTTAGTGTTATACTCATCGATGTAATTGAAATTTCTAATGTTTTAATGTTCTAAATGAATAGAGGATTCTTGCAAGGTGATTCTATTTCGATGAAGGTTCGTGATGGATGTTTTGAATCAATCTATGCACAAAAGGATGCACATAATTTACGATGCGATGCATCGGTCTCTAATCATGATTCAACGAATTTCAATCGCGATGCATCCTTTTGTAGTTTTGATGCATCGTTGGCTAATGAAAGTAAGGTTGTGATTTTTGCAAGTTTTGAAAGCGACAATGACAGTGTCTCGTGCTATGACATATGTCCTACGCAATCTCGAAATTATCTTTTATTACTGGTAATGGGCAAATCTTTACAGGGGGAATGGATGAATTTCGTAGGAATCTTATAAAGTATTCCTTTAAGATTGAATTTGATTTTTCTTTTGTGAAGAACACCGATAAGAGAATTATTGTTGAATGTACTAAGAAATTTTGCAATTGGTTTGTCAAGGCACATATCTCAGTTGTTGATAATTTTGTTTCCATTTACAAGTCTAACCTTGCACATAATTGTCATGTTTCTGCGATTAATGTAGCTGCTAACTCAAGAAGGAAGGGTTGTGGTATTATTGTTGAATTGATTATTGAAAATCTCTGTAATCGACCAAGTTATTCCTCAACTAATGAAATTGATCATATGATGACCGATTATGGAATTGAGATATCATACAATAAGACATGGAGGACCGTTGAGACTGCTCGTATGAATATTTTGGAGGTTACGAATAATCTTTTCAGGAATTACAGTGGTATGTTAAAGCATTGCATATTAGTAATCCTATTAACTTTGTTAACTTTGTTGTTGTTGAGTCGAATGATGTTTCAAAACATTTCAGTCGGTTGTTCTTTTCTTTTCGGGTATGTGTAGATGGTTTCAAGTATTATCGTCTTATATTGTTCATAGATAACACATTTATGAAATCTCATTTTAAGGGCACCCTTTTGTCTGCCACTACCAAGGATGGAAATCAAGGAACGTTCAATTATTTTCATCTTCTTGTTTGTGTCAAACATTATTTGATTAGTATTATTATGTTTGTATGAAAGTTATAAAATGTTACAGTACATGCATCAAAATGAAAATTCATGCATGTATTCATTTTGCATAAAATAGGATGCATCATAATCAAAATTCATGCATTGGAATTTATAATTTAGTAAATGCAATCATGTTCACGTTTGCATTCGCGATTGTAAGCACAGAAAATCGGGATAATTGGGTTTGGTTCCTTTCAAAAATAAAAGTAGCTATTGATGATCGGGATGTTTTGTTTGTATCTGATCGAAATGTTGTGTTAATTTAAGCAATGCTCGATGTTTTTCGGAGTTCAGCCAAACATTTTTTCTGTTTGGTGCACCTGTAACCAGTGTTCTAAAATTCTCCACCTAGCTCCGCCTAGGCCCCGCCTAGGCGTTAGACCCCTCTCTACCGCCGCGACTTTCTTAGTCGCCGCCTAATCGACCAAGTTGGCGCTTACGCCAAACCTCGTCGACCTTAATTTATTTTTGTAGATTTGATTTTGTGGCATGCGGTGACCGGAGAAGGAAGGGGAGACAAACTGGAGAAGAAAGGGAGTGGTAATGGTGAGGCAGAGAAGGAGGTAGAAAGAATAGGGGTTTGATTTTGTGGATATTCGGTGGGATGAGAGAGGGGATAGATTAAATGGTTAGATCTAGGAGGAAGAGATTGGATGATGAAAAAATGAGGAGAGTCGGTCTGCCGGAGAGAGAGAGAGAAGAAAAAAAATGAAAAAAAAAGGGTTGCCGGTTTGCCAGATAGATAGAAGAAAGAAGAAGGAAAAAAGATGATGAAGAAGGGGGCTGTCTCGAGACTCGGAATTTAGAATGAGAAGGGATTAGGGAGGATATGTTAGACTGTGGGTTGTAAGAGCAGTAGGTAGGTGGAATATTTTTTTTTTTTTAGTTCTAAATTTGGCTGGTTTATTGCTTTGGGGTTGTAAGAATTGAGATTAATGGTAGGTTTGTATATTTTTGTTCATTTTACAAATATAGACAAATGTTTGATAAAATGACAAACATAAAAATAAAAAAAATAATAATTTGTAGTCAATGTGTTTGATCTTTTATGTAAATTATCAAAAAAATAGTAATTATGCCTTAATTCTAGAGCCCGATTACTCCCCGACTAGTCCCCTAGGCGCTACGCGCTAGTGTGCCGCCTAGCGGCCACCTAACGATTTTTAGAACATTGTCTGTAACGTAACTTAACGGATATGTATAAAGGTAAAAAAAATTTGAGCTTGTTCTGTAGCGCCCCGACCCCCAATCTCTATACAAGACTTGTGTCGAGCATCTAATAAACAAATAAAACACCTGCAAAGCCCCTACTAATTACGGGCTAAACAAAAAACACATCTAATAAAACATAATCACTCATGTGAATAATATAAACACCACAGCTTCTGAAAAGCCAAAAAAACAAAAGTCAACAAGCTATTACTCGTGAACTAAACACAATGGCTCCAGACCAACCAACTAATGAAATATAATACACCAGTAATAGTCAAAACTCAATGTAGAGTCTATATAACTCTATACTTCCTCGTCCTAACTGCTATACAAAACAAGCCTTCTAGGAGCTACAACTCAATAACCTGTTAGGTCTCGCATGTCTCACTGATTACACGGGAACTTCTGATCTTGTTGGATCAAATTATTGGATAACTGCACACTAAAGTAAACAAACACGGGGTGAGTGATAACTCAGTAAGTTACTACATGCAACTATATGGCATACTATTTTGCACATATAAACATCATATCGATCAATCAAGTATAGCTTGTACACATCACGTTGATTATGTTATAATGCACATTGACACAGCGTAATTAAACAAATAAACCAGGATATACAACTACATAAGAGATTTTCATCTTGTCTTGCCTTTCAATTACCATAACTGTGTTACTGCTACAGTACACACGTTGAAACATGTCTGTACACATGTTGAACCAATGTCCCAATAGTATCCAGGACCAGTATCCATATCTGAACACAATAGTATCCAGAACCAATGACCTTGGGTCTTAACTAGGAGTCTCATTGCCCGAGTTTTACCCAATTGTTTAGCCTTCTGTCTATCATGTGAATTGCTCTAACAAATGCTACATTCTTGTTACAACCAATAATAAGGGAGAGACCCATATAATGACCCGTAGCGATCACGAGATTTAACTCCCGTAAATAATATTGCCATCTCATTATCAACACAACCATAAATGCAAGCTGAACTCAATGCGATGCACAAGTAGATGTTTACTTGTAATAAACACAACTGTTAAGTTCCAAGTACGGGAACTCAACACACATGCCAAGCATGAATGTTTGCTTGTAAATAAACACAGTTGTGGAATTCAAAGTATGAGAGCTCAACACACATATCAAACATGTATTTACTTAAAACCAACACTATAGATAAATCATCTCAACAATAACGAATGTCACGTTTGTAAGTACTAAACGTTCAACAACACAAGAGTAGGCCACATGTCATACCACAAATACCCAGTACAAAAGATAAATCCGTAAATACTAGACTTTCTTATGACAATCTCAAGTAGACCATTGAATCTATATTATTCATAAAACACACAGGTAACCACACATTACCTTGGAATCGTAATTGTGTCTGAAGCTACTAGACACCAAGTTCAACACATGTGTAGTCCTCTAATCTTTCTACCCATAACAAAACACAATTGATGAGTCCGTAAATACATGGACCTTATGCTCAATCACCAACATAGGTCAATAGTATCTATTACATCACAAAATACTACTCGACTACTAGCAAGTATTTGAACACTAAGTCTTATAACATACAATGTTGTCACTAGCTATCTATGAGTATTAAACACTAGATAGCCAAATAGTAGGTCAATGACTCTACTACACACAATACACAATCTATATCATCTATAAACATTATATTTTAGTTCATAATTATCATGTACCCAAATGGTGTACAAATAAATAAGAACAAGTTCTTGTTCCCGTTATTCATATTTATGTCAAACAATACTTATGAGCACTTTAACTCTTGATATAAGTCTTCGTAACACACCCATGATTAACCTAATCTGGGTTAACTACTCTCCACCAATATCACATCCAATCTTACAAGTCATGAGTTTTAAATGAAGTGTAGGAGCAAGCCAATAATGCTTACTACCTAGCAAAATATAGCATATGGATCAAATACTCAAATTAGATAACTTAGTTATCTTAAATACTTACTCTGCTAAGTCTCAAACTCAAAAGATATTTGTTATTAAATAGCTGCAATGTCCATCCATTGACATATAATTATTTATACTTATAATTAGTACGAATCTACATGTCATTCAGTACAAACATACATTAGTTGTTACGACTTCACGTAACTAAATTTACACGTGGATAATTATTCCCAAAATGTAATAAGTTTATCTTTGAAATAATATCATTTATACTTCGTCATGCTTTACTTGCTATGGGATTTCGTAACTCCTAATCTGATACTTCACTGTTTGTTTACTTTCGGGCAAGTGTTACCTGCTACTTTCTTGTCTATGTGGACGATCTGATAATTACTTGGCGATGATTCGCCCTTTGTCTCACAAGTTATCACTGAGCTTGCTCGCCGTTTTTCAATCAAAGATTTGGGTCCCTTAACATACTTCCTTGGCATTGAAGTTAGACACACTGCTGATGCTTGTGTTTTTTCTCAGCGCAAGTATTTGCTTGATCTTCTTGCTCGACATAATATGTCGGCCTCTAAACCCTCAAGCAGACCCTCTATCAACCTCGGTTCAACTCTCTACTCAAGATGCATCACCATTGTCCGATGCCATATCCTACCGGCAGGTTATGGGGGGCCTTCAATATTTATTGCTCACACGACCAGATATTACATTTGCAGTTAACAAACTCTCTCAGTACATGCATGCCCCGACTGAGGCTCACGGTCCGGCCGTCTCTAAACGCCTTCTTCGTTATCTAAATGGTACGCTGCGTGATGTAGGGCTCTCCTTACGCCGACACTCCTCTTTGTCCTTGCATTGTTTTTCCAACGCTGACTAGGGAGGTGATTGTGACGATCGTTCGTCCACGGGGGCCTATATCCTATTTCGTGGTCTGAATCCAATATCTTGGAGTTCTAAGAAAAAAAGCCAATGCTATATCGCCGCTCTTCCATCGAAGCGAGTACCGCGCCATTGCATCTCCGCCGCACCGAAGTTGAATGGGTTCACTCGCTCCGATCGAATCCATGTGGAGCTTCCGTATTTGCCAGTAATCTACTCCGACAATATTGGCGCTACGTACTTGTGTGCAAATCCAGTGTTCCACTCACGTATGAAGCCCTTGGCGATTGACTATCACTTTATGCGAACTCTTGTCCAGCAACAACAGCTACGTGTTTCACATGTCTCTTCGGTCGATCAACTTGCCGATGCTCTTATCAAGCCATTGTCACGTCATCGACTTCGCACACTAATGTTCAAGATTGGTGTTTTCTTGGACTCACCATCTTGAGGGGGCCTATTAGGAACATATCTTTGATTCAGTTCGTGTTCCTGTATTCATTTAATCTTGCATTCACTTAATTCATATGCATTCATGTGTATGCATCTGTTTATATTCTTCCTGTTGTGTACTTGTATAAATACCCATTGTCATAGATAAATCAAATTAATCTTTTTTCTTAACTCTCCATACCTCCCTCCCTCCCTCCCTCCCCCTCTCTCTCTCTCTCTCAAGTCATCAAAACAAAGCGAAAAAAATGCTTCTCCATAGGTGTAAGTGTAACTGATCTTTAGTGCACCAAAAAGTACCGATTCTCAATTGTAAATTTGCAACAGAATAAAAAAGAGGAATATGTACTCGTGATAACGAACTAGCTTTCAATTCACATAAGCTGTATTCAATCAACAATAAGAAACATACCTGTTAATAACATTGTTTTCAACCTTCAGCTGTTGTCCAATATTTCTTAAATAGATTTTGGAAGAGCGTTTCCTAGGTACCATATTCATAAAGTAACATTAATGGAATTAATAAACAAGATAACACAACCACAGCTCCACAGCCAATGCCAATTAAATCAATTACAAATTTCAGACACTCACTCTAAAACTTGTCGCACATGCTTATTTCTTTCCACATAAAGGTACGCAGTACCAAATATGACCAGAGAAATCTACTATGTTATTGTTATGGAAATCAAATTAGTCAACCTTTGTTGAAGATAATCTAGCTATCTAACCAAAACCGCGCTGAATGTATAATATATATTCCACAAATTTCTCAACATCCATCTAAAAGTTGACACAAGAGCTGAACTGGTCTCCTCCCCCCAGAATCTCAACAAGGCTTTGCACAAAGAGGTTGTCAGTGACTTGTCACCACGGCAATAAATATCAGACTCATCCTTCATTTTATTGTTATGTCTATCATATAAGAACACTAGAGCTTGATCAGATACATAGAAGGCAATCTCACCATTCACCCCAAACCCTAATGGCATGGAATGTCTAATTGCCATGTCATTCCTTCCACTCGAGAACGAGTCAACCATAATCCAAACATCAAAACAAGTATCCATTCCAAAAAAGGTGGAAAGACAGACATTGCAAAAGATCCCTTGAAAGCAACTAGTTGTTTACTCTTTGCTTTCCTGCACCATCAACATCGAAAAAGCGGAAACTTTATTTGCAGTCATCCACTCGAAACAAAGCAAAAAAGAAGCTTCAAAAGGTATTATGGCTTGGGTCATATGAATCACATCCCATCTAGTAAAAAGATCCATTTACAGCAATATCCAAGGGACCTATGTAACAGGGCTGCAAAATTTCAGGCTTGATTACCTTCCATAGATTTGTGCTTAATGTGAAAAAAATCAACTGGGGCACTAATAACCCTTCTTATATGATACTGTCCATGCAGAAGGAAGCGAAACCTAACCAACTTGTAATCATTGATGCTCGAAAAGCGAATTGACAGGTTGGTATCTCATGACGTCCTCTTTAAGTTTCGCCTTCTAGATCGAGGTCGTTCGACATTTTAAAGGCAGGCAAAATAACAAATAAGGGCCCCAAGCTGATTGTTCTTTGAATCTTTGCACCAACATATAAGAAATAATTTGTAAATTTCTAATCTATTATCTACTTAAACAATTTTTTAGACTATGTGATTTTAAAAAGAAATTGTGGATCAACAAAAAAATTAATTCTGAGCCCTAAAACCTTAAACCAAAAGAAATATGGGTTTGAGACTTTGAGGTTTAGTGGATTGATCGAGAGCGAGAAGAGGGCTTAAAAGAGAAAAATTTTGAAAATTGAAATTGAAATAAGGAAAATTGGGCGAGTACCGCATCATCGATCCTTCCATGGCGGCCGAATTGTGGATGGGAGCGGCAGAGTGACTAAGTGAGAGTGGGATTGTGAGAGTTTTCTTGCTTTGAGCCTTTGAAATCGAATCTGAAACGAGCACTGAAGGTGGAGTGAAAATTAATATAGTGGCAATAGATGCATAGGGAAGACAGAGTGAATCGAGGTCGAGGACCGCATAGTTGATCGTTCCATCTCCTTGATCCTTATGTTCGTCATCCGCCATTCCATCTAATTAACCTTTAATGCAAGTATCACCGCATCAAGCTTCTACTTCCGTTTTTGTTTCCAAATAATTTTTCATATTCCCTATTTATATTTATTAATATTATATTTATAAATTATATATATACTATACATATAAATAAATTTTGGGCCCTAATTTTTTAGGCCCAGGCGGTCGCCCACTGGGCCTATGCCGAGAACGCCTGCCTAGATGCCTAACCATTTTAGTAACGAGTTCCACACAAAAAGAGCCGAGATGAAATTTGAATACTGGTAAGCCATTACAAGTACCCACAATTCTTACGTAACTCAATGATGAATACAGTTAAGCGGTTTGATAGTTTAAGAGGCCAGACCTTTTCCTTATCGGGTAAGATGATATGAGTGACTTAGGCGCCATTTAAGCCCTAAAATGAGTCAATCATTGTAGTTGTTCTTATTGTGGTTGAGTGTTGGTTGATCAAAGTAGGGGAACTATTGTAACGAACCGGTTTTTAAACACTCTTGAATGGTAGGGAGGTACTTGGTCGGTAATCTATGCAACAACTCAACAATCATGTCGTGGTAGCGAAAACAATCATTCACCTCTCAAGAACTCAATCGGCAAGAACGGTCGAGTTCACGGCATGGGTTTAGCATCAACTCCTAGTCTCTCTCTAGATCTCTCTCACGAGGCTTTTGGGTTAGTAAGAATTCGAGATAATATAGAGTTTTGAGTTTTGGGCTACATTGTCAACCTCTAAAGAAATTCGAGATAATATAGAGTTTTGAGTTTTGGTCTACATTGTCGGCACTCTAATTCTCGGTACAAGGCAATAAACATCTTGTATAAATAAAATAAGACTTCAACTTTGTCATCACTCCATCCACGTCCGTTAGCAACTAAAAGGGTAAATAAAATATAAAACATCTTTATCAAATAATGTTAATTAGATATTTTCAATTAGAAACATTATTTTAAAAATTTACTCCATCGTTCTTAAATAAATGTCCTCCTTTTCTTGTTAGTCGATAAAATTGTCATGTTTCTAAACTTTTGTTTTTAGGAAGCTTGATTTTAGTACTTACTATTATTTTTCTCCATACTTTAATTATGACTACATGCATATGAAATTTTAAAAAAAATACATATTATATCAATATTATAATTGAGTCATTAATTTTTCTTAATTTGTGTTCACGATAATTATTTAAACAGAGAGGAAGTATAAAGTTAGCTAATTATTAACATCTAAAAGTCAAACAAAATTATGTAAACATTTAATTGACACAAATGAATAGACTACATAAAGGTAGTGCAGATCTACTATTATTACAATCAATATTATTATTATTAATTATTATTGTTATTAATATCTTCATCCTTTAATATTATGAAGATATAATACAAGTCTCTTTAAAAATATTCATGCCCAAAGATCAATAGTTATATTCATAAAATCTATAGTTAATCTTTTAATAATAATGATAATAAAATGTTAATTATTACTCCCTCCGTTTTCAAAATATTATGGGTTGATTAGATCAATAGTTTAAGAAAAAGTAATTAAATGTATTATAAATATTGGTGAAATGTGTGATTTCGCTTTTAAATCAACTGGAGTGTGTAGCCATAATTAAAATAGATAAAAAAACAAGTAAGTATAAAATGATAAAAGTGTTTTCCTAAACTAAAAATTTGAAAAATGACAATTATTTAAGAATGGATGAAAAAATAAAGATAGACGATAATTTAAAAACGAAGATATTATTATTCTATAAAATGCTATTCTTATTACCAATCCCTTTAATAAAAGAAAGGATTAATATATTTTTGGTCCTGGGACATTAGCAAAAAAAATTAGTTTGATCATCGGGATTTAAAACATATTAATGTGATCCTATTTCTTTTTGGATCAATTTCCCTTTCTTATTACAACTTCAGTTCATTTTTTACATTATGACTAAATTATTTTTTAATTAAATTTATGCCGTGTTGTTGTTCCGGTGTCTTCTCCGGCAACGGCGGTTTATCCTAATGAGGCGATGGTGATGAAGATTTCCAAATCTGGGTTTAGCGTTTTGAACACGCCAATGACAGATGACAATGAAAGCACACTCGTCGTTGCTCACCCCGACCGATTTCTCGATGTTGTGGATGAGAGATGGAAGAAGTTGCTTCATGGAGTCGGAGACCGTGAGAGATAGAGAGAAACTCGAGATCGAGAAAAGCATCAGATCTAGGGTTTTGTCTAATCAATTTATCTTATTTAAAATTTCTTTTAGAAAATGCGTGAAAATATTAAGTGAGAGAAAAGAGAGATATCTTTTTACTCTCTTTTTCAATGGGTTAGGGTTCGATCATATGGACTGCAACGAGAGTTTGGGTTTCCATGTCTGATTTCAGTGGGAGGTTAGTTTTTCTTAGATTTCTACGTCGTTTCAGATCTTTGGGTTTTAGGTTTTTAAAGGTGATGAAGACGATTAAATTTTGTTTTATTTTACATTTTTTTAAAAGTCAATCATAAGAAATTTTTTAGTAACGGTAATTTAGTTATATTATAAAAAATGGACCGGAAAATATAAACAGTAGCAGGTTAGAGAGAGATTGATCCCAAAAAGAATTGAGGACTATATTAATATGTTTTAAATCTCGATGATCAAATTATTATTTTTAAGTAATAGGAGGCAAAATATTATTTTATTCTATAAGAAAATAAGTTTACATTCAAATGAAAGCTTCGAGACTAACGATGTCGATGTAAATGTTATTTTTGGACTTTTGATACTTAAAGTTTATAATGAATTGGTAAAGATTGTTCAGATATCATCGATATGTTTCAGGTTTGGCGCGAGAAATTGCATTGTTAAAACTTGGTGGAAGAGCTCTAATGCCATTGTGTCCTACCTGGCTAGGAGATTAGGCTTCATCGCCCAACTTTTTTCACCCAAAAAAGGTCTCAAGTATTAAAAACTTTGGGACTTTCTAGATGAAAGAACTATTTTTAAGACTTTTTGGACATCAAATTTTTGTACAAGTTTTTCCCTAAAATTTACCGGTGTACTACTTGATCATCTTGGTCAATCTTCCGGTCTTTTGGGCTAAAGCACCAGTGTGCCCTTTCTGGATGTACCAGCTCTGTCATAAGATGCGAGTACCAAAGGAAAATATGACTTTGGAACCAATAGGATCAAGAAGCAAGAACGCAGTTAAATAATAATTACTTCAAACTCTTACATTTACTCTAATTAAACAAAAAAATGCAGTAAAAATAAGCAGCTGATTATAGCAATTCCGTGCCAAAAAGCACACCCAGTACACCAAGTACAAGGAACTAGAAGAACATACTTGTGAAACTAAAACTCAGTACAGAAAAAACGGCTCTCCTTGAAGTACTTCTTAATGTCCAGACTAGCTCCCATTGTACAATCCTTGAGTGAAAGAGAGCTCAAGGCATATGTAGCATATTCAACGTCATCCAAAGAGTCAATACCATTTATATTAAGTTTGGTAAAATTCATTCGTATTGGATCGTAAGAAACCAGAAACCCACCCTCACAAACGATCAAGATCTCTCCATCTTTCCATTGGGTTAGAGGTTGAAGCCTTAGACCATTCAAATCATGCGTACCAACCTTCAAAATCCGATCTTTACTCCAAGATGTCGCAACTCCATACTCCTTCATTGACCATATATCAAGAAAAGTCGAATCAGAATTATCAAATACACAAAGACAATTTTGCAACACCCCCAAGCACCACATCAAAGAGTTTCCACTTCCTAATCCAGTAGGAAGCGGGATCATGCCAACTCGTTCTTCCCCAACGTCGAATGAATTAAAAAACCTTGAAACACCAATCCCAATTCCAATCCAATGAATCGCTCCATGCAGTGTAACACTGCAAAACTTCCCATAAATTGGAAACGAAACTTTCCCTCTCTCAAGCCGCACTTTCCTCCATTTACCAGTCCCAAGAGTCCAAACTTGACCCTTAATTAAACGAACATCAGGAGCATTTTCAGACTTAATCGTCTTTAACTTAATCCTGATAACCTTATATTGCCCCGTGATCGGACTAAATCCAAACCCATAAGCCTCGATGATATCTCGGCTTGACACCTCCTCCCTTGGGAGAGTTACATATTCTCCCAAAACAGGATTAACAATCTGAATCGAGTAAAGCATAGTACTATATGAAACAGGGGCGGAGCGAATCAATAAACAGAGGAAACCATTACAAGAACCCACAATTTTGATTTGGCGCTTTTGGAAGTAAACGCTATAGAAAGTATTGGGAAATCTTGGTTTGTTATTGGAGATATGGGTATAGTCATAGCCATCACCAAGTTGTAGTAAGAAAAAAGAATAACCCAATGACAGAACAAGGAAAGGATGCCTTTGGTGGTAAATTCTTGTAAAGTAAGGGTTTGAAATTAAAGTTAACAAAATTTTGCAAACGGACCTGCAGTGTAAGACGGATTTGAGCGGGAGTCGTAGTAAAATGTCCACGATGATGAAGGACGGAAGATCCAGCAAGAATAATCTGGTGGTTTTGGTGCCATTTATTGAAATCTGGGTCGATTCGACTCCGGATCGGCTTCTCTTGCAAATTTCCATGGTGATTTTTTTCTGTTTTGGGGGATTATTTTAGATTGAAATGAAACCCTAGCAGGAAAATGTGCTCGTAAATTCATCTTTTATTCTGAGAGGAGTTTACAATCCAGTTACAGACGAATTACTTTCCTGTGTAGGCAGTATAGGTTGCTTGGAAAGGAAAGTTTTGGCGCTAAAAAGTCTTTACTTTGGCTACCGTTTGGGGAAATCTCAATTTCCCAATATTATTACTTTATTAGGTGGACCTCCTCACTTTAGCTCGGATGTTAAATTTTGAACTATATTTTCTAAGTTGATCCTAGTAGGTTGGAGTAACATAAAATCGAAAATTGAAAAACCATTTTTGTTGTGTAAATGTACCACTACACAGATTAGCCAGGAACCGTTCCAATACAGAATCAGAAGTAACCAGTAAATTACAGACCCAAGATTAAAAATACGGATAATATTACAAACCGGGAAGGGGGTAACATTTTAATCACTGGGGTAAATAAGAGCAGTAATAAAACTGGTAACACAGTCTCAAAATATCTTCACCAATCTGTTATGGAAGTACAAAAAGTGAAGATATACTGTGAGGAATAAAATGAGAGATCAGAACAGAAACAAAGCATAAACTGAAAGGGCAGAATATATATGTTATAATATCTAAGAAGAAATATAACAAAAACGTCACAGAAGCCACAGACGAGAGCACACAAACGCCCTGTTCCAAACACGACTCGTCGTAATCGGTCAGGAACTTCGGCTAAGCTCTCGTCGGCTCAGACACCCTCTCACCGGCCATATCCACCAAAGAGTGCAAATGGAGAACCAGCCCACTGTCACTAAGGTCAAAGCCACAGGCGAGCACACAGACGCCCTGTTCCAAACACGACTCGGTGTCGGTCAGGAACTTCGGATAAGCTCTCGTCGGCTCAGACACCCTCTCACCGGCCATATCCACCAAAGAGTGCAAATGGGGAACAAGCCCACTGTCACTAAGGTCAAAGCCACCGAACCAGGCTTGACCCACTCCAGCAAGTCGGCAACCAAGAACGGAGAAAGAACAGAGAAGAAGAATGGAGGTTAGAAGTCCAAAAAACCCAGAGAAGGAACACAACCAAGAACCCCAACCTACCGGTACTCAAGAAGGAAGACAACCGGTACTCAAGAAGGAAGACAGAGCTCACAAAGGGCTCGTCACCACCGTCACTCACCTATCACAGCTCACAAGTCACAAAGAATCTAGGTGAGGGAAGAAAGAAATCTACCTAGGATTTCGGGTACAGGACCGAAGGAGGAATAAGGTATCTTACTGGTTTTCTCTTATTCACTGCTCTCTGTTTTCACCCTGCTCTCCTCTGCAAAATGGAGGAGGGCACGGCAACTAATATGGCGACTGCAGAAGGTAAGGGGATCACAAAAGATAGGGACACAGCTGGACAAACCAACAAATTCCAAAAGAGCCCCTCCACTAAACCGCAAAGGGTAAATGGGCTGAACCAAAAGGAATAGGCAGGCTTAGGGAGAATTAAATTAGAAGGCTGCCACTGATCTGGATTTGACCTCCACAAATTCTAACAATTTTCAAACCGCTAGTGCTTATTTGGTGCAACGTTTTGACCAAAACGCTGATAAAAAATACAATGTTATCTCTTTTAAAGTGTGCATTTAAACGCAGCATTAAAAAAAATTATTATTGGTTTTGATTTTGGTTTATATGTCTTCAACAACCAGACCTCAGTGAACAAAGATACACTTGTGCATGGGGAACCATTAACAATGTGATAAAACTTCTATGTTCGTGGTCTAGTAGTAACCTCTATGTTCCAAGTTTGCTTACCCTGGTTTATCAATTTAGACACTAGTTGGAACGTTAATATTATTCTTATAATTGTAAGGAAATAAGTTAATTGTTGAACCACTCGCACTCGCTCACGAGCCCAGTTCACTGTAGTACGTTCGGTCCTAACCTGGTTCACTGCAGTATAAAGTCTTTTGGATCGAACTAGTCACATGTCTGATTCATAGTTCAACTGGTCGTTGAACAAGCCAGACAGTTTGGTTCCTAACTGTCTGTAGTCCATAGTTTCTGTTAGATTTTGCCATTTTCCAGCCCATGTATACCACCACACTGGCTATCAACGACTTTGTATGTTTCTTGCACTCATAAGCCTAACCAATGCATCTTTCAAAATGAGTTAAACCAAATGCAGTTATCAATTGCCCTTGTGCTTCTTTGAAGAAATAGTTGCATATTATATTTGCATGTACGAGTCAAACTCAAGTAGTCTTTGAGACAAATATATCATCAGTAGTTGATTAACATAAGACACATGTTAGCTTTTACCTACATCAAAACTATTTGGATAAACAACAAAATGATCAACCTCACTTTGCTCAATTGTCACTCGGCGTTTTTACTTTACTTTTTATCGTTCTACCACTCTTGTCATGATACACACCACACTTGACCCATGCATGCCCCAAACTCTATCCAAACCAGTTAAGGGATCTGAAATTAAACATTCAGAGAATCTTCTTCTACTCTTTTTCGTCCATCCTCCAATTTTGTTGGATTGTGGGAATTAAATGCACATATTCATAACACATGTTAAACATTTACCTTCTCTATTTGACACACTCACATACACATGAAGTTAAATTACGACCCTTAGTGGGAAAAAATGTTCATATGTATTACCTTCACCTATTGACGAGAATCACTTCAAATCTCTTTTGCTGTGGCACCATCTAAGAAGTTCTTATCATGTTTACCCAAAACTACAACTCAAAACATTGAAGCTTCGCTATATACTCAATGTAGTGTAGTAAATATACAGAGCTTATTGGAAAAAATATGTTTCATATGTTTTACCTTTACATGTAGATGAGTATCACTTCAACTCTCTTGTCATGGCACATCGAAACTAAGAAGTGTTTATCATGTAAACCCAAACCTGTAATTCAAAACATTGAAGCTTTGCTATATACTCACTAAGTATTGACAAGGATACAAGACTTTTGTCCAACTTTCTCACACCATCTAGGTAGCAACTAGCAAGCATATAATTGATTACATAAGACATGACTTAAAGGTGTGATGTCACCCTTTAACCCACCCACGTTATTGACGCCTAGATAAAAAAAAATTGTATCCCTGTCATCTTCCACACCCACACCTAGAAAATTTCCCAAAAAGTTGGAAGACTCTAACAAAACTTTAAGCTAAACCAGTAAGAAATCGGAAAGTTATGATGGGAGTGATGGCAAGGGCACTAAAACAAAGATCTTGGGGTCTTTGGTTTCAATTCTCATACCAAGAAAGAGTTACACTTGCCTAGCAAAAAAAAATCAATGTCGAAAATGCAAAAACAAAGCAAGTGGATAAAACTTGAAGAGGAGAGGGCCAGAATACGGAGTGGGAAGCCATGTTTGAAGGGAAAGAAAGATGGGACAAGATGTGGTTTAGAAAGAGAAGGGGCCCAAGATGAAATTGAAGAAGAGAATGTGTTCTATGAACATTTAATTTCTAACTCCATTAGCAATCTGGAATATATGAGGTGCAAGAGTGGTAAATGATTTTTAGTAGGGACAGTCATTATGTCTACCCAAAATTATTTCCTAAATAAGTTTAATTTCTTAGACATACATGTTAACTTGGGTTTAGTCTCCATTAACATGGAACCTTCTCAAGTACAGGCAGAGATCAATAGAGCCAAAGAATGGGGGCAATTACAACAGATAACACATAAATCAAGCAGATAAATTGATCAAGAAATATCTTTTAATTCCACCAAAATTACCAATTGTATTAAGTGATATTCCCAATTAACCATAGTAAACAAAGTACCCTTCAAAATACATCAGCGTTAAACTGAAAAACTGAAATCGGAATCGAAATGAACAACAAAAGAAAATTACCAACCAATCACTGACCCTTCAACTTTTCGATCCGGGCACTCATTTGTTCAACCCGAATAACCAAATGTGTGACGGAGTACAACAGCCAGTAAAACATGAGGGCGGCGGCGATCAACAGCGCATTGCGCTGGCTCTTGATGATGGATTTCTGGTGACGGAGGTGCTCGGTCGGGGTACAGGACCCCGGCATTTCACAACTCGGGCGAGTCTCGTATTTCCAGTAAATGTCCATGAACAGGAAGAGACAGAACGGGACTACCGAGAGGAAGGGCTTGAGGAGGTTACGGGTGACAGAGATTAGGCCTTTACGGAGTGGACCTAGGCCGGGGACGGTAAGGAGGAGGACCATGACTGCCTCTGCGGCGGCGGCATAGCCGAGTACAACCCATTCCAACGCCATTGAAGGTCTATTTCTCTCTAGAATTAGATCTGTTTGAGTTTGTTCGAATGTTGTGGATGTCGGTACCTGAGATTCGCGTTTTAGGAAGAGTGTGGGGTTGGGTTGGGGGATTTTTATGGGGGAGAGAAAAGGGGGTCGGCTGTTTGAGGTGGAGAGGGACAGGTGGCGAGATTTCTGTAGTGTGACTTTACACGTCGAGATACAGATGGTAGCTTGTGAGTGAAGGATGGGAACAAACGGAAAGTCTATTGAAGCAAAATGGAAAAATAAAATCTATCCTATACTATATTCTATAATATATTAAAGTTGGCGTGGATAACTCTCGTATAATATAATATTAAAATTGATTCAAATCTGATTCGAAATTTTGGATATGGATTTATATAATAATCCAATAACTCAAATCCAAAAATTTATTTATTAACAGATTGAATATCTGATCCATTAAGGATCCGATTCGATCCGAAACTAACATATATCTTATTATACATATACATTGTATACACAATTATATATGTATGTTATCTTTTGATCTCCTCCCTTTCATATTTTTATTGCTTTTTATTCATATATTTATATTTTGGATCGGATCGGATTAGATCAGATATTTAATCATATATGTTAACTGGTAACGGATTCGGATTGGATTAACATACACTTGATTCGTCAGATTATCGGATTCGGATTTACCTATATTTGATACATATCTGATCCATTGACAGTCATACTCTTATAGTAACACATCATCCAACATTTGATATTGTTGAATCCTCAAGTCTCCATATCACTTGATTTGTCACTTTTTATTTTCTAACTATTAGCTAATAATAATTAATAATAGTTAATATGATATTGTGATATTAATTATGTACTATTAATCTTTTCTATTATTAATAATAATAAAAATCTTATATGGAAGAGAAAAATGTTTTTTTAACCAATGTATTATATAGTAGTAACACACTTGACCACGTAGTTTGTATAACACAAATTTAACTAATGTACTAAAATTTAAAACAAAATATATGAAATGTACAAATAATTAATACATAATGTGACAAAAATCGTGAAGTTGTCGTCTAACTTCGTTGACAAGTCGCTGGTGTGGCTGTCAAAGGCTGAATTCGTTGTTGAGTAGACCCACATTGACTTTTGCTGCAATATCCCTTAATTTTTACATTTTGCGCGAAAAACAATAATCAATTGACTAAGAATGAGATGATATGAATATATGCTTGTTGAAGTCAGGGAACTCACTTGATTTTTCCATTAGCAGAAACCACTCAGGGATTGAGTTTAATTTTTTGCTTTGCATATCTCTTGTATTCTCGCAACAATTGTTGCAGGAGCAGCGGTACAAACCTATCCACTAGTGCTTGTATCATCCTGGAAGCAACCAAAACTCATTGTTAAGATGGATCACTGTTGCAAGCCCTCCAGGTTTTGTTTGTTGAGGAATAAAATCAAAGATATGTTTAATCACCATAGTCGGCCTTCTCCAGCAGAACCCGAGTCCAGATCTCCTTCTCCGAGCTCTCTCTCCTCCATAGTCGGCTTTCGCCATCACTGTGCAATCGTCTCTTCTCCTTCTCCGAGCTCTCTTTCTTCCATAGCCGGCCTCCAATCGCGATGGTACCTTGGTGCTGGAAAGGGGGCAAAAGAGGAGAGAAAGCTTGAGGATTCAAGAAGGAGAGCGGTCTTGACTCTCGTGATGAGATCTCAGAAGTGGTACCATCGGTCTTTCAATCCCTCCGGAAAGGAGTAAGATCGGCCGAAGAGCCAGAGTCTTCCAAGAAGGTCAGCACAGAGATCTGGGTAGGGCCGAAATCCAGAGAGAGATATGGGGGTGCGACTCCAAGGATGAAAGACGGAGTGAGAGAGAGAAATGGCGTGAGACTCCAAAAGAGGAAGACACGAAGAGAGAGAGGGAGAGACGGGAGATTGGTGGGTTATTGAATGCTCTGTTTTCTTATTTTGAAAGAGGATTTTGAAGTTGCTAGGTTTCTACTTTGTAGAGGTGGAAGATGAACTCATAAGATTTACTTCATTATTACTTAGTTAACCTTTTACATTGAAATTTTATGATAGAAACCCCTAAAGATCCCCGCAAGCAGCCACGTACGTGTTCACGTCATCACTCCTTGACAGCTTGCAAACGGCCGTTACGTATTTGGTGTCATTTGCCTTTAAAATATAGTACATTTGTTAAATTAGTCTTATACAAAGTACATGGTCAATTGTGTCGCCCTCAATTAATACATTAGTTAAAAAAAATATTTTTCCTTATATAGAAAGACTTTTACTACCAACACTATTTCTTAATCAAGGTGAGATAATATTATTATATTGGCATTGGATGAGTACTTTACTCTAATGACTCACTTCTGACACCATACTTTAAGCTTTTATATCTTATATATCCAAAACTCGATTTGAACAAATAAATATATCATTTCGATGCTTTTACCGAGTAGAACACATTTGCACAATTATTTTTGTCAACAAACAAATGAAACCTAAAATAATTCGTGCCTCAAGTTGCACAATTTATTTCACTAAAAACACTAATTTTTTTAACAAGTATTATATTTGAAGTCTTAATACCTTATTCATCCAAAACTCGATTTGGAAAAATAAATATATAATTTCAATGCTCTCACCGAGTAGAACACATTTGCACAATTACATTCGCCAACAAACAAATGATACGTAAAGAAATTTGTGCCTCAAGTTGCGCAATTTCTTTCACTAAAAACACTAATTTTTCAACAACTATTATGCTTTAAGCATTGATTTCTTATTCATCCATAACTCGATTTTGACAAGTAAATATATCATTTCGATGTTCTCACCGACTAGAACATATATTGCACAATTACATTTGTAAAAAAAACAAACAAACAAATGACACGTAAAGAAATTTGTGCATCAAGTTACACAATTTCTTCACTAACAACAATAATTTTTCACTAAGATGCATCTCTACTATAATTACCAATAAAAGTTATGTAACAAATATTTGTTGAAAATTGATATTTGTTTTAAAAATATTTAGATAAATGACTTTTCGTGATTAACATAAAAATTCTTTTATCTAAAGACTTTTATAACCAATATCTATTTATAATAATGTTAATTGTAACTTCTATAAAATAATATCGTAAATTTATTTCAATATTTTATCTGTAGACAAAATTTCAATATGATCAAAACCGAGCCATAACCCATATAGATAGAGCTTCGTCCGCTGCCGCTCACAACAACGAAAGCATGATTTCTACTTTATATGTGAATTTGTTTACTTTATTTGTTTACATCTATTACTTTTTGAAACATAATTTATATTTTATATGCATGATTCATCAATGTATGATGGATGAATCATTCGAATCAATAGAAGTGAGTAGTTGTTGATCCTTAATTTATATTGCACTCGTGTGGAACACGGGCTCAATAACTAGTAAAATCAATAAACTAGTGAGATTACTTATCGATGCTATGCAAAGTTTTTTTTAAAAAAAAATATAATAACAAATGGCATTACAATTTGAGTCGTCGGATGATTAAGTTGATGACAATTTAGTATTTTTGTGTCATTACTTAGAAAAAAATATATTTGATCTAATGGTAAGATTTAAAGTGAATTTGATTTAACGACGCTAACATTAAATTTTGTAATAATACTACAAGATCAAGCTCGATAAATCATTCATTAAAAAAAACTTTAAAATTTTGTTTATAATACGAAATTTTTCTATTTGTCAGAAATAATTACAAATATTTTAAAGAGAGGAGCAAATTTTGGAAAGTTCTCGTGAAAATACACTTTCCAAATTTGGCAACTCTTTTGTTTTGAGTATATATCAATTTTACTTTGGTAATTGGGAACAAAAAATGACATAATTATGGCTAATGGGATAAATAATTCCAGCAACTCATCGGATTCTTCCTTACCTTGCTTTGTAATTAGATTTCTAAAAAAAAAACTTTTCATTATTTGGAATCAAGTTAAATGAATGTAAAAGCTATAGTTGTTACATCTATATTCTATATTTATATATTTATATACATATAAAAAGAGAGGTGCCCAAATCTAGAAAGTTTCCGCAAAAATGCACTTTTTAGATTTGGAAACACTTCTAATTTGTATAAATACAAGTTTTACTTTGGAAAATTAATCTCGATTTTTTCACTATAATTTATTGGATAGATAAATTGATAATTGTTCACCTTTTTTATATTGGTTCATGAAGTATATTAATTACATAAACAAGTGATATGTCTCCCAATCAATTTCTGACTATTTATATTCAGTAACGTATATAAAAAATGAATTTATATAACAAAGTATTAATTGAATGAGAAATGAATACATAAAAACACACACACACAAATACATGCATTATCTATTTATCTTAAGATACATTCTATGAATACGAACGCCTTGGGAAGATGGACCATTCCTTGGGCATTCAATTCTCAAATAGTTTTCAATGAGAAAACCAATATAGTTTTTTTTTTCTCTTCAATTCATTTGCTGCACATTGTTATGGTCAAAATATACCAGACAACACCGAAAAAAAATTATCCATCTGTAAAGATCAAATCCAATAATATGAAGATCAATAAATTGAAAAACGAAAGATGAAAGATGAACGTTTGTACATCAAACGGTAACTATATATATATACATAATGCATCTATGTTTTTCATAAACATTTTTTTCTAATTGTTTAAAGATATATGTAACTATATTTTCAATAAACAAAATTCTATTGGTAAGAACATATACTTAAAAAATGATGTGTATTGAAATAAAAAATAAAATAAAAATGAAATATGTACATTGAAATTTGTATTATAAATTGGATTTAAAAGATGTGTATTGAATTTTGTTGTAGAAAAGAAAACTTAAAAAATGCGCTTTGAATTTTATTTTAGTGATAGTTTTAAATAGTGACAGACCACCTTCCTAATCTAATTTGTTTCAAATTTTGATTACAATTAAATTTAAGTCTGATTACGAGCCATCATAATATATACTATTTTATAGCTTAAATTTAAGATTTTTTACGATAAAGTGTAAGATGTATACCCCTCCATTCTCAGTAATTTTAAGTTTGATTACGGGACATCATAATTTATATTAGGGTTGTGGACCGACTAGCTAGCTCGTTTAATTTGGGAAATGTGAGGGTTAGGATTTGAAAAAATTGGTCCGTTCAAGTTCAGAATTTTTTGGCCTCGCCCGATAGGGACACGTGCTAAACGGGCTGGCCCCATAATCAAATATTACTATTTATTTTTGTAAAATAGTCTTTTAAGGAGATTTGAAGTTTCATTTTGATATTATGTCTTGGCAATCCACTTTGTATTTAGTATAGGTTATTTTTTGTACAAAAAATATGAAGACAATGCTAACATATTATTTTGTAACTCTTGAAAAAAAAGACTTAACTAATTGTGTGCGTGTGTGTGTATTAATGTGTTTAATAATCTACAAACTAATTATTTTTATTCCATTTTTGAATCGTCATTAGTCCGTATATAACATAAACTAGATTTTGTGCCTGTGCCTATGGCACAGTACCAGTATAGATGTGATCAGTATATGAAGCGAGTATAATGCAAATAATTAATATATGCTTGAAATTTTGTACGTGTAAGATCAATGTATGTACAAAAAAAAAAGACGACAACTCAAAAACTAAACAAATAGCAAATTTTATTACTTGTAAAATTTTGTAACTCATCCAAAAGAGTATAATTAAACATCCAAAAGCATTTTCTCTCACACACACGTCAACCCAACACATATTAATTGAAATAAACTTAAAAATAAAAATCTCATCAAACAAAAACCATAAAATAATTTGAATGAGACATAGTGAACTAACAAAAGACTGTTTGAAATCGAACTCACAAATATTTCAGACCAATAAGGGAAATTTAGCACAATTTTTTTAAAAATAAAGAAATTAAAATACAAATATTTAAATTACAAAAATTTAATTGAGATTTAGTTAATTGTGATTACAATCAATTTATTGTTATTGTTTTATTGAGATTTTACGGCCATAGATTATCTCTTTCACTTAATTACGATTACAATCTATTTATAGTTATTGTTTTTTGAGATTTTACAGGCTGTTGGGACTTGGGAAGGGCACATGTGAACTTGGGAAGAAATTAAATTAAGACCGTAAGATTTAAAGTGAAACAATAAATCTCAACCGGTACTTATCACAACTCAATTGCACACGTATTTCTTCGGGTATTTTATAATATAGATGAGAATGTAACAAAAAATACACAAGGAAAATACCACACGGCTCGTTTATGATAACGTTCTTACATAAGCAAACTCAACTTACAATAGTAAGCTTAATAGTGGCCAACTGGACTGCTCTTTCTAGTATTGGGGGACTCTATTAACTCTCAACATAAAAGTCCCCCCCAAAAAAGAGACAATAATAGAAAATATGTCCAGGTTATGGAATAATAAATTTCAAAAGAAAGACAATGTATCATCCCGTTGTTTCATGAACCAAAACCATTTAAATTTTGTATTGATTATGAAAACAAAAGACTATTTTTATTAAAAAAAAAAATTAACATGGTTGAACGCATTAGTGTATATCACCAATTGTTTGAATTTAATGAGTGAACGCATCATGAGTAGATTCGGGGGTATTTGAGTAAAGTTGAAGCATTGCTAAACACATCCTCCCTTGGAATCAGATTCTCAAACTTTTACATTTTTTGTTACAATTTTTTTTTTTAGCGTGGCTTTCAACTTCACTTATAGTAATAAGCTAATAATGACAGATGTTTTTTTATTACAGAGGGTTATACTCCTTGCGGAAAGGGTAGAAAGACTCTTCCTGGATTAAGTTTCATTCTTTGACCATGGGCAAGAGGGCATGTATTAAAGAAAGTAGTACCCCGAGAACACCCATAAATAGTTGTCAGTCATAAATAATCGTAAGTTAGAGCCTTAAGGGAGAATAGAAAGAGTTCAAAAGTGAGTCATAGCCCATAGGTCTAGAAAAAGCCTTTAATTAGTCTCGACGATTAAGGGCAAGGAAAGACCTAGCCGCCCTTACCCTTCGTAAATCGTAAACAAAGGCTAAGAGTGCTCTACTCAACTAAGAAGAAATAGTCCAAGAGCGTAAGCTTTTTTAGTAAGGTACCATATTTTTTTTATTTGGATAGAGATGGAAGCTTGGAAAAGTGCCATAGTCCGGCGAGACCCCAATTAACTCAAACTAAAGGAAGACGGCGGACTTCGTTGAAACAGAGTTAACAGAGTGATTGAGAGAGAGACTCGATTTTGGAAGAATCTCCAAAATCTATACTCACGCACACACATAGGAACTCTACTTTGAAAGGGTGAGAAAGGAAAGCAAACCAAACAGGAGACTCGATAGCGGATTCCGACTGGAAGGGAGTGCAAAAGAATAAAGAAAATATGAGAAACTCTACTTTGAAAGGGTGAGAAAAGAAAACAAACCAAAAAGGAGACTCGATTTTGGATGAGCTCACATTCTTCGAGCGGATTCCGGCAGGGAGGGCTGTAGAAGAAAGTGGAGAGAACGAAAGATTTGAAAGTAGAAAGCTTGAGGGAAGGGTGGAGAAAAAAAGGGATGGGTTTTGTAGAAGGGGAAAACCAGTCCAAATAGCCGAAGAAATCGATCGAAATTGAGGAAGGATTTGGAAGAAGGTGAAAAGGCAGGCGGAAGACAGTTTGAAGAAGGAGAAAGTGACAACGTATGGAGGGATTGAGGAAAGAGAGAGATATATAGAAATATAGAGGGATTTGGTTTGAGTGCAGGAAGATAGCCGAAGAAGAGTCCATAATAACCACCCTTCGCAAATGCGAACACCAAACGAAATATTGGTCGTTGGATCACCGTAAAACAGTAAATCTAAGCCACTTTTTATCTCAAGTCAATTGCACACGTATTTCCCAAGCTCTTTTATAATTTAGATACTTATTAACTAGTAATAGTGGTTAAATATTTGAATCGTATGATCTTTGAATTATCTTATTGCATGATTACTTTTTTTTGTCTATTGTACTGATTTTTAGATTTAATTCACATAATGTTTCAATTATTTTAGTCTTCTGGCCCGATAGTGGTTCATTTGAAGAAGGGTGATAACTAGGCCGGTACCGGTAGAATTATAATCACAACAATCTATCATTATTTTTTAAAACCGCTATAATGTACTTTTTTTGGGAAAACAACAAAAATACCCTTAATTAAGGAAAGTGTTGGGTTTTAATCGAAATTAGCAGGGCTGAATGACAAAATTTTAATTTCAAAAGTCATCTCAAGAGTCAAGATCCATGCGAATTAATATAAATTAGATTTAAAACACTTACCTGAATATTGGACCAAGCAATCTTCGATAGAATTACGTTTGAATCACGATCACCGCAACAAACGATTTGCACGGCTTCTCTATGGTATCCACACGAATGGATTGGATATGATAAATCTAACAATTTTGTACTAGATAATTGTTGATTCAAAGTAGGAAACCCTTTGTCTAACGAAAAACTAATCCCTAATTTTTCTCCCTACGAATTTAGTGTTTCACCAAACCCTAAAATCATTTTGTGTGTCTAACACTATTTCTTTTTCATCAAGTAGACTTCTTATATATATATATATATATATATATATATATAGGAAAGAGAGGTATGAGCCGACCATTATAAGTCATAGTCTAACTAGGACTATATTGTGGTCTCCATTTTATTTTAGAAAAAATTGCAGACCGATTCACTTTTTGAAACTTTTAATCTCTAGAATAAACTTTTTTTTTTATTTTCAATCAAAAAAGTCACTTTTTGATGGCAAAATCACTACGATACCGTTAATGAACTGTAGGCGCGCTACGGAGGTTATTATTTTTGCACCGCGATTCATCATTTTTATCGCATTATTTTTTGCATCGCAGTTCAATAGTGTAACTGCTAGTCTATTTTTAAACCGCGATTTATCAATTGTTTATTGATTAAATTTTGTACCGCGGTTCAATAGTGTAACTGCTAGTCTATTTTTGTTCCACGATTCATCAATTTTAGTGTATTAATTTTTGAACCGCAATTCAATAGTGTAATTGCTAGTTTATTTTTGAACCGTGATTCATCAATTTTAGTGTATTAATTTTTGCACCACAGTTCAATAATGTAATTGCTAGTCTATTTTTGAACCGTGATTCATCAATTTTAGTGCATTAATTTTTTCACCGTGCTTCAATAGTGTAATTGCTAGTATATTTTTAAACCACGATTCATCAATTTTAGTGCATTAATTTTTGCACCGCGGTTCAATAGTGTAGTTGCTAGTCTATTTTTGAACTGCGATTCATCAATTTTAGTGCATTATTTTTTGAACCGCAATACAAAATCATAAATAACCAGATCACGTCCTCCACCTGCTTCTTCCATCTCCTCCGTCATAAGCCTTCTTCTTCCTCCTCTTTCTCCGCCTTCGTCCCAATTGAAAAATTCTTCAACCCAGCACAGATTTATTATAGTTTTGTGTTTCATGAATCAAAAAACTCGTTTACCTTTCAGGGGCGCTGCTCCCTCGACCCCCGTGACCTGACCGGGAAAGTCGATCCCCGTTTCATTGCAAACAATCGTGATTTTCGAATCTAAAGTGTGTTGTCGGAGTTGTTGAAGAAGACGATGACATTTTTGGAACAATATTTCGAAAAGTGGTCTTTTGTAATTGAAAAAAAAAATGATGGACTTTTGTGGTTAGAAACTTAAAAAAAAAAGACCGACCAGAATTTTCCCTTTTATTTTACCTTGAGCCCATTAATTCGATTAATGGCCCAAATAATTTCCAATTCAACTCATTTTAAGCGTGTGACCCAATAGGTTCCTAAATTACGTTGACAATAATTAATTACTATATCAAATATATAATTAATTATAAACAATGAGCGACATCTAGCAATTCATTATTACTACTCAAGTAATATGAATTATCAGTGATTACAAAATAACTAATTGTGATAAAAATAATTATTTTCCCTTTGTCCAAATATTTGATTAAACACAATGCATGAGACGTGACATCCTTGTTATAGTTTAATCTTGGTTTCTTGATCTCCGAGTAGACTTATGTGATAAACAAATAAACTCAATATCTTATATTGATTTATTTGAGCACAACCATGCATTTAATTAAGTCTCACTCATCAATGGGCCCATAAATATTATACTCATGTTATGTAGGAGAGACATATACTATCTGCATCCTCCATATCTCTCAGCATGATTCGTGGCATATCCAATATCCGACTTTATAATCACCTTATTACAGAATGACGTTTATAGTATCAAAATATAAAACTCCCCATTTAGGGTATATAACAACTTCAAGTCAAAGACAACAAACACATTTGCCACTATGAGAATCGTTTATGACACTCACGTAACGATCCACGTAGCATTCTCATGTGGGTCAATCCAATACGTCGTTACACCTAACACGAACCTATGTGTAGATTTATATCAACCATATGAGTTTCAACATATACTAGTCTCCGTGTATTATTATTGCCCTTATTAATAATAATACTCGACCAGAGATATTTAAGAGTAATATATTTATTAGGATAATATAATTTTTTGGTCCCTGAACTATACCAATTATATGCGTTTGGTCCCTGTTTTTTTTTTGTAATGTGTTTGGTCCTTAAATTAGGTTTTTGGTAAGAGATTACCCCTGATGGGGTTACCGTCACTTTTGCCGTTATGTTTTAAAAAAAAAACTCAAATATACCCTTACGTTTTAGCGAGATGAGCGTATACAAACCAGAGACTGTCTTTCATTTTCTTCATTTCATCTATTCTATCATCTCATAACACTTCTCACTACACTATCTAAACCCTAAAATCAGAGAAATTTCGCGTAGGGTTGAGTTCTTTCGATTTTAATTTTTTGTGTAGTTTCGATAACCTAAACTTTCTTCCCTTTCATCTGCAAATTTAGTTCAATCGATCTCTGTAATTAGAAAAGGGGGTCATGACTTCGGCTTCCATATCTACAGGCCAATCACGGGCTAGAGCTGACATTTCTGTTCCGTGGTGTGATTGCAATATTCCAGCCCCATTGAAAATTTCACGAACTGATAGTAATCCCGGAAAGCTATTCTACGATTGTGCAAATTATAGCGTATGTTCTCAATTTATCACCATTTTTTATGCAAAAATGAATCAATAAATAGTTTCTATGTGGTTATGGTCATTTTGTTTTTGTATTTGTTTTGCAGAAAACATGCAAAGGTTGTGGCTTTTTTGAATGGGCAAATGATACAAGTATGATGTGTGAAAATTGCACTGAAATGAAAGAGAAGTGGGCAAAAGCTGAAATGCAATTGCTTAAGCTAAAAGAGAGGAAAATGACACTTAAAAAGGAAGTGAAGAGGCTTGAAGTAGAACTGGTAAAGAAAGACATGGAAATTGGCATGTTGAAGTCTCAAGTTATAAGCAGTTAGAATGTGAGGAAGTGGGTTATTGTAATTTTTTTGTTTGATTGTATATCACATTTTTTGCTCAAATCATAATGGTATGTTTATGTTGCCTATAAAGAGGTAAACTTTGATCAAACCATAGTGGTATGTGTATGATGGTATGGTATCAGTGGTAAATGTTCGGTTATATTTTGGTTGATGAATTTGAGCAATTGGTTGGCTGTTGAGGTGTTCTGTAAATGTTTTGTTACATGGTTGTTGAATTTGAGCAATTGGTTGGTTGTTGATGAATTTGAGCAATTGGTTTGTTAGTGTTCTGTAAATGTTTTGTTACATGTTCTGAAAATGTTTTGTTACATGGTTGTTGAATTTGAGCCATTGGTTGGTTGTTGATGAATTTGAGCAATTGGTTTGTTAGTGTTCTGTAAATGTTTTGTTACATCACATGAAAATGTTTTGTTACATGGTTGTTGAATTTGAGCAATTGGTTGGTTGTTGATGAATTTGAGCAATTGGTTTGTTAGTGTTCTGTAAATGTTTTGTTACATCACACCTATAAAGAGGTTGATTGGTTGGTTGCTGCAAAAAAACAGGTTTTGTTGCAAATTGGTATGTTGCAAATAAACATATTTATAACACAAGTCATAGCACCATTTACCCAACATGTCCAAAATCATAACAAAATTAACAATTTACATGTTCAATTTGCCCAACATGTCCAAAATCATAACACAATTCAAAACATTTTCAGAACATTTACATTCCCAAATCATAACACAATTCAGAACACAATTTACCCAACATGTCCAAAAGCACAAGTTTACATGTTCAAAGCATACATGTTCTATCTTTGTCCAAAATTACATATCACTTAACAACCTATCACTTTTTTCCAGTGTCAGATTTTGTCAGTACATGTCTTCCCCTCCAAACAAAAGGTGTATCACTACTCCTTGGTGACCCTACAGTATAGATATTGCTGGTAAATTGGCTAGTTGATGTAGCTGGGCCTGTTTCATATCCATATGAGGTAGTGAATTGAGTTGGTGGACTACTTGGTTGTCTTGGTCCTTGAACTGGAGGGGCTTGTCTTGGTCCTTGAGCTGGAGGCTCTTGTCTTGGTCCTGGTGGAACATAAGTGTCCAAATTCACAGCCTTGGATGCTCCAGGGGCCTACAAATAAACACAAGAAAAAAAAATAAGTTGCATGTACATTATTTAAGCATGGGGACCAATTTAGACAACCAAAGTAACCAACATACCTTATAAAATGTATCTCCAGCTGGTGTGGCATAAATTCCACAAAATGCATGGGTTGGTTCAACAACAGTATGCACCTTCCTGGGCCTCCCTCTCTTTCTCTTCTCACCTTCAGGTACTTGAGTTTTCTTCCTACCATCATTTCTTTGCTTAGTATAAACTCTCTCAACAACTGGAGTCTTTCCTTTTTCCTTGGGTGTCCTTTTTTTCCTTGATGTAGCACCAACCTAAAAGAAAAGTAATTAGTATTTGTTTATCAGTTGTAAAATAATACACATAAATACTACCTTAGTTGTAATTGCATCTGGTACTTCTTTATCAGTTGCATCTGCTTGCACTGAAGTAGCACCAACCTTAAACCAATTGGATAGAAAGATGTTATGCAACAGTAAAGTACTACCTTTAAATGTTAAAAAAATACTAACTTTAAAGTAAAGTAGTACCTTGCATCCTTTCTTATTATGACCAAGTTGATTGCAAACACTACATGAAATATCTTGTCCTCCTGCGTTTCTCTGCACCCGGCTTGCTTAGGTTGTTCTTCATCCGTCCCTTCACTCTTTTTTCTTAGGTCTCCCGGCATTGCCTTGGACATAGGAGGCTTCAAAGGGTCATTTGTAGACTTTGCCCAATTGTTTTCACCTGAGATAGGCTGAATACTCCAAGCATATGTCTTCAAAAATTCCTCCTTCTTATAACAGTTAGGAACATACTCATCTACATTCTTCCCAATACTAAGCAGTCCAGCAATGGCATGGCAACATGGAATTCCACTCAAATCCCATTCCCCACAACTGCATGTTCTTTTGGCTATGTCAACTATGTATCCCCATTTCATGTAGTCAACCTGAAACTTGTTATCTCCATTATAGGTTGCAGTCCACAATCTACATTCAGCAGTGTTTGCTTCTATTCTCTTTCTAATCCTAGGACATATGACATCCCAATGATTGGAAATCCATTCTCTTCTTTTGTGCAACCTAGTCATTGTGGTCATTCTCAAATGTTCCAACAAGTAAATCAGTGGCTTACACCTAGCATCCAGTAAGCTCCCATTAAACCCCTCAGACATATTATTTTCACAACTATCACAATAACTAAATGTTTCAAAGAAAGCCTTAGACCACTTATTTGGATTTATTTTCATCAGATCATTATATGCTTCTTCATCTAACTCCTTTAATCTATGACAATTATTGTTATACATGTCCATGTTAGTTGACCTGGCAATTGCCCAAAAAAACCCCTGTATTATGCCCCTTTGAATTGTTTTGCCCAATTAGCATGCACATGCCTAGCACATGCCCTATGTTCACACCAAGGCAACATCTCAGACATAGATATGACAAGTCCCTGTGTTCAAATCACAAATTTTTAAAATTTTTAAACAAAATTTAACACATGTTATATAATATAAAAGACATGATATATACCTTTTGTTGATCTGAAATAATGGTCCAACCCCTTCCATCCTCCATTTGTAAGTCCTTGATAAGATGAGAAAGAAACCAGGCCCATGATCTTTTGTTTTCCACTTGTACAATACCCCAGGCAACTGGAAACATTTGATTGTTAGCATCCCTTCCCATAGCAATGAGTAACTCTCCTTTCATACACCCTTTGAGAAAACACCCATCCAAACCTAGTACCTTCCTACAACCAGCTAATAATCCTTTTTTCAGGGCATCAAAACATACATAAAACATCTGAAAATATGGACCATATGCTGGGTTGTTCATAGCATAATACACTTCTACAGTGCTCCCTTCATTAGTCCTCCTCAACTCATCTCTGTATTCCCAAATTTTACCATAGTGCTCTGTCATTGAACTAGCTGCAGCACCTAATGCTTTTCTCCTAGCCTTAGATCAAGTTGTCAAAGACACATCCAGTTTATATTTTGCACTTATCTCAGCCTTCATATCTTTGATCTTCCAACAAGGATCATTTTTATTCTTTGGTAGTATTGGGTGGCAATCCATTTTGCTGTCAGTTGTCTGCTTCTCACAACTTTACTACACATATGTTTTGGGTGAAATGTACTAATCCTAAAAGTCTTCATTCCCTTGCCTTCACTTGCCCAAATCCTCCAAGGGCATACATTGGAATTCACACAAATTACACAAACCCTCTTTTTTTCATTCTTCAGAAACTTGAAATCAAAACCCTTTTCAATTGCATATGCAGTAACTGCCTCTTTAAACTCTTTTGCATTTCTGAATTCTAGCCCTACTGTGAATGTATATCCTTTGGATCAATCTTTGGATTAAATGATCCATATTTTTTCTTCTTCTTTTTCTTACTCCTTTTACCATTTTCCTCTTCTTCACTCTCTGCACTAAGTTCTGAATCAGTATCATCCATAAATTGTTTCTCAATTGCATCCATTTCCTGTTGGGTCATATATGGGTTATCATCATCTATTTTCTGAGATTCTGCATTCTTTCTTGAATTACTTTGATCATGATCACTATCCTCCTCATCATCATAATCACTATATTCACAATCTACTTCTTCTTCACTTTCAATAATATACGTCTCATCATCACTACTATCATCACTATAACCATATCTCTTCTCTCCCTCATCATCATTATCTTCACAACTTGCATCTCCCTCATCATCATTAGCTTCACAATTTTCCTCTCCCTCAGCATCATTAGCTTCACAATTTTCCTCTCCCTCATCATCATTACCCTCACATCTGTCATCTCCCTCGTCATCAGCCCTACTTTCTAGTGTACCAATTACGCAATCAACTACATCAGGCTTATCTATATCATGTTCAACATACATATCTACATCTATGAAACCAGTATCTAAATCACACATACTAGACTTATCAGCTACATCACACATTATGTTCACTTCTGCATCACTATACATCCTTCTAAGTCCAGTATCTAAATCCTTTCCTGGAATCACATACCAAATACACTTAACATTCTTATAATTACATAATTCTTCAACCGCACTCTTTAAGCAAACAAAAGAGATATAATCTGTGTCAACTTCATTAATAACCTCAACACTATCCCCAGTATTTCAAAGACATCATCTTTCACAAATCTACCCCCATGGTGCACATTTAAATTTAAGATACCCATTCTGCAAACAAATGGTATATACGTTAGAGAAATAGCCTAGGTGGTAGACATCATCAACTATAAATAATGTTGGGGAACAATTTTTGTCCCCCACTATACCCCCCACACATTACCCTTTATAAACTTACCCCATCTCCATGCTACACTACTACACATGCACATCAAGTGGTCCCAATAGAATATAAATAGGTAAGCATAAACAATAATAAGGGGTCTACTTTTTGTCCCCCAAGTATGACTTTACAGACATATCACATTGGCAGAGAGACCACTTTCAATAACAAGATGACCATATCACATTAATATTAACAGGGAGACCACATATTTAGACAACAACAAAAGATAGTGACATCAGGAACATCCAACAAAACCAATAAAATATGACCTAAAGTTCTATAAGATAACATATAACATAAAAGCCCCAAAAAATATGCATTATAGGTGGCCCAATTCGTACCAATTGACTTCTAAAACATAATTAGACATTGAAACAATAAAATGTAAGTTAAAAATCGACTACAAATACCATAAAGCACAATCAAACTGAGAAAGAACTAAGCTTGACACAAAAATCAGAAACAACCCATGTTGAAATCAAAGGAAAACAGAAACTCTAATTCGTACCATAAAGCCATTAACATGTTAAAATAATGTTATAAATAAGCATAAACACTAATTAATTTCGTACCTGTTGTCTTCAATACCTACGATTCTTCAGAAGACGACTAGATCATGATCTCTGAATTTAGGGTTTGGCGTAGTGTAGTGAGACGATGAACTGGGTGAAATGGGGTTGGCCCTTAATTAAACGACATTGTCCCTCTTAGTATACGTCCCACTAAACCTAAGGGCATATTTGGGTTTTCAAAAAAAACATAACGACAAAAGTGACGGTAACCCCATCAGGGGGTAATCTCTTACCAAAAACCTAATTTAAGGACCAAACACATTACAAAAAAAATACAGGGACCAAACGCATATAATTGGTATAGTTCGGGGACCAAAAAATTATATTATCCTATTTATTATAAAGGTTTTATGATGCATTACTATGAATAAACAAACAATACATAATAAATAAATACCTCAATAAATAATGATACATGGAGAAATAGATTTGCCTCTAGGCCATAAACCAACAGAAAGGCACGCACACAAAGCCACTGTCCCAATTTATGCGTCGGTAAAAAAAATTGGGCGTCGCTCAAAATTTTTTGGGTGTCAGTAAAAAATTTTTGGCGTCGGTAAAAAAAGTTGGGCGCCGCTCAAAATTTTTTTTTTGGTGTCGGTCAAAAATTTTGGGCCGACGCTATGCAAAAGCCACTGCCCAAAATTTTGGTGTCGCAAGGAAAAAAATTTGGCATCGCTCAATTTTTTTTGGGCGTCGTTCATCAATTTCGGGCATGATTTTAAGGAACAACGTCTAATTAAGTAACAACGAGACAAGATTTGAAGGAACAATGTCTAATTAAGAAATAGCGAGGCAGGATTGGAAACAACGTCTAATTAAGTAACACCGAGACAAGATTTGATGGAATGATGCTTACTTAAGTAACACTGAGGCAGCATTGGAAAAATAAATTGAAGTCTGCCACCATATTAAAGAAATGACGTCTAATTAGTAAGACTGATGCATGATTGTAAGGAACGATGCATAATTAAGTAACACCGATGCACGATTGCAATCATTGATGCCTAATTATTTATATACCGGGCATGATTTGAAGGAAGGGTGCTTAATTAAATAACACCGAGGCAGAATTATAAATAACGATGCCTAATTAAGTAACACCGATGCATGATTGGAAGAAGCGATGCCTAATTTTTAAATCATTAAACGCGTGTATTTTTAAACCGAGGTAGAATTGAAAAAATTGTTGTCTAATTAAATTACACTGACGTTGAATTACAAGATATGATGCCTAATTAAAAACACCGAGGCAAAATTAGACACACACATCATAGGCAACGACACACACATCTTAGGCAATGATGCCTACATCATAGGCAACGATGCTCAAATTGGATTTGCCTGCAAGTGATTTTTTCGGCTTCTACCCATCTCTGATTCCATTTTATTCCTTGTGATTCTAGTACAAATTGAGCACTTTGATTACAAAATTACAACGAATATAGAACATAAATGTTCTGGGTCTGCTCCATATGAAGTGAAAAAACGTGGAATGGAATGAGCACTTTGATTACAAAATTACAACGAAGATAGAAACAGATGCTTAGTCCAATCCTCTTCCCGATGGATAGATGGACATATATGATTTTAGGAAGAAAGAGTTTCAAAGGGAAAGTGAGATCGAGAATGGCTATGAGATTTTGGAGAAGAAAAAACTGTATGAGGAAGGGCATTTAAGGAAAAAAAAATAACGAAAATGGACTTATGCTGTTGAAAAAAAAAACTCAGGGTACTTGAGTAGTTATAATTCTAGGAAATGACACCGGCCCGCAATTATTCCTTTGAACAAATGACAGTTAATCGTTAGATCAAGGTTAGGTCCGCAACTAGAGCGGTCAAAATTGACCAACAGGCCAAGGTGAACCAACCCGCAAAAATAACAGACATGATATACTTCGGTCTAACCCAACCCACATTGGGCTGCTTGATTGGGTGGACCAACCCACCCAAAAAATTGCTTGAGTCAATTGGAGGTGAGATGCGGTCAAACAGCTTGACCGGGCACTCCTAGGAAAGACTATTGATCAAAGGCCTTCTTTAAGTTTTGGAATTTTAGTTAGTGCTTGTTTGGTGAAGCGTTTTGACAAAAACGCTGGTAAAAAACGCATCGTTTTCTCTTTAAAAGTGTTTCAATGCAGCGTTTTAAAACACGACGTTTTATAAATGTGCAGTATTTTAAAATGCTCCAATGTGGAGCGTTTTAAAAATGTGTTACGTTTACAACTATTTTGTTTATAAAAATAACGTTTTGAAATAGTTTTTCAAACATGTTTACAAGAAAAAAATTACTTTTTGAAAATGTTACACTAGACGAGGCCTTAATGTGATAAACCCCTTGGAAAAAAGAAAGCAATTTTTATTCATTTAAAAAAGAAGAAGAATAAATTAACCAGAAGAAACCTACCTCTGTGAGAGCTAGTGAAAGAAAATCCATACTATAAAATATTAAAGTTGGTGAAGATAACTCTCATAGTGATACATCACCCAAGTTTTGATATTATTGAATCCTTAAGCCTTCACATCACTTGATTTGAGATTTTTCATTTTCTAGTCATTAGCTAAAAATAATAATTAATTATAGTTAATATGATATTGTGATATTAATCATTTACTATTAATTTTTTCTATTGTTAATAATAGTGGAAATCTTATATAGAAAAACTTTTACTACCAAAATTATTTCTTAACCAATGTGAGACAATATTATTATATTGACATTCGGTGAGTACTTTACTCTAATGACACACTTCTAATATCATAATTTAAATCTTAATATCTTATTCATCAAAAACTCGATTTAGACAAATAAATAAATCATTTTGATACTCTTACCGAGTAAAACTCATTTGCACAATTACTTTTGCCAACATAAATGACACGTAAAGAAAATCGTGCCTCAAGTTGCACAATTTCTTTCACTAAAAACACTAATTTTTCAACAATTATTATACTTTAAACCTTGATATTTTATTCATGCAAGACTCGATTTGGACAAAGAAATATATCATTTCGATACTCTCACTGAGTATAGCACATTTGCACAATTACCTTCACCAACAACCAAATGACATGTAAAGTAATTCGTGTCTCAAGTTTCACAACTTCTTTCATTAAAAACTCTAATTTTTCAAAAAAAATTATACATTAAACATTGATTTCTTATTCATCCAAAACTCGATTTTGACAAATAAATATATCATTTCGATGCTCTGATATATTATAACACATTTGCACAATTACCTTTGCCAATAAACAAATGATACGTAAAGAAATTCGTGCATCAAGTTGCACAATTTCTTTCACTAACAACACTAATTTTTCATTAAGATGCATCTCTACTATAATTACCAATAAAAGTAATGTAACAAACATTGATTGAAAATTGATATTTGTTTAAAAAGTATTTAGATAAATGACTTTTACTAAACTAACAAAAGAAAATATATGTTCACAATTGTTATAAGTTGATGTTGGCTTTAAAAGTCCTTAGACAAAATCTTACCAATAAAAAATGATTTACTCCTCATTGGTTACAAAGAAATATAAATTTTCATTTTTTTAGATAAGTGACTTCAACTATTATGACCGATAGAAGATATATACATTTCACATTAGCTTGAAAAGTGACATTTATTTAAAAAGTTTAAAAATAAAATATTTCTATAATTATTACATTTGTCAACAAACAAATAACACGTAAAGAAATTTGTGCATCAAGTTGCACTATTTTTTTCACTAATAATACTAATTTTTCACTAAAATGCATTTCTACTGTAACCTATACATATATAAAAAGAGAGGTGCGATTTTTAGAAAGTTCCCGCCAAAATTCATTTTCCAAAAATGGCAACATTATTATTTTGTTTAGTTGCATTTTTTACTTTGGGAATTGAAACATTTTTTTATGGAAAACTAATATTGAACATGTTACCTCTCTTATAATATGAAGGGTTGTTAAAGATTGACTTAAAAATGAAACTATTAAATATGAAAACACATTAAGTATATATTATGTGATTATGCATAGATTTTATAATTTGGTTATTAAAACACAATGGGTGCATAACTTTGAACACTCAACGGTATATATAATAATATTTACATCATTGAATAGAATTGAAATAACATAATTTGAATAGATTTGGTGAATTTACCTGTTTTTGAAATAAATATCTAGAGTGATCTATACATATATAAAAGAAAAGAAGTAAGTTTTGGAAAGTTCCCGCCAAAAGTGGCTTTCTAAATTTAGAAACACTTCTAATTTGTATATAAGCCACTTTTTGTATTGAAAATTGAAAATTGAAAATGTCATTATTATGGGGCTTAAATCACAAATTGGTCACCCTACTTTCCAGCTTTTTGCATTATGATAACTCTACAATTTTTTTTTCTATTTCATCATTGTACTAGACCAAGTAATACACGTTAATCACTCCATCCAAAAAATTGGATGGAAAGCTTTAAAATTTTACATTGACCCGAAAATACCCTTTAAGTATCCGATCATCAAGTGCAAGGGTTTTCCACTCACTCGTGAACTCGGCCATAAGTCCGACGGCACCATTGAGTGGCTCCTCCGCCACGAACCTTCCATCATCGCCGCTACTGCACCCACCACTCCTCGCTAGCTTCTCCACCGTAAAACTCATCCACTAACTCTTCAATCTCCGCCGCCCTTGATCGCACCAAAGACTTAATTACGCCCACTCCTTTTATTCTCGGCAAGAGGCTTGGTCCGACGATGATAGCCTTGACGGAGGTAAGACTTCGATACCCAATATGGTTGGTCCTTCTCCTCAAAGAATCATTTGTTTGGAGGTTTTACACCAACATCAATCAATGGGAGAGGCGTCATTAGGGTTGGAAATTACCTACCGATAGCTCGGGCCACTTGAATTTGCTCGCGTCTTTGTCCGCTCCGCTCCAGGTTGGGGCGACGAGAAAACGATCAGTAAACTTCGCCGAACTGCTGTCAGTATATAAATATGTATGCCGTTAATTTCTTGAATATGTGTGTGGAGACGATGAATTTTTAGTGTCTTCTAGGGTTAGGGTTTTAGCTTATTTCAGCGAGTGAAATTTTGGGTCTTTTCAATTTGATGAATTAAGTACTCCATTACATTAGGGTTTTAGCCCCCCCCCCTTCTTTTGTTCATTTTGCATTCTGTCACTAGGGTTTTAGACTATCGCTAATTCGGTTCGGATCTTTATTGGAGTTGATAAAGAAAAATAGAGTCAAGAATTGGGATAGCATGGGTGAAGATTCACGATATGATTGTCAAGGGATTCCACAATTTGAGGGCAAATATGGTTGACTAACTTTACTTGGTTTCAAGATAACTAACGGAAAGGAGGCAGAGTGACCAATTTGTTATTTGTTGTGAAGTACAATGATGAAATAGAAAAAAATAAAGGGCATTCATGTCTTTTTCATCATTTCCATCCAAGATAACTAAGAATGAGGCGAGTGACCAATTTGTTATTTGTTGTGAAGTACAATGATGAAATAGAAAAAAAAAATTGTAGAGTGATCATATTGCAAAAAGCTGGAAAGTAGAGTGACCAATTTGTGATTTAAGCCTTATTATGGTTGATTGGATAAATGATTTCAAAACCTCTTCGCCTTCTTATTTAGTATATTAAGAAAAATATGCATAGTAGAAACATGAGAGATAACAAAACCAATTTTTTTTATTTCTTTGCATCAATATCCAGGCTAGGAAAAATAAAGATAGAATAAAACAACGATTTTGAAACTAAATTATATACACACACATTGAAGTAAAACTAATTCACAGACAATCAATTAATAATATTACCAAGATCCTACAATTTTTTCTCTATTTCATCATAACCAAAGTTATTATTGTAAAAAAAATCTATAAATCGAGATAGGACCAATTTTTTGAGACATCTAGCTACATGTAAAAAAATGAAAACATGATAATTTATGATTTTTTAGTTACTTATATATGTTTAAAAATTCAGATATAAAAAAAGTATTGATGATGAAATTAATCAACATTCAGATCGAATTTGTTTGTTAGTTGAACTAAATCACAAATTAAAATTAATAAACGAGTTTTGAAGTTAAACATAGTTTTTGAAATATTTTTGGAAACATGAACATACCAACAAGTTTTCGGTAAGTCGGTGGTCATAGCTTCCGTTGTCAGACTTTCTTTAGGTGGTAACCTTGGAGTTGGCCATCGCTACAAATAATGTGTAAAAAAAATTACGATGTGCGTTGAAACTAGGGTAAAAGTGTTTTCTTTTTGTTTATATACATCAACTAAAACAACGTGGTATTATGAGTATTTATCGGACCGCGGTCCAAAATTTATCCATAGCACGATTTAAACCAAATTTTCCGATGTCTATCTATCGATCGTTTGAATTTTTGGTTCATAATCCTTGACCCATCTCCTACATATTATTTTCCTTTGTTATATACTATTTTAATTATTTTTTCTTTATGTCTGATTTTTAAATTGAACCATAATACTTAAATTATTTTTTAAAAATTACCAATTTTGAAGTTTTTAAGGTTTTATGACAAAACACGTTAGTATATCACAAATAATTTCCATTTGTCTGATATTATATAAAAAGAGAGGTGCGATTTTTGGAAAGTTCCCGCCAAAATTCACTTTCCAAAAATGGCAACAATATTATTTTGTTTAATTGCATTTTTTGCTTTGGGAATTGAAACATTTTTTTTATGGAAAACTAATATTGAACAAATGTATTGAACATGTTACCTTTCTTATAATATGAAGGGTTGTTAAGATTGACTGTAAAATGAATCTATTGAATATGAAAACACATTAAGTATATTTTGTGATCATGCATATATTTTATAATTTGGTAATTAAAACACAATGGATGCATAATTTTGAACACTCAACGGTATATAAAATAATATTTACATCCTTGAATATAATTGAAATAACATAATTTGAATAGATTTAGTGAATTTACTTGTTATTGAAATAAATGTCTAGAGTAATCTATACATATATAAAAGGAGATAAGTAAGTTTTGGAAAGTTCCCGTCAAAAATGACTTTCTAAATTTATAAACATTTTTAATTTGTATATAAGCCACTTTTTGTATTGGAAATTAAAAATATAAAATGTCATTATTATGGTTGATTGGATAAATGATTCCAAAAAATGGAAACAAGATAATTTTTGATTTTTTAGTTACTTATACATATTTTAAAAATTCAGATATAAAAAAAGTACTGATGATGAAATGAATCAACATTCAAATCGAATTTGTTTGTTAGTTGAACTAAATCACGAATTAAAATTAATAAACGAGTTTTAAAGTTTAACATAGTTTTTGAGATATTTTTGGAAACATGAACATACCAACAAGTTTCCGGTAAGTCGGTGGTCATAGCTTCCGTTGTCAGACTTTCTTTAGGTGGTAACCTTGGAGTTGGTCATCGCTGCAAATAATGTGTAAAAAAAATTGCAATGTGTGCTGAAACTAGGGTAAAAGTGTTTTCTTTTTGTTTATATACATCAACTAAAACAACGTGGTATTATGAGTGTTTACCGGGCCGCGGTCCAAAAGTTATCCATAGCACGGTTTAAACCAAATTTTTCGATGTCTATCTATCGATCGTTTGAATTTTTGGTTCATAATCCTTGACCATTCTCCTACATTTTATTTTCCTTGGTTATATACTATTTTAATTATTTTTTCTTTATGTCTGATTTTTAAATTGAACCATAATACTTGAATTATTTTTTTAAAATTACCAATTTTGAAGTTTTTAAGCTTTTATGACAAAACATGTTAGTATATCACAAACAATTTTCCCTTTGTCTGATATTATATGCTCTATCAATTTTTTTAATATTAATGTAACTTTTATTTATATATATTTATTTGTATATATTTCAATATCATTTTTTAATACGGGAAACATATCAGTGAATTTAAATTTTGTTGAGACTCCAGAGTAGGGAATGAGAGAAAGTAAACCTCAATTCCATTGTTTACAATTGGAATTGTGGACTTCAATGTAAATTTTATTGTTTATATCAAGAAAAAATATTATAATTGGAATTGAACTGAAATTCTTAATATTTTTATTCTATAAATTGATTTTTGTTCTCCAAAGGTAAAACATTTTTAAACCTAAAGACTCTTGATTTTTATTAATTTTTTTTTATTAATTTACTTATACGTTCAGATTTTTAATTGAACTCTACATGAGAGCCAAATAAAATAATCTTAATTTTAATTTTACAAAATTATGATATTCAATTCTACACATCGGACTTATAATCTTTATGTTGCAATCATTTGTATATTTTATAAGCACTAAAGTTTTAACTATTGTATTGATATGAATATAGGCTTCGTGCATCGCACGAGTGCTTTGATTATAATTTTCTATGATTAACTTCAATTTTTACTGTACAAAGTAAACTGTTTTGATTAAGGACATGTCACTTCGATATCAATTTAAAGATATGTTAAAAAAGTTATTGTTTTTATTAACATAATTTTCTATAATTTGTTTTATATGCATATTGAACTCGTGATTTTTCATATAATTATTCGGTTATATGGTTATTATTAAAGTTTTATATTGTTTCATTTATATCAATATTGAACCGTGTGTTACACGGTTGTGTTGTAGTATATATAAAAACATATGTGCATAATTTTAGAAATTTCCCACCAAGACTCACTTTTCAAAAATGGAATCACTTATGTTCTGTTTATGTAAAAAAAAAAATTATTGGATTTGAGAAATGCCATTTAATGATGTTGATAGAAACTATTCCAATTAAGTTTACTTTTTTTAATTTGGAGAATTAAATTCAAAAATAACATATAAATGGCATATAACTAATTACATACCAAAGCCATATAACTATTAAATATCACACAAAAATAAAGTAGAAATCAAATTTCTAGGCAAGCTATTCATAAGTCAAACAGAGTCCATGTGCATATAACTAATTAAAAACAAATCAATATATAAAAATAATTCGTAAAAATGGTATTTATTCAAAAATATTGAATAGCTTACTATTATTATAAATAAAAAATAAATAAATAAAAATACTTATGATTGTTTTTAATAGATCTTGAAATACAGTTCTATAATATTTAAAACAAAAAACAAATAAAAAAATACTCATGAGTTTGACTTTGTTTGTTTTTTTTAGTTTGAGTCCGTCTTAGTTTAAATTATCACTAAAATTTTGTGTCCGTACTTATAACACGGTGTCAGTATAAAACTTATTCAATGTATGAAGCAGACAGTATGCAAATGAATTAATATATGCTTGAGATTTTATAAATATCAGATGAATGCACACTACACAACTGAAAAGAAGACAAAACTTAATAAACTAAACAAAAAAATATATTTTATGATGGTCCATTACAAATAAGTAAGAATATCGAGAACATTCTATCATGTTCAAATTAGAGTGACATTTTCTTTTTCTTTTTTTTTTTTGTTAATTTTTTATGTAATTGAAAATTGAAATGTAATATATAAGTTATGTTGTTGAAAGAGATACATGTTTTTTTTTTGTGTGGTTTCAATTAAATAGTCATATAAAAATTAAGATGCAATTTTTTTTAATTACACCACATCAATGAACAATACATATTTTAAAATCTCAAACTATCAGAAATATTTTAACGATACATACTCATGAATATTTCAATTTAATTACATATTCTGAAATCTCAAACTGTGAGTTAAATTTGAGGTTGGAACTCAAATAATATTGTTTCGTAATATAGTCTATTCACTTGAGTTATGCAATGACACGAGATTAATTGTTATAAAGTTGAGAAACCATGATTTAGAAGGTTGAGTTATTTCAAAAGACAATTCTGGTGGTACTCTTTTGATTTCAAGAATGTCACTGATACTATTTGATCTTATAATTTCTTTCAAATTCCAGATAAAACATTTTTGTTGATTATATCATGCGCAATGTCTATAAATAAAAACCATGATAAGTCATTGTCTAATATAAAACTCAATTTGAAAACATGTTTTTGGTTATCATCAAATGTATGTAGTTTTATTTAGAGTTACTATGTGATATTTATAGTTATAATAGTCGTACATGTTAAATAAAAATTATTATATATAAAAAGTATTCAAAAATTTATATTATTTTTTCAAATTTATAGGATTTTCTATATTTAATTTTACTATTTATTATTTTTTGTTTATTTTGTTCATATTAAAAAAAATTAATTACATATTATTCAACTTAATTTAGTATATAATTTTATACACATGTACAATCCGTGCAACGCACGGGTGCATCACTAGTTAAAATTAATAGACGAGTTTTGAAGTTAAACAGAGTTTTTGAATTATTTTTGGAAATATGAACATACCAACAAGTTTTCGTAATTTGGTGGTTATAGCTTCCGTTGCCGGACTTTCTTTAGGTAGTAACCTTGAAGTTCGTCATCCCTGCAAAAAATACGTTTTTTTTTTTTTTGCAATGTGTGGTGAAACTAGGGAAAAAGTGTTTTCTTTTTAGTTTATATACATCAACTAAAACAACGTGGTTTTATGAGTGTTGACCGGGTCGAGGTCCAAAAGTTATCCATAACACACTTTAAACCAAATTTTCTGATGTCTATCCATCGATCGTTTGAATTTTTGGTTCATTTTTCTTGACCCATCTCATATATTTTATTTTCCTTGGTTATATACTATTTTAATTATTTTTTCTTTATGTCTGATTTTTAAATTAATCCATAATACTTGAATTATTTTGTAAAAATTACCAATTTTGAAAAGTGTAGTTTTTAAGGTTTTATGACAAAACATGTTAGTATATCACAAACAATTTTCTCTTTGTCTGATATTATATGCGCTATCAATTTTTCTAACATTAATGTAACTTTTATTTATATATATTTATTTGTATATATTTTAATATCATTTTTTAATAAGAAAAAAACATAAGTGAATTTAAATTTTGTTGAGACTCCAGAGTAGAGAATGAGAGAAAGTGAACCTCAATTCCATTGTTTAGAATTGGAATTGTGGGTTTTAATGTAAATTTTATTGTTTATATCCAGAAAAAATATTCAAATTTGAATTGAACTGAAATTCTTAATATTTTTATTCTATAAATTGATTGTTTTCTCCAAAGGTAAAACATTTTTAAACCTAAAGACTATTAATATTATTTTAAAATCATTGTCTAATATAAGACTCCATTTGAAAACATATTTTTGCTTATCATAAGTTGTATGTAGCTTTGTCTAGAGTTAATATGTGATATTTATAATTGCAAATAATCGTACATGTTGAACGAAAATTATTGTATATAAAAAGTATTCCAAAATTTATATTATTTTTTTCAAATTTATAGGATTTTTTGTATTTAATTTTACTATTTATTATTTTTGTTTATTTTGTTAATATTAAGAAAAATTAATTACATATTATTCAACTTTAATTTAGTATATAATTTTATACACATGTACAATTCGTGCAACGCACGGGTGCATCACTAGTTATCAATAAAAGTGATGTAACAAACATTGGTTGAAAATTGATACTCCCATTCGTTTTCAAAATATTGTCTGGGTTGACCCGACACATCGTCTAAGAAAAAGTAATTGATTGTATTATAAATATTGGTGAATTGTGTGGTTTTATTTAATGCCCTTAAGTGTGTGACCATAAATAAAATATGTAGAAAAAGTAAGGGTAAAGTGGGAAAAGTGTTTTTTCTTCAAGGGAAAGTTTTGAAATGGGACAATTATTTACGAACAGACGAAAAAAGAAAGGTTAACGATTATTTGAAAACGAAGGGAGTAGTTGTTTAAAAATTATTTAGATAAATGACTTTTACTAAGCTAACAAAAAAAGATATATGTTCACAATTGTTAGAAGTTGATGTTGACTTTAATAGTCCTTAGACAAAATCTTACCAATAAAAATGATTTATTCCTCATTGGTTACAAAGAATTATAAATTTTAATTTTTTTAGATAAGTGACTTCAACTATTATGACCGATAGAAGATATACATTTCACATTAACTTGAAAAGTAACATTTCTTTAAAAAGTTTAAAAATAAAATATTTCTATTATTATTACAAATAGAAGAAATGTATCACATATTGGTTAGAAAATTATTTTAGTTTAAAAGCTTTTAAATAAATTATTTTATTAACAATAGAAAAGATGTATCTCATATTAGATAGAAATTAATGTTGGTTTCAAAGTCTTAAAATAAAAGATTTATACTATTATTAATAATAGAATAAACGTATTAAAAAGTGATGTTTGTTTTGAAAGACTTTAAATAAAAGACTTCTACTATTATTATCTATAGAATAGATATATCTCACATTGGTTAGAAATTAATAATGACTTTAAAAGTTTTTAGATAAAAGATTTCTATAATCGTGCCTCAAGTTGCACAATTTCTTTCATTAAAAACACGAATTTTTCAACAAGTATTATATTATACTTCTAGCATTGATATCTTATTCATCCAAAACTCGATTTTGACAAATAAATATATCATTTCGATGCGCTCACCGAGTAGAACACATTTGCACAATTATCTTTGCCAATAAACAAATGACACGTAAAGAAATCCGTGCATCAAGTTGTACAATTTATTTCACTAACAATACTAATTTTTCACTAAGATGCATCTCTAATATAATTACTAATAAAAGTGATGTAACAAACATTGGTTGATAATTGATATTTGCTTAAAAAATATTTAGATAAATGACTTTTGATGATTAACATAAAAATTATTTTATCTAAAGACTTTTATAATCAATGTACATTTATAAATAATGTTAATCGTAACTTCTATGAAATAATATCGTAAATTTATTTCAATATTTTCTTCGTGTACAAAACTTCAATATGATCAAAATCAAGCCATAACCCCAAAGATAGAGCTTCGACCGATGCCGCTCACAACAAGGAAATCATGGTTTTTACTTTATATGTGAATTCGTTTACGTTATTTGTTTACATCTATTACTTTGTGAAACATAATTTATACTTTATATACATGATTCATAAATGTATGATGAAACATTCGAATCAATAAAATTATTAATATTTAATTTATATTGCACCCGTGCTGAGCATGGGCTCAATAACTAGTGAGGTAAGATGAGAGCTGATCTAAGGTGGTCATCATCAGCAACCAATGAATCGTGGGCGGCCTGGGAGTGGAAGGAGCCGAGGTCAAAACAAAAAAAACAATTCAATAATTTAGCATAGGGGTTCCTCGTGCACACACACAATATATAATATAACATATTATATATATATATATATATATATATATATATATATATATATATATATATATATATATATATATATATACTAAATTTCGTGTTCGTGCCTATGCCACAATATCAGTATGGAGATGATCAGTGTAGGAAACGAGTATGATGCGAATAAATTAATATATACTTCAGATTTTGTAGGGATCAGATCAATGTGCACTACATAAAGCAAAGACGACATCCCAAAAAATAAAGAAAAACACATTTTATTGGCTGTAAAATTTTGTAACTCATCCAAAATAGTATAATTAAACATCCAAAAGCATTCTCTCTCACATACACCAACCTAACACCTGTTAATTGAAATAAAATTAAAAATGAAAATCTCAGACAAAAACCATAAAATAAATTGAATGAGATGATGTAAACTAATAAAAGACTATTAAAAATCTAAATCACAAAGATTTCATACCAATCAGGGAAAGTTAGCTCAATTTTTTTTAAAATAAAGAAATTAAAAATAAAAATATTTAAAATTACAAAACTTACGAACAATACTTTTTAAAAAAACTAAATCTAGGTCGGACAAAAATTAAATTGAGATTTAAGTTGATTACGATAACAATCAATTAAGAAACTACAAACTGAATATTTGTAAAACAATAAATCTAGGCTTCATAAAAGTAAAATAATAAATTATAGATAATTAGAGATAATCATGGAGAAGAAACTGGATAGTTAAGTCGATAAGATTTAATCCTGGTCAGTAGTTATGTTAGGTAAAAATGAATCCTGGCCATTAGTTCACTTTAAAAGATTTAATCATGACGAGCAGTTGTAGTTATGTTTAGTAAAATGAATCATGACCAGTAGTTAACTACTAAGCGAAATTATAATATAGATTTGCATGCATATATAAAATGGCGAATCATACGGGTCTAGCCCATTAAGCCCGCATCATAACATGGTCGTATTTTAAAAAATGAATAATTGTGGACCGATACCTTTTGAAAGATTTCCAACCGTACAAGTTCCCTATTTTTTTTTTTGTAACCGTTGGAGTCCATTTTCATAATATTCTTCCTAAATTTCCCCTCTCAACAAATAGAGAACGAAGTAAACTTCCTGTTGGGCGTTGGTTGAGCAAGCTTCTTTTCCTCCACAAATTCTTGGTCTTCTACGTCTGATGACGAAAAGCTCCCAATTGGTCCCTCCGTATATAATTCATTCATTTTCTTCCTTATTAGGATAAAAATAACTGGTAGGTGACTACTTGAGATCTTCATCTGTTTAGTATACCTACCTATGACTAGTCGTCTTCCCTTGAATAGTAGCCTTCTCAAGGCTGGAGGTCCACCTCGAACAAAATCGATAGTAAAGAGTAGCAATCTCGTCTTCTTTCCGTAAGATCGGCGATTGATGATCTTATTCCTGAGCACGGATTTGAGAACTTCCGTAGCTTATGAACTAAGGATGGTCTATGGTCTTGCCCAAAAGATATCTAATAAGGTGAGTGATGAAATTGAGAGTCTTTCTGCCTTCAAACAAGGGTGTTCGAAGTTTTTAATGTGAGTGTCATTCATTTTCAGAGTCTTCGATGTGGACTTCGTTCATTTTCAGAGTGATGTGGGTGTCGTTCACTGCGAGCTCCCTATGACGTATGCGGGTTGTGGCTGGGAATAAGAAATATGGACTAATTAATAAAGTATTTTAGAGGATCCAGAAAAACTCAAAACGAATCCACGTGGTTCCATATCCAGAACAAAGCTAGCCATGAAATCTCATGCTATTTGCAATATTCCATATATAATATAGAGAGAAAATGAGACCCAAGCAATAGTGAAGGAACTGAACATAGTGTCATAAAGCATCAGATATATCTTGATAGCTCTTGTACATCTTTAAATCAACCTTACGAAGGTACGGAGCATCATCCATACTCACATTCATAAACGCAGCTGAAGAACCATTGCCGCCAACACTGCAATGCTTGCATGGAATACTCCGACAGTCTGACACTCGTATCCTTCGATGCTCGCATCATAACGTGGAAGGTGCCATTTCTACCGGTGATGCCTGTACAAATTATGTGGGTGTTCTTGTCAACGAAGACGACCAGAGGGGGAGTCATCCTGAAATGATGAGATTGCGAGATTAAAGAGGATAACGATGGGGATAGGGGAAGGAGAGAGGATTTTTCGGGCCATTGCTTTAAATTATAGTGAAGTGTGAAATGAATATAGAGATAGAAATCCAAATATAGAGAGAGAAATGAAGTGGGTGGAATTAAGGAGAGGGAGAAAGACATTAACGAGGGAAGACAAAACTATGCACCTGCGTAAATATAAACAATGCCAATTTTTGCATTACGATGTCCAACTTTTTAATTGCGATGCCCAAATTTTGCATTCTGATGTCCAACGTTGCGATGCCCAATTTTGGGCGGGGGCTTTGTGTGCGTGTCTTTTATTCATTAAATGTATCTTCGACATTTTACACCAAAAAGTGTACTTTACCAGTTGAATAAAAAGAAATTGGAATGAAGATGTTATAATTTCCCCAAAGGGTACCAGCCAAGTTATCACCCTTTAAAGAATTCAACCCATGTTTTTAAATGGCCGTGTGGACCAACCCAATGAACCCATTTTGACAGCTCTATTTGCAAAATCAATGGTCCGTTCAAGCTGGTCCGTGTCGACCACCACCAGTCAGAGCTGACTCAAAACCAATAAGATCAAATTGATTAACATCTCTATTTCCAAGGACCGATGGAGTAAATTATTGGGAATGACCGAGTAATTGAATCGTGTGGGAGATCAAGCAAACGTCTACTTATAATGACATGTGGAGATGGGGTTTCAAATTTTTAAAGAGTGGGGGCTATTTACATCCCCTCATCTTGCTTCATACACCCTATTCTCCATACACACCCTCCACTTCATCAAATTCCTCGTACTACTTAATTCACCCGCTCCATCATTCCTATTATACCCCTTTTACACAACCACTTCCCTCTCCCTTCCCTCTCGACACTCCCCTCTATTTATTCCTCCTTTCTTTCTCCCATACCCCTATTTCTTCCCTTTCCCTCCCGTTACCCTTTTTTTTTCTCTCTCTCTCCCTATGTTTTTTCTTCCTCCAAGCTCCATGAATTATATATTAATTTATGAACCCTAATTTGAATCCAAACATGTGTAAGAACCAAAAGAATTGAAAAATTCCCGACATCGTGTTCTGTCATGGTAGGCCGAACAATGCAGTAATGTTTAGTTGGTGTTTACTGAACACCACAACCGAACATCACTGCAGTATTCGGCCAATCGTGGCCAAACACGATGCCGATGATTTTTTCTTGATAAGTGGGGGAGGATAGAAAAAAGGGAAGAAAAGAAAGAAATGTTACCCACCTTGTTGATGGGAGGGTGATGATGTGGGCCGTTTTGTAGTAGAAGGAAGGAATGAGATGAGAGGGAATGAATCTCAATGTGAATGAAGACTTGGGGGGGGGGTACGCTCGTCGGCTCGTGGGAGTAGGCGGCACATGGAAGAAGAAAAATTAAAAAAAAACCATAAAATAAAAAGGCTTATTCAAGAAGAGGGATATTTAGTTTTTACTCGCGATGACATTTTCGCATTTATATTTTGATGGTGTATGGATCAAAATAATGGGTGTGAATAGCCCACTCATTTTTAAATTTGTTTCTAGATTTCTAGAAAATGTGTGATTAGTAGTATGATATTAACTTAAGGGCCAAACTAGAAGACTGTTTGGTCTCGGGGTTTCCCCGCTTATTATCCAAACTTTTGGGTGGCGCTGCAATTTGGCCAAACCTCAGCGGAGGGCGGCATAATTAAACCGGCTTTATATTAGACTCCATTGCCAATTAGAGCTCAACCGGACCGCCACGTTTGCCGCAGCCCCCTCAGGGAAATCTTTTGTATGACCCGATTTGCCGCCGGAACCGACCAGTGAGGTCTGAAGTCAGTCACTTTCTCTTTGCGAAGAAAGAAAAAAGAAGGAGAAGATGGAGGGTGTTAAGGAAGATATTAAGTCGTTATTTACAAAATTTAAGCAAGATGAACAGCAATTAAACCACGGAGAAAAGCAATTAAATCTCAAACGAAGGTCATTTGATTTTTCTTCTGAATTTTCTCCTTCAATTCTTTTCATTTTTTTCTATAATAAGCATCGTATCTCACCCTTTCTTTAAGCAAATTGAATCCCTTAATGCTGAATTCCATTTAATTTTTTTTTTCAAAATATATCTGTTGAAATTCTTGCTTGTTTTGTTGTGCTATTTAGGTGTAAGGATAACGATGTGAATACATAATAATGCTGGCTGACTTTACATTAATAATTGTATGGGGTTAACTGCGCATGCAGTAGTTTAGCCAATGTCCATTTGGCTCCTAATAGCATTCCACAATCGAGTTACAGAGATCCTAATGCTGGCACTTGGTGGGCTGCCCGGGGGGGGGGGGTGGTCGAATGTTTTTAATGGTTGCTACTTGCGAGAATCCCAGTGTTGATGATTATAATCTGAATTGATTGCATATCCATATATTTTATTTCAATTTTGGTGATTTTCTTATGGGGTTATCAATGATGTTTTTGATTAGATTATGCAACATTTTGCCCTAACTACAACGAGTAATTAAACTATTCAGGTGGTTGATGGGGCTAACTATGTCAAGAAGAGAAGAGAAGCAATTGAAAGCGGCCATCTTTCAAAATGATAGGTATAACTGAAGTTTCTTATCCAGCGAGAATATAAACTTGTGTGGACTGTATGACTTACATGGAGTTCAAATTTTGTAAGTTTGTGAACATGTTTTTTTTGACTGAATGTTATTTAAATGGCTCTCATAATTTACTTATGTAAAGCATTACAGTAATTTCAAGTGCATATTAATTTCGATGCATACCATCGAATCCCGTTAATTGAGGGAGTCCGTTTCAGTAAGAATAATAGTAATATAAGTATATAACGGTAACCAGAACTTGTTTATCTTTTAGGCTGTTAAAATATCTTTAAGATGTTCGCACGGGGTGGGGTTGGGGAAATAGTTGGGAAACTAGATGCTCAAAATGGGCCTATGACAAGATTCTCCTGCCGAAATATATTGCCACGATTGTGGAAAGCTTGCCACTTTTGTGATAGGTTGCTTGATTAAGTTCCTTCTTGTGAAAGCTCTTGCTCTCTCTCTCTCTCTCCCTCTCTCTCTCTCTCATCCTAATAGAGTGATCCGCCTTGTTTCCCTCTGTCCAGCTTTCTCCCTCCATGCTCCATATAACATAATAGCTCAATCCAGAATTCGCCAACTAGTTTCATTACGACCACCCAACTTGAACCGTACTGGAGCTTGGTCATGGTTGAGTCGACTTCCCACAAGTAACATCTTTCTAGATTTAACTTCCTGTTTAGGTGTTGGGAGGCTTTATTAATGTTTTTAAAGTGGGTCGGGCAAGCGACACGATTGTGGTGTCTCATCTCCTTTTTGCGAATGACACTATGGTTTTTTGTGGGGAAAATTCTACTGAGCTTGGCTATTTATGGATGGTCTTATTCTTCTTTCAGCGGTCTTGGGTCTTAGAGTTATTATCTCAAAGAGCGAAATTATTCCGGTTGGTAAAGTGGAGAATTTTGAAACCCTGGCTGCCTTTTTTGGGTGTAATATAGCCAAACGTCTGTCTCCATATCTTGGGTTACCTATTAGGGCTCCCTGTAAAAGTACATCTCTTTGGAATCCGGTTATCAGAAAGATTTGATCGCCGTTTAGTGGGATGGTAAAAGCAACTTTTGTCTAGAAGACTTATTTTAGTCAAAAACACCTTCTTCAGTTTATCTACATCCTTCATGTCGTTGTTTGTTCTCCAGGCTTCTGTCCGTTCAAGGCTCGAGAAAATTGAGAGAGATTTTTTGTGGAAAGCCAGTCGGAGGATTGTAAATGTCACCTGGTGAAGTGGAGCAAGGTATGTGCCAGGGAAAAAGAGGGAGGATTAGACATAAAATATCTTAAATTTTTAATTTGGCTTTACTTGGGAAATGGTCATAGAGATATGCTATAGATAGGGAGGCCGTTTGGAGGAAGCTGGTGGAATGTAAATATGGGAAAGGTGAGTGTGTTTGGTTTCCCCGCGATGTCTCTTCAACTTTTGGAGTGGGAATATGGAATGGTATTAGGAGAGGTTGGGCAGATTTTGAGAGACATAGTTTTTGAGGTAGGAAAGGGTGATTCAATGAAATTTTGGAAAGATAAATCGTGCGATAATTTAGAACTGCGAAGAGGCTTCCCCAATTTATTTGATTTAGCAATGGACAAGGATTGTATGGTCAGTTCGACGGCAGAGTGTCTTGGTTCCCCATGTTTAAACTTGCAGGATTGGGAGATGGATTCGATGACTCGTTTCTTTGACAAGTTGTACTAAAAGAAAATTAATCACCAGAATGACAAACTATTGTGGGAAGGTTCAACAAGCAGAATGTTTTCAGTGAAATTTTATTATCTTCTATGTCCAGCAGGGGTATGGAACATTTTCCTTGGAAAACAATCTGAAAGACTAAGGTCTCCAGTAGAGTGGCCTTCTTTGCTTGGGAATCTGTGAATGAAGCTATTATGATAGGTGATAACTTGAGGAGACGAAATTTTACTTATGCTAATTGGTGTTTCTTGTGTAAAAGGGATGAAGAGAATTAATTGGTGTTCTTGTGTAAAAGGGATGGAGAGAATGTCAATCTCCTGATTCTGCAGTGTTCGATGGCGTTGGAATTGGGGAATTTCATTTTTTTGCCTATTTTGGAGTGTCATGGGTACTGCTGAGATCGACTAAGGAGCTGTTTTTCTGCTGGTCTTTCTATGGTCTGAAGGGGAGAAATTTGATATGGAAGACTGCTCCTTTTGGTGTTTGTTGGAAAATTTGGAAGGAGTGTAATCGTAGAGTTTTTGACAACAATAAGGGGTCTGTTGAATGCATGAAGAACACTTTGCTTCACACTCTCTATTTTTGGTGTTCAGGGATAGTGAATTCTGAATTATCCTTGTTTACTTCAGTTCACCATGATGTTGATTTTGTTAATAAATTTACAAATCTTTGCTGTGGAGCTGGAGGTATTTTTGGCGTAGGAAGGAAAGAAATCTTTTGTGGGAAGTTGCTCCGTTGGGGGTGTGGTGGACAATATGGAAGAAAAGAAATCGGAGAGCTTTTGATAACGAGGAAGGACCTATTTCAAATTTGAAGAGTGCTTTGCTTCATCTTTTGTTTGTGTGGTGTACAGGGGCTGGGCAGTTACATTCTTCCCCGTCTTCCTCTTTTGTAGATTTTGTGCAGAACTTTCCTTTACGATAGTTAGTCTTTTGTCTTTTTTCTTCTTTGTATATAGGACGCGTCACCTGTTTTGACGCTTTGATATTTATATACATTTACCATTATCAAAAAAAATAAAATAAAAAATTTACAATTACGTAGATTGTGTGATATAATATACTCCTAGTGTGCACAGGATACGGCACCTGCTTTGATGCAATTATTTCAAGTATATATTGTTACTTATCAAAATAAAATAAAAGAAATAATGTTGCCAAAACAATATTTGAATTTTTGTTTAATTAAGAAGGTTTTTTGGTATGGAAACACTTTGCCAAGTTGATAAGGCTGCCGTAATTGGGTTGTTAAGTAATTTTTCTAGACAATAGTTTGTGAGATCAACCCCAAGGGGTGGGAGAAATAGCAAGAGAACTAAGGCAAATACCTTGAGGTGCTTGCTTCCAATCCCCATACCAAGTGGCCATACTTATCTATCAAAAAAATAGTTCGTGAGATCGAAGGATTCATTCTTTGGCTCATCTATGACTACCGGTTCTTGAGTCCAAGTTCGTACCGTACAAGCAAGTAGGATGAGTTGATATGGGTGTGGTAATGGGGCTGTTAAGTACTTTTGCTAAACAGTAGTTTGTGAGATCTGAAGTTCCCTTCTTCCACTCATCTACGACTAACAAGTTTTGAGTCCATGTTCGTACCGTATGAGCTAGAGATGTGATGAGTGGACTTAGGTTGCTTTGTAGTATGCTAATTGATTTTTTTGATAAATAACGTATATTAATAAAAGCGTCTAAGCAGGAGGCGCGTCCTTGTACACGGGACATATAGAAGACACCAACAACTATGTATCGACAAAACTGTCCGTAATATTAACAAAAAACTCCCCCTCGGAAGGATCCAACTTTAAGCACCATAACCTAATTAGCGGCAAAACGTTCTTCTTGAGACGATCGACGTTTGCTTCGATATTGTCAAAAACCCTCCTGTTCCTCTCTAGCCATATACTCCACCAGATCGCAATAGGAGCTGTTACCCTACACTTGCTTTTCCTCCTCCGCTTGTACACTGACCAACCTTGCAGAAGTTGACTCACCGATGTAGGCATGACCCACGTGATACTAGCCGGTCTGAAAACCAAACGCCATAGCAACGAAGAAGAAGGTGATTCATAGTCTCGTCCTCTCGTTTACACATATAGCACCTATTCACGACAATCCTCCCACAAGCTCTCAAGTTATCTCCCGTCAAAATGGCCTCCCTCGCGGCTTCCCGGCGAAGAAAGCCACTTTCCTTGGAGCCATGGTCCGCCAGATCTCCTTCCACGGAAAATTAGAATTAACCCTTCCATCTAAGCAGGAGTAAAAAGAACTCACCGAGAAGCTTCTACTGTTCAACTCTGCCCAAACAACTCTATCTTCCAACACCGCACTTCTCTTGTAATCATATAACATCTGATTGATATTATCAAACTCCCAATCTTGCAACTCCCTTCTGAACATGGGGCTCCACGAGTCTATATCATTATGATTAGCCACTATCGAGTTTACCAATTCCTCTTGATCAATAGCAAGGTCAAACAATCTTGGGAACCAATCCTGTAGCTTCGCATCTCCGCACCAAGTATCTTTCCAAAACCTAACCGTATCTCCCTTACCAACCTCAAACACAATATGTCGCTTGAAGGAGACCCACCTATTCATAATCCCTTTCCAAACACCCACCCCATGAGAACAAGAAACTGTCTTAGGGTACCAAAGATGAATCCCTTCGCCATACTTCTCTACTACTAACCGCCTCCACAACGCATCTCTCTCTACCATATATCTCCACTGTCATTTCCCCAGCAAGGCCCAATTGAAAGACCCAAGATTTTTAACTCCCAAACCTCCACCCCGAACCCCAGAGCATACTATTTTCCTATTCACTAAGTGATACTTTTGCTCCTCCATCCCCCATCCCAAAGGAAATACCTTTGTAATTTTTCCAGTCTACTAACCACCAATAAAGATAAAAGGTATGTGGGAAGATTGGATAATGCGCTTTTAATCAAAGTCAAACGACCACCCTTCGACAGTAGTTGCCTCTTCCATCCTGCCCACTTTCTTTCAAACCTTTCGATCGCAAAATTCCAAGAAGTGACACTTTTATAATGTGCCCCAACGGAAGACCCAGATATGTAGTTGGCAAACAAGCAGACTTGCACCCAAAAAAAGAGACTAACTGCCCTATGTCCCCCACCTCCCCTACTGGAATAATCTCGTACTTAGAGATATTAATTTTCAACCCAGATATCGCCTAAAAAAATAACAGAACTAAACGAAGATAGCCCAGTTGTAGTATGCTAATTGATCCTGGGAAAAAGGAGGAAAAGGGTCGGAAAGGCATCCAAATTGATCGTGAAAAGCATCATACAAACTCGTGACATGTTTCTTCTACCTTGGGATTCTGATGCAGGAGATGGGTTAAGGAAATTTTGTATGAGTATCAATCATGCACCTTTTAGCATGGGTAACTTCAGCAGAACTTTTAAATTAGGATTCTATGTGGACAGTTCTTTTGTTGAGTTCTGGTGTAAAGGAAAGCGTGGTAGAAACAATGGTGTACAGACGGAGCTCAAAGAGTGGACAATTCTTTTGTGCGTTCTTAGATAGATTCACTATTGTATAGCTTTTGTGTAGGTGATCTTTGATTGTATATATAGGCTGTGCCACCTGTTTTGGCGTGTATTTATTTTATAATTACTCTTACTTATCAATTTTTTTTTAGGATTCTATGTGTAATTTCTTTATTTTTATTTGGACTAAGACACATGCTTATGATTATAGTAGCTCAATGTCTAGGGTTTGATGTTACTTGGGTTGACATGATGGCAACACCATGTGACTTTTGGGATAGTAAGGATGTTTGCTCAGAAGCTTTCTTTCTGAATTCTTTGGTTGGGCTATTGACCTCTTTTAAGAAATCTCTGACTTTAGAACCATGCACGAGCTTATTCCTTGTCCTGCTAAGAATGGGGCTCAAAATGGATGGAACTATCTAGCCCCTTGTGTCCCCAGCTGCATCATTGTTTGCAGGATTTCAAACTCTTTATTTAGGTAGCATTCCTGGAGACATATTGAGTCCGATATGTTTGATTGGTTGCGTAAGATATGTAATTGGATAAAGTTTTCGAGCATAAGGAGATTAAAGATTTGGAAGGGAACAGATTCTTGTCGAATTTGTCCTCTTTTTGCTTCTGTCAGGTTTTCATTTGCAGCTTGTCCCAAAGTTTGAAATTGTTATCACAGAAAAAACATGCGCTGCTTGATGGTGCTTTAAAAACAATGCGCGTGATAGGTTGAACGAAGTTTTTAATTAATAAAACGGGTTATGAATTGCGGTGGTTTCTCGTATTGAATGTCTTCAATATCTGTATTAATGATATCAGATGTGATAATAGCAATAGTCCCAAATTGTTGAGGGAATGCGGTGAAAAAAAGTGTGAAATGGACTCAGAATGTGGTAATACCATTTTTCCGACATTGGCTTTATATAAACTAATAAAAGTACAGATACTTCAATCTTTGGAGCCACTCATCTGGAATAGTTGGGAATAGCTTAGAATAGTTCTTGTATGGTTCCTTTGGTGTGTTTATTAATAATCTTTGTTGTTTTGTGATTTAAATTTGCAGGGTGATGCCTGAACTACTGCTCAGGGAAGATGATGTAAGTATTTTCCTTCATATATGTCGTATATCGGATAGAAATATATGCCTGTCCCCTAGCGAGTCGGCCCACTCTTTGGAGAAGTTTGTATCACTGTGTCTGATGTTTCGGTATTATTCCTTAGATTAACTCAAGAGGTCATGTGAGTTTTGGTCTTCCCCAAACTCTATTATTGCTTTTAATGTTGACTAAGCACTTCCAAATAGCTGCACTTACTGCCCTATGTTGTATGTGTCAAAAACCCTCTTAACTGATTTTGCTCTCAGTTAATCTCTTAGTGGGGTGTTTCACTACCTCAAGAATATGTTCATTTGAGATTATCTTTCCCTACCTCAAGAATATGTTCATTGTAACATCTCTGAGTCAATGAAACCATATCCAGTTTCTTCTTTTCCCTCTATCGGTTTTTTCGTTGATCTCGTCAGTAACCTTTTCTGACTTCCCACTCATAGTCCCTAAGGACCCCAACTATTTTTCAGCTTCACTATATGATGTCAGAGTTTAGTCTCTACAATTTTCTACCTAAGTTTCTTACGACTCTTTAATCTTTTCCATGATAAAATACCATAAAATTGAGTTCCTTGATGCAATTAGGAGAGAAATCGACCAGTATAACATGCTGTGCTAAGTAGATCCCAAATGGCACCAACCCAGTTTCTTAAATCCACAACTGAAAACAGGATCTGTAATCAATTTGTCTTTAGGCCAAAGTGATTATTTTCTTCAAGAACTTGCAGCAACTTTCTGCTTTTCTTTTGCTGTTATATATATGTTTCATTAATATCTGCTGCTGCTTTTCTCTCCAATCTTAGGTATATTGTGAGACCATCAGAAGTTCAATAGAAAAGGGGCTTAGAGTGAATAATGTTGAAAGAGGACTTCCACCGGTTGAAGACATTATGCAACTCAATAATTCAAGTAAAGATATAGGAAGGATTTTCTCCCTGCTTGATATTATGACCAGTGAAGCCCTTTGCCGCGTTACCGAGATACTAACAAATGGCTCAGTTAGATTCGAGAAAATCCGTTGGAAAAGTAGAAAGATCATAAAAAATTGTCTTGCAGAGTTCCTAAGAAACCAAAACTACAGTCAATACAGAAAGCTACCTAACCAGCTATCCCAACTTCTCACGGACCCAAACAATTTTCTTTGTAATCGCGTGGCACTTTCGACTTGTGCATCTCAGTTCAATTGTGCTGCTGTTGAAAAGGTACTTGATGGACTTGGGGACTTGCATAGTCTAACCCTTCATTCTATGCACAGGAAGCTTCAAGGTGTTAAAGGATACATGCCCCAGTTACGACCCCTAAAATGTGGATGGGGGCGAGATAAATTAATTGATAGAGTGAGAAAGTGCTGTATGGAGATGATATCGAACCTTGACGAAGGTGATGAACTACCAGACCCATTGGTGAAAGCAATGACAGTTGCCAGCTTAGCATTCAAGCTAAAATTAGGTAATCACCCTGTACAAGAGTTTCAACATTTTTCAACGGGAATAGAGACTTTGCAAAATGAGATCTCAAAATCCATAACGCTTCTCAATTGCAGCAGGAAGGTGTCGATTTCAAATCTCAAGAAAATGCAGATTTTGCTGGATCCTAATACCGAATTATCTAACAAGAGTTTACGACCGGCGATAAGGAACTTGTTGACTGAATATCTTTTGGAGTGCAATGATATGGAGTCAGTCCCAGACTGTTTACGTAAAAGTCTTGATATTATTTACCGAGGCTCTCAAAAAGCCCCTCATAGATCCTTTACCAAGGCAGAAGTAGAAGATGAGGTAGAATGTGTATTGAGTTTGAGTTCTCAAACTAAGCAGATTGCCTGGGACTTACTTCCTGAACATGAGTTTGACCAAGAATTTGCCGATGCATATGTGGAGGATTTAGAGGAAAGTGATGACGGTGAAGGTTGGGATGATGACAAGTGGCAAGTGGAACATCTACAGAATAATAGGTTTCATTTGAATGACACCAATGATCAACTGGAAGATGTCGGTGAGACGAGCTCAACTAATTCTGAAGTGCCTGCTTCCGGAACTATAGAAGGTTGCTCTTCCCCACTTAACTCTCTGACTAGCTTAGAATGTCTTGAGTCGATGCACAATGCTCGAATAAATTCAGTTGATTCCCATGGCTCTATTTCTTTCTCTCCACGTTTGAAATCAAAGAGTTTTGACATTCCAGGTACTCGAATAGGCCCACTTTTACCAGATGAAAGATTGAACGGGTATCACGTCGTGGATGGACCTCAATATGATTCAACAAAATCCCCAGAAATTGTCTCTTCAAACTTCTCACTTGTAAAGGCAAACTTTATGCATGATGAACAGGGAATGGCTAGGAATCAGTACCTTGCTGTTCAAGAAGCTTGTGACAAGACAAGTTTGGTTGCTTATCAATTCATTGGCCATCTGTTGAATGCATTTTCTCAGGTTGAAGGCTTGGAGTTACACAGGGATGATGTGTCGTACCTCAGAGGCTTCGATTCAGATCTAAAAACAATTCAAGGTATTATTTCTTTAGATCAAGACTTCAAGTACAGTAGAAATTTATACATCAAAGGCAGAAAGATTCATTCTCAAATTTTTTTTTGTAACAAAGATAAGGGTTTGTTTGAGTTTTCAGTATAAGAGTTGCATTGCTGCTTTATGGACAAATATTGTACTGTGTCCTGACTGGATCCTCGGTGATAGAAACGTCCATGTGTGTCTAAGAGAACCAGCTATTCAACTTTTAACTTTGCTGAGGACGTACATGACTTGCCCATTAATGTGTGAGGAATAACTGTGGCATCTTAGCCAATATTTTCAAAATTTAGCTGCAAACTTGCTCTATGTTTTCAACTCAAGCCAATGAGAAGATACCAGTATCAAGTGTCTATACTAAGAGATCCTGAGGAGTTCGGCGCAGTCTATATTGATCCATGTCGTTGGATAAATATCTGAACTTGAATCCTGAAGATGAATATAATGTGCAGATGTATAAAGATGCAAGAATTAAATCATTGTTGATATTTATGATGATGATAAACTGAAAATAACTGAAAGCTATGAAGAAGATTTTGAAAGACAAGTCCAGAAGGCATTTAGATCCACCAAATTCTGCATCACCTTGGAAAAAAAGGCCCTAAAGAGCACCCAAATAAACTCAGATTTTGTCCCATCTACTTGGTGTCAACTTCATAAATACTATTTGGCCTTCATTTTTGTTCAACATGTATCTTTTAACCATTATCATCGATCTTGTCAATCGTAATTAATAATTATCATCACCCTTCATGGTTTGTTTGGTCTCTTCCTCTACCTTTAGTTGCCATGTTTGTAATATTATTTTCTATTATGACTCACTCTTCATGAATGGGTTCTATTATGCAATTCATTTCAAGTAAGAATATGGGTGATAACCGGGCCGGTACATTTTGGATAAATTATAACCTCTCCAGTCCACTTACTTTTTATTCAACCGGTACAGTACACTTTTTGGGGTAAAACGTCAAAGATACCCTTAATGAATAAAAGACACGCCCACAAAGCACCACCCAAAATTGGGCATCATAATGCAAAATCTTAGCATCGCAATGCAAAATTGGGCATCGCAATGTCAAAACCCGTACATCGCGATGTACAAATTAAATGTTGGAAACTGGAAAGGCATTGTTTCTCTCTCCTCAATTACACCCACCCACTTTCTCTCTCTTTGTACCTTTCTCTCTCTCCACAATTATACCCACCCACTTTCTCTCTTTCCTCAATTACATCCACTTTATTTCCTTAGTATTTCCTAGCAACCGAAGTTTTGGCTCTTTCTTTGTATCAAAGTCTTCTTGATGGCTATCGGAGAACCGACTTCTTCAAATACATGGTTCAAGCGATCATGATGATGGTGGTGTAGGTGCACTGCTGATGGCACAACAGATTGTTTTATAATTATGATTTTCTGTTTTAACATGTGGAGAAGATTCATGTTGAGATCCCAAATCTTTTCCTATCATACTCTGATCCTTGGGTAACTGTTGCCTTCATTCCCGCGTCCCCATTTCTGGATGTCGAGGCCTTTAGCTGGAGGTGGATTAGCTTGGTTACATTTCTGGACATCGAGGCCGTATTCTGTCACATTTCGATGCTTGCAATTTAAGCATCGTAAGTTTTGACGCCCGCAATTTAGGCAATGTAAGTTCCGACGCCTAGCAATTTAGGCATCGTGAGTTCCAACGCCCCGTAGTTTAGGCATCGTAAGTTCCGACGCCCCGCAACTTAGGCATCGTAAGTTCCGACCCCCCGCAATTTTGGCATCGTAAGTTCCGACGTCCCGCAATTTAGGCATCGTAAATTCCTGTCTATGCTACTTGAACCAATAGTTAAAATCCAAGGTGTTGGGCTTTTGTTCCCAGCACTACAAACATTACAATATTTTGCCTCTCTGCGTGCCATGCCCCAATTGCAATCCCATCTTCAATAAACGAAAAATTTCTCAAGGCACCAATGGATGCACTAATTACGTTAACACCATCAGAAATAGCGTCGTCAAAGCCAGCAGGAATATCGTCATCACGGCACGAAACACCGGTAGAATTATGATGAGCCCAGCATACCTTGTAGATGGTAAGGCGCACGAGTGGGGCTCCTCCAACTGCTGTCCCATTGGCAAATCCTCCAGGGACGGAAATGTTGGCAACTCTTTGGCCTCCGATGGTGGATGCGGTGTGAGTTCCGTGACCATTCCTGTCCCTTGGTGAACGGTAGTCCACTGAATTATTTAGAGGACCAAATCTTTGTTCAAAGCTCCTTAGGTAGTTTTTTTGCAGGGAAAGTAGACATGGGATGGTAGGTGATAGGGCATTTTAGGAAGAAAAAAACAAAAAAAAGATTTATGCGGTTTAAAACAAAAAGATGGTACTTGAACACTTACAATTCTATGAAATGGTACTGGCCCGCAATTAATCCAAATATTTACACCAAAATGGTAGAGTGGACCTTGGGCTGTGCAGGTTGAGTGTCTGTAACAGTGCTTAGAGTCCCGGGCCACACCACACCACACCATCACCTCCATGAGACTTGAACGGGCAAGCTTGAACCAACCTCAAAATAGTTTGGCAGCAACATTCCAAGGATAGCACATCCATTCTTTGGGATGGCCAGGGCATCATCACAGATCTTGCTGAAAGGGCAACGGTCTTGCTACGTTACCACTCATTGTGCTCACTTGAATGGCACAGCATGTGAACCGATGGGTTATTGGTTTGGCGGGTGGGAATGGGATCAAGAAAACTGCCGTGATTTCCATGTAAACAGATGTAAACCCGGTTACCAAAAGAGGGAAAGGTGACATCGGTCCCCACCCGAGGGGCACACGGTCTAAGCTTATAGTTTGAACAATATAGTGATGACACCTTGCATGGAATTCGGAACACGGTTTTGTCACTCTGTTCACTATAAATATTGGTCTGACCTCCTTCCAAGGACATGAAGCAAGAAAGAAAGAAACTATCAATTAGGTAAGCAATTATGTAGCATTGATGAGGTTGCTCAACTCAGCTTTTGCCCTACGGCTACCTCTATCAAAATAATTGGTTTTCTTCTTCTATATTTAAATATTTAGATTATATTACAAACTGAGGTTTTGTCGAATTCAAATCATCAATTTTTCCTTACTTTCCTTCCTGCAATTAGATAGGTATATATTATTTTTTTCCTTCACTGTGTACGTGCAGATTTAGAGAAGGCCTCTATTGAGGAGGATGTTTCTGAATTAATCTTTATGCAAGTGCTTCAAGAACTAATGCCTACTTTTACTGAGAGGTAGTTTCACTGCTCTGGCTATGATGCTTGTAATATTAATTTTCTGTCCACAGTTTCTTCGTTGTTTACTTCCAGTTTTGGGTTGCATAATTGATTCTCCCCTTCTAGTGAGTGTCCCTTCTTGAAAATTTCTGTCCCAAAATGAGTGTCCCTTTCTATGAAGTTACCCTATTCATAATTTGCAATCCACCATGTCTTAATATACACTTACAACAATACTTTAGTGTGCAAACTAAGGTCCTTCATGTATATGCACTACTCCCTTGTTCCAAAATAATCATCCCCTATTCCATTTTGGGACGTTCTAAAATTGGTGTCCCATTTTTATTTTTAGAAAGATTCCTTGAGCAAATTATCTATTATACACTTATTAATTGTAAGATGAAAAAAGAAGTGGGATCTATTAATTTGATACCATTAAGCAATATTTAGGGGTATCGAAGAAAAATTACAATGAAACAACTACTTTTTTTTTTTTGATAAGTAATGAGACAACTACTTTCTTAAAACACATGTAAAGTTAGGCACTTATTTTTGGAACAAATGGAGTATTAAAATGACCTAAAAGTCAACTTCCTCAATTTTTGAAAAGACTAAAAGGGACACTCATTTTGGGATTTGGGGGGGACTTTGTGACTTCCTTTGTCTCATTTATATTGGCCAACTTTCCTTTGTTAGTACTCCCAAAGTTTTTAGGCCCTTAGAAATCTAACACACATTATTTAACTAGTTTCATATTAGACCATTAACCAAGTTGAGTATTTGCAAGGTAAACCAGTACACATTACTTACTAAATAAAGGGTACGAATGAAAATTCAAATATTAGAAAATGGTTGTTGAGGCATTTCTTAGAAATCCTAAAATTGTGAGTTTATGTCGGTTGACAAATATATGAGGACGGAGGTCGTATGAAATCTTGTGACAATAGACCTTGATAAATACTACTCCATCCCTAACCCCAAGGGGTGGGAGAAATGGCAATAGCACTGAGGCAAAAACTTTGGGATCTTTGATTTCAATCCTCATACCAAGGGGCCTCACTTATCTATCAAAAATAAAAAAAATCTTTGAGTCTCTTTTTAGTTTTTTTTTTTTGGCAAAAACTATGAAAGTTGATTTTTAGGTCATTTTGTTAGTACATATACATTTTAGGAGTACATATACATGAATGCCCTTAGTATTCACATTTTAGATTGGCAAGTGCACATTGGACATGGTAGATAACAAATGTGACTTTAGTAACTTCATAAAAAAACTCACTTTGGTACAATTTTTTTATTTAAAAGGACACTCAATCGGGGATGGGGGGACTACTAGTTTAATCAACAAACGATCATGGGAGAGAGGAAATGTTTAAACTGGTTGTATTTCATATGGCCGTGTAACTATGAACTTACATGTGTTTATATCTGCAGTGGAAGAAATAGAGCAAAGGAATTGATGGGGTGGAGGTAGTTTCTCTACTGGCATAACTAACCTGCCTATGCTTTCTTGATAACAACAAAGGGTGTTGATAGCTCACTCAAGTGATCAAGGTAATCCCTCAAAATTTTTATGTTATTGTGCTATTGACTCAAGGATCAGGACTTATTGAGCATACATGGGAGAAAACATCTTTAGTTTACCCTTTAGAGTAGTAGAGAGGTTTTAAGGATCATGGCTTGTTGAGACCCGTTATGATGATTCTTACGTACATCATCAGTGTCAAGAAATCCAACTGTAGTATATGCTACTTGACATTCTTCCCACAGCCATATTTCATTACCTACGCCAAATCGGGCTCAAGTCATTGCCTCAAACATGACTAACAGTGGCTGATTTTACCATGTCTTCGTAGAAAGTGAAAGACTTGATCTCAATAGCTGTACTTTTTGCGTTATGATTTTTTTTAATATATAAAGTCATTGAATCCTTTAAAATTAATTGACTGTGTGTGTGTGTGTGTTTACCTATCTGTAATTGCACTTCACCAATCATGAACTAGTCCAAAAACAGCCCTTGCCTTTTAGTGAAAGCAGTGTGAAAGAACGCGATGCCACGGAAACTCAATATGGAGCGATGTTACTGCCAATGTTACAGTGAATGTTGCAACAATGACAGTAACACTGTGAACTGAAAGTGTGTCTCAGAAAATAGCAGCGGAAGTATTGTTTTGTGATTTGAAATCTAACAGACTTTGTAAGACAGAAAATCACACAAAAACAATCTACAAGAATCAATCTTGTAGATCAAGCCTCAAGGCAACAAACTATATTAAACTCAAAACTGTTTTTGAACCTTAACAGTTTACACAAAAATCTCACAAGATATAGAATCTTGGAGATTACAAAACCCACATAAACTATCAGACCAAACGTGGGAAGAAAATAATCAAAGACTAAAAACAGCTTCCAAGATCAATAACAAAAACTGGAAGCACAAAACAAAACCTTCAGGAAACACAAGGCTGTGTTCCTGAAGCTTTTACAGCAGCAGCAGCAGCACCAGCAGGAATGCAGAAGGACTTCGTGTATGATTTGTTTGAATTCTCCTCACAGTTTCAACAACACAAAGCTTCTGAATTTAAACTCTCTTAATATGATCTGATTCTCGCTCAAGCTTTCTCTCAGCGCACTCCTGCTTCTGTATCTCTGCGTGCTCTAACCAGCCTCGACTTCACATCTTTTTATAGGCTGCAAGACTTGTCAACCAAGACTCCAAGGAATCTGCAAAAGCACGGCAATGAAAACCTACTTAGGAAAGAGACTTAGCCGAAAATCAAACAAGATTACCTTTCCTAATTTGAGAACATTAATAACTAAATACTTATGCAAGGATTTAGTTACTAAAGATATCACCTAAATCTAACCAGAAAATCCTAATTAAATCTTAACACAAAGATACCAAATTAAATCCTATTTTGACCAAGAAGGTGAGAACAAGATAAATTAGGCAATGCCTAAAATACCCTTACAATCACCCCTTTGTCCGAACATTCTTGGTCAAATTCACAAGACGCAAGAAGAGCTTGAAGAACATTTCCTAGTATGAGAATCGAAATATAGATGAGAGAAATGATCAACAAATCACGCCACCATCAACAACAGGTTACATGAAAACCAAATGTCTACCCTAATTATTACAGACCAAAAGAAGTAAATGTTTTATCAACCATCACCATCAGTTACACAAAATCAGAACCACAATACATCAGATTATCCTTCATAAAATCATGTTGCTGTCTCAGGAGCACGAACATCATTACTTGCATCTTCAGCATCACAACCTTCTCTTGTTGCAGCTTCACCCCCTATTTGACCAGAATGGTGCCCCAGCCAGGAGGTATATCAAGGTAGTAAGAAAAAGCGATGAGCGGAAGGAGAGAGCTGGTCTCAGATTAATAACCGCAATGCTCTTTGACAAAATCAACCGACATAGGAGGCCGTAGGAGAGGCAAACAGGGGTGGATGTTGCATCGATGTTGCACCGAATGTTGCAACATTCGGAGGACAACAATAGGAACAACAGGAACTGAAGGAGACGTTGTAGTAACAGGAATGGTAGGATCAGGAAGAGGTGCATCTGGAGATGATCTGAGAGGTAAATTGATGAGCCGATCTCCTTTTAAAAGTTTGGAAGAAAAGTGAAGAGGCTCAAGAACAGGTGATAAACGAGTGGAGGAAGGAGGTTTATACCTCGAGAGAGGAGGATACGGTATACGAGAGAGGGAAAAATAAGAGACCTCTTGTCACCCCGGCCACCATGGATGCAATTTTCCTAAAGGCGTATAGTCCAAGATCAAACGGCTTTTGAGAGCCAAGAAAATATAGGATTTTAGCATGCTCTTCGGTCACAACATTGGTGTTCTTTGAGGAGACCGGTTGCTTGGCCAGACTTTGTGCAAGAAGGCATAGAGGAGGATAACCGAGAATGCAGGGATTCCTTTGGCTGGCCACAGTGAAATACGACCACCCGACAGTTCACAAATACACAAGTTGAGGTCGACATCAAAATCAAGAATACCAGAAGGATGAGTACCGAGCATGGAATTTATGACTTTGGGAGAAAAAGAGTACCATCTACCTCTCACATAAACCTTCTCAAAACTAGAGTCACAAGCATCAACAATTCGTTTTTCCAGATTGGAATAAAATTCATGGATTATTTCTCGTAAGGGGCAGCAGAGGAAATGGATGTCATAAGATGGCGTTCAGAAATATAGTCTGACAAATTATAAGACTCTAACAAAGAATCCAACACATTCCTCTCATCAATGATATTACGAGAAATATTGTATCTTTTAGATGCAGATTTAGATATAAAAGAAGAGGAGAGAGGAGTACCAAGCGGCTTCTTTCTGCTGGATGTTGCAACAATCGGTGCAACATTGAGTCGAACAGAGCGTCTTCTCGAAGATTTCACCGGAGACTTATCCGATTCTTCACTAGCAACCGGGAACCTTTTGAGTCGCATAGTTCGATCGAGAACTATCGTCAAATTCGAGGAAGACGATGAACTAGGTGCGGAGGAGGAGGAGCCGAGGGTGAAGGTCCTGAGAAGCGAGCACGAGCCTGGCGCAATCGGGTTAAATTTCGAACAACCTCTTCATCAATGGCAGATGGTCCTACTTTTGATGTTTTCCGACGAAGGGGAGGAGACTCAGAAGGGAATACTACCCTTGGGGATGGAATAGGATAATCTTCATCCTCAACCGGGTCTTGAACTGGAGGAGAGGGTGGAGACGCTGGTGACAGAGGTGCTTCATGAGTTTGGGGAATCGAACCTGCAGGAGGAATGAAATCCTCATCATCCGAATCACTTTCTAGAATCACTGGTTCCTTGAAGAATCCAGTCTCAACTTTGTTTTTCTTCGCAGCCTGAATGTCAGCAGGGGAGGGATCATCGTAGTTTGCCGGAATGCCACGTTGACGTTTGGAACGTCGAGAGCTAGGGTTGCCTATTGACGAATAGCCAGACAAATCTCCAGGATTTTCCACATCTATAGCATTACCTTTTTCCCCTGGAAGAATAACAGTGAGAGGCTCAGGGACTGGTTGATATACAACCATGGCCTTCGAAAGATCATCTCCTGCCGCGAAATTTGGGTTCACTGATGTCTTCGATGATGCAACATTCGACCTTGACAATTTAGGCTTTGGAAGATGATGCCATTTATGTTGACTGAGAGAAGATCACAGAATGATTTTGACAGAATTTTTGAGAGACGAACAAAGAGTGGACAAGGTCACCGGAAAATTTTGATGAGATTTTGAGGAGAAAGATTGCGTACGTTCCTGTAAGGGAGTCTCACTAAACATGCCACTAATCACAATTAGCCGTTGGTAATTAAGGCAGTAAACTGAACCGTCGCATACATCACATGGCATTCAAAATTCAAACAACACAGGCTGACCAAATTGCTATGAGTAAGACATGAGTTTGTTGTTTGAGACATGAGAGATATAAGAGCAATTTGAGTTACAATCTGATTTCAAAAACACATTTTTTGTTTGTTTTAAATGATCAGATATTTTAGGAATGCACAAAGCATACTTAACCAGAGTTGAGACTCCACAAAGCATATAATCATAGATACTCAGCCAGTTCTAAACATGAAGAAACAGCACAATAGAGTAGACAACCACATAAAATCATGACTTTGAGAACAAGACTCAAAGCAGGTATTAAACTTGATGGACAGACATTAAGAAGGCTGATATCATGCACCTATATGTCCTAAACAGTATGTCTAAAAAATGCAAAAAGAGAAAACAACCGAAAAAAAAATTCATATACACACAAGTGATATGTCTAGATCAATCGATTCAGTTCCCAATGTTCTGACAATGGAAATCACATTCAAAATCGTGATTTTATGTTTGAATTTGCAATTTTTCTTTCACCAAATAACACAATTTCTACCAAAAACATTATAGGTACTTTATGTCCCTATAACACTAGCTTTACTTTATTTCAAGCTAAAGACACCACTAGGAACCTTTCACACTATTTACCAAGGGTGGCAACTTTACATTTGATCGACCCATGAGATTCGAAAATCCATAGTCCCAAAAGAAAGGAAGCCACAACCTTGTTCATAGGCAGCTCTTTTCCGTTAGGTAGCTTTCACACTTTCAAATCGAGGAGTCAATTTAGTCAAGATCAACCCATGCAAGTCGAAACTTCATGGTACATTGACAAATTGCAGCATCCTAAAACTTTTGAAAGGTAGCTCTTTCCTTTGTGGTGTAAACGAGAGAGTTTTCTCTCAAATACAACAACTTCTTGGGAGAAGGTGAGAAGAAAAAATCACAACATAATCACAAAAGTTTTGAATGAATCTTTACACATGCTCAAAGGTACTAACACAAACAGATTTGATCTGAGTAGTGTGCCTCCTAGACAACAATGCAAGTATGCCTAAATTTTTTTTTTTTTTTTAAATAATGTGAGTGATTACATGGCACACATACCGAGAGACTTCCTAAGATTGATGAATCTCGAACTCTAGACTCTTAGTAAAGATATCAGCCAAATTGTTATCTGTACCAACATGTTCAATACACACAATGCCTTGTTCAACTAAGTCTCTAATAAAATGGTGTCTTATATCTATGTGCTTTGTTCTTTTGTGTTGAACAGGATTTTTAGCTATGCTTATAGCACTTGTGTTGTCACAATACATGATTAAAATGTCACTATGCAATCCATAATCTTGAATCATTTGTTTCATCCACAAAGTTGTGTATGCATACGCACTACCGAAGACAATATATTTGATTTCACTGTTGATAGAGCCACACAATTTTGTTTCTTGCTAAACCAAGAAATCGGATTGTTTCAAGATAAAAACATCCTCGGATGTACTTCTCATGTCATCAAAACTCCAGCCCAGTCAGATCACTGAACCAATGACAGATTGGTGTTCGTATAATGCAGTATACAAACCCATGCCAAAGGTCTCACCAACATATCGAATGATTCTTTTGACAGCTTTCAGGTGAAAACCTTGGGGTTTGCTTGATACTTGCACACACAAACACACACTACGCATGCATGATATCTGGACGAGTGGCGTTAAATATAACAAACTCCTATCATACTTCTATACAAGGTAGGATCAACACTTTCTGATTTTTCTTCTTATTAAGCTTATCGGATGTACCCATGGGTTTTTTATGTTTTCCATTCTCAAGATCGAATTTCTTCACCAAGTTTAGAGAGTACTTGGCTGAGAAATGAACATCCCATGTGATTGTTTGACCTGAATGCCTAAGAAATATGTTAATTCACCTACCATGCTCATTTCAAATGTGGATGTCATGCAATGCACAAATTCTTTTTCCAAGGATTTGGAGGTGGATCCAAACACGATGTCATCAACATAAATTTGAGCAATCAAAATATGTTGATCTTGTTTCTGGATGAACAATGTTTTATCCACCTCTCCCCTTTTAAACCCACTTTGTAAAAGGTGAA
>CM028377.1:86733675-86880746 GCA_013146195.2 Codonopsis lanceolata | reverse complement strand
AATATATATATATATATATATTTAAAGTTGGTGAGGAGCATGGTTGTGCCACCTCACCACCTTTAGATAAATCTTCATTCTAAATCATCCATGTGGAAGTTTTAAAACCTTTGGTTTTCTAGCCATTTGCTAATAATAATACCTAATAACAATCAATATGATAAGGGTATTAGTATTAGTATATATAACTTCTTCTATTGTCAATAGTAGAAGACTTATATTTAAAAACTTTTACAACTAACATTACTTCTAACCAATGTGGGATAAAACTCTTCAAGGTTAGATATTACTTCTAATGACTCACTTTTAACATCATACTTTAAGCTTTGATATCTTATTCATCCAAAACTTGATTTGGACAAATAAATATATCATTTCGATGTTCTTGCCGAGTAGAACACATTTACACAATTACTTTTGTCAACAAACAAATGACACGTAAAGAAATTTGTGCCTCAAGTTGCAATTTCTTTTACTAAAAACACTAATTTTTAATAAGTATTATACTTTAACTCTTGATATCTTATTCATCCAAAACTCAATTTGGACAAATAAATATATCATTTCGATGCTCTCACCAAGTAGAACACATTTGCACAATTACATTTACCAAAAACAAATACGTAAAAGAAATTCGTGCCTCAAATTGCACAATTTCTCTCACTAAAAAGACAAAAAAATTTTTAACAAGTATTATATTTTAAGTCTTAATATCTTATTATCAAAAACTCAATTTGGACAAATAAATATATCATTTTGATGCTCTCACCGAGTAGAATACATTTGCGCAATTACCTTCGTTAACAAACAAATATACGTAAAGAAATTCGTTCTCAAGTTACACAATTTCTTTCACAAAAAACACTAATTTTTCAACAATAGAAGAGATGTATCCCACATTGGTTAGAAATTGATGTTGGTTTTAAAAATCTATATATTAAGTACCAATAGAAGAAATGCATCATGCATCATACATTGGTTGGAAAGTGATGTTGATTTTCAAAGTCACTAGAAAACCAAAGTTTTTAAAGCTTCACATGGATGCTTTAGAATGAAGATTTATCCAAAGGTGGTGAGGTGGCACAACCATAAGATTTCTCACCTATATATATATATATATATATATATATATATGATAAAAATATTTTTACAATTATTACCAATAGAAGATGTATATCTCACATTGACTAGAAAATAATGTTGAATTTAAATTATTTTATATTATAACACATTGTTTAAAAAGAAAATGTTAGATTTTAAAGTCTTTAAAAGACTAAAGACTTTCACTTTTACAAGAGATGTATCTCACATGGTTACAAAATATTCTACTATTATTACCAATAGAAGAGATGTATCACACATTGGTTAGAAATTGATGTTTGTATTAAAAATATTATTATTAATTACTAATTGAAAAGATGTATCATACATTTGTTATAAAGTGATGTTGATTTTAAAGTTTTTTGTTAAAAAATTCTACCATTATTACCAATAGAAAATGTATATCTCACATTGGTTAAAAATGATGTTGATTTTAATTATTTTAGATTATATAAAAGACTTACTATTATTAGCAATATATATATATATATATATATATATATATGGTTTTCTTAATAATACATAATAATAATCATAATGATAATGAGTATTAGTATTAGTATATATAACTTCTTCTATTGTCAATAGTAGAAGACTTATATTTAAAAATTTACAACTAACATTACTTCTAACCAATGTGGGATAAAACTCTTCAAGGTTAGATATTCCTTCTAATGACTCACTTTTAACATCATACTTTAAGCTTTGATATTTTATTCATCCAAAACTTGATTTGGACAAATAAATATATCATTTCGATGTTCTTGACGAGTAGAACACATTTGCACAATTACTTTTGTCAACAAACAAATGACACGTAAAGAAATTTGTGCCTCAAGTTGCATAATTTCTTTCACTAAAAACACTAATTTTTAATAAGTATTATACTTTAACTCTTGATATCTTATTCATCCAAAACTCGATTTGGACAAATAAATATATGATTTCGATGCTCACCGAAGTAGAATACATTTGCGCAATTACATTCGCCAACAAACAAATGACACGTAAAGAAATTAGTGCCTCAAGTTGCATAATTTCTCTCACTAAAAACACTAATTATTTTAACAAGTATTATACTTTAAGTCTTGATATCTTATTACCCAAAACTCGATTTGGACAAATAAATATATCATTTTGATGCTCTCACCGAGTAGAACAAATTTGCGCAATTACCTTCGTCAACAAACAAATGACACGTAAAGAATTTCGTGCCTCAAGTTACACAATTTCTTTCACTAAAAACACTATTTTTCAACAATAGAAGAGATGTATCCCACATTGGTTAGAAATTGATGTTGGTTTTAAAAATTTTATTATTAAGTATCAATAGAAGAAATACATCATACATTGGTTGGAAAGTGATGTTGATTTTCAAAGTCACTTGAAAACCAAAAGTTTTTAAAGCTTCCACATGGATGCAAGTATTTCACATTGGTTACAAAGTATTCTACTATTATTATCAATAGAAAAGATATATCACACATTGGCTATAAATTAATGTTGGTTTTAAAAATACTATTATTACCAATAGAATAGATGTATCATACATTTGGTAGAGGGTAATGTTTGTTTAAAGTCTTTAAATAGAAGACTTCTACCATTATTATCAATAGAATATGTATATCTCACATTAGTTAGAAAGTGATATTGATTTTAATTTTAGATAAAAAAAACTTTTACTATTATTACTAATAGAAGAGATATCTTACATTTTCTAAAAAATGTTGTTAGTTTTAAAAGTCTTTAGATAAAAGACTTTTACTTTTATCGTCAATGTAATAGAAGAGATGTATCCACATTATTTAGGAAGAGATGTTGGTTATAAAATTTTTTAAAATAAAAGACTTCTTCTATTATTACCAAATGAGGATATGTATTACACATTGGTTAGAGAGTGATGTTGATTTTAAAGTCTACAATTATTAGCAATAGAAGAGAAATATTTCACATTGGTTATAAAGTGATATTGGTTTAAAAAGTTTTTAGATGATGTATCTCACATTGGTTACAAAGAAATGTATCTCATATTATTTAGAAATGAGTATTAGTTATAAAAGTCATTAGATAAAGACATTTTTTTAATTACCAATAGAAAATATTTATCCACATTGTTTAGAAATGAATATTGTTTAAAAAGTCTTTTATCCACTACTATTATTACTAATAGAAAATATGTATACCACATGGTTAGAATGTGGTGTTGGTTTTAAAGTCTTTAGATAAAAGACTTAAACTTTCATTACCAATAAAAATATAAAATATGTATCTCACATTGTTTAAAAATGAATTATGATTTTAAAAGTTTTTAACAAAATGACTTCTAATATTATTATCAAGTTAAATGTTAATTTTAAAAGTCTTTAGATAAAAAAATTACTATTATTATTAATACAAAATATGTCGAGCTCACGTTCTAGAAACTTATATTAATTTTAAAAGTATTTAGGTAAAAAAATCGTTTAATATTAGTAACAATATAAAAAAATTATAACAATAGAAGAGATTAACAATCTAATTATAATGTCTAAAAGTTATATTATTATTACAAAAAAAATATATATATGTCTCACATTATACATCTCGTGCATAGCACTCCAAGCTAAATAACTAGTATGGACTAATTAATTAATAAAGTATTTTAGAGGAGGATCCGTGAAAAACTCAAAACGAATCCACGTGGTTCCATATCCGTAACAAAGCTAGCCATGAAATCTCATGCTATTTGCAATATTCCATATATAATATAGAGAAAATGAGACCCAAGCAATAGTGAAGGAACTCGAACATAGTGTCATAAAGCACGATATATCTTTGATAGCTCTCAGACATCTTTAAATCAACCTTCACAGGCTGTACGAGCATCATCCATACTCACATTCATAACGCACGCAGTACCGAAGAACCATTGCCGCATCGCAATGCTTGCATGGAATACTTTCAAACTGTCGACACTCTCGTATCCTTCTTCGATGCTCGCATCATAACGTGGAAGGTGCCATTTCTACCTAAGGTGATGCCTGTTACAAAAATTATGTGGGTGTTCTTGTCAACGAAGACCGAGGAGGGAGTCATCCTGAAATGATGAGATTGCGAGATTAAAGAGGATAACGATGGGGATAGGGGAAGAGAGAGGATTTTCGGGCCATTGCTTTAAATTATAGTGAAGTGTGAAATGAATATAGAGATAGAAATCCAAATATAGAGAGAGAAATGAAGTGGGTGGAATTAAGGAGAGGGAGAAAGACATTAACGAGGGAAGACAAAAACTATGCACTGCGTAAATATAAACAATGCCAATTTTTGCATTACGATGTCCAACTTTTTAATTGCGATGCCCAAATTTTGCATTCTGATGTCCAACGTTGCGATGCCCAATTTTGGGCGGGGGCTTTGTGTGCGTGTCTTTTATTCATTAAATGTATCTTCGACATTTTACACCAAAAATGTACTTTGGTTGAATAAAAAGAAATTGGAATGAAGATGTTATAATTTCCCCAAAGGGTACCAGCCAAGTTATCACCCTTTAAAGAATTCAACCCATGTTTTTAAATGGCCGTGTGGACCAACCCAATGAACCCATTTTGACAGCTCTATTTGCAAAATCAATGGTCCGTTCAAGCTCAAAATTAAAGGTCCGTGTCGACCACCACCAATTACCGAGTTGACTCAAAACCAATAAGATCAAATTGATTAACATCTCTATTTCCAAGGACCGATGGAGTAAATTATTGGGAATGACCGAGTAATTGAATCGTGTGGGAGATCAAGCAAACGTCTACTTATAATGACATGTGGAGATGGGGTTTCAAATTTTTAAAGAGTGGGGGCTATTTACATCCCCTCATCTTGCTTCATACACCCTATTCTCCATACACACCCTCCACTTCATCAAATTCCTCGTACTACTTAATTCACCCGCTCCATCATTCCTATTATACCCCTTTACACAACCACTTCCCTCTCCCTTCCCTCTCGACACTCCCTCTATTTATTCCTCCTTTCTTTCTCCCATACCCCTATTTCTTCCCTTTCCTTTCCTTGCTCCGTTACCCTTTTTTTTCTCTCTCTCTCCCTATGTTTTTTCTTCCTCCAAGCTCCATGAATTATATATTAATTTATGAACCCTAATTTGAATCCAAACATGTGTAAGAACCAAAAGAATTGAAAATTCCCGACATCGTGTTCGTCATGGTAGTAACAATGCGGTAATGTTTAGTTGGTGTTTCCGAACACCACAACCGAACATCACTGCGTATTTGGCCAATCGTGGCCAAACACGATGCCGAGATTTTCTTGATAAGTGGGGAGGATAGAAAAAAGTGGGAAAAAAGAAAGAAATGTTACCCACCTTGTTGATGGGAGGGTGATGATGTGGGCCGCTTTGTAGTAGAAGGAAGGAATGAGATGAGAGGGAATGAATCTCAATGTGAATGAAGACTTGGGGGGGGGGTACGCTCGTCGGCTCGTGGGAGTAGGCGGCACATGGAAGAAGAAAAATTAAAAAAAAAACCATAAAATAAAAGGCTTATTTAAGAAGAGGGATATTTAGTTTTTACTCGCGATGACATTTTCGCATATATATTTTGATGGTGTATGGATCAAAATAATGGGTGTGAATAGCCCACTCATTTTTAAATTTGTTTCTAGATTTCTAGAAAATGTGTGATTAGTAGTATGATATTAACTTAAGGGCCAAACTAGAAGACTGTTTGGTCTCGGGGTTTCCCCGCTTATTATCCAAACTTTTGGGTGGCGCTGCAATTTGGCCAAACCTCAGCGGAGGGCGGCATAATTAAACCGGCTTTATATTAGACTCCATTGCCAATTAGAGCTCAACCGGACCGCCACGTTTGCCGCAGCCCCCTCAGGGAAATCTTTTGTATGACCCGATTTGCCGCCGGAACCGACCAGTGAGGTCTGAAGTCAGTCACTTTCTCTTTGCGAAGAAAGAAAAAAGAAGGAGAAGATGGAGGGTGTTAAGGAAGATATTAAGTCGTTATTTACAAAATTTAAGCAAGATGAACAGCAATTAAACCACGGAGAAAAGCAATTAAATCTCAAACGAAGGTCATTTGATTTTTCTTCTGAATTTTCTCCTTCAATTCTTTTCATTTTTTTCTATAATAAGCATCGTATCTCACCCTTTCTTTAAGCAAATTGAATCCCTTAATGCTGAATTCCATTTAATTTTTTTTTTCAAAATATATCTGTTGAAATTCTTGCTTGTTTTGTTGTGCTATTTAGGTGTAAGGATAACGATGTGAATACATAATAATGCTGGCTGACTTTACATTAATAATTGTATGGGGTTAACTGCGCATGCAGTAGTTTAGCCAATGTCCATTTGGCTCCTAATAGCATTCCACAATCGAGTTACAGAGATCCTAATGCTGGCACTTGGTGGCTGCCCGGGGGTGGTCGAATGTTTTTAATGGTTGCTACTTGCGAGAATCCCAGTGTTGATGATTATAATCTGAATTGATTGCATATCCATATATTTTATTTCAATTTTGGTGATTTTCTTATGGGGTTATCAATGATGTTTTTGATTAGATTATGCAACATTTTGCCCTAACTACAACGAGTAATTAAACTATTCAGGTGGTTGATGGGGCTAACTATGTCAAGAAGAGAAGGGAAGCAATTGAAAGCGGCCATCTTTCAAAATGATAGGTATAACTGAAGTTTCTTATCCAGCGAGAATATAAACTTGTGTGGACTGTATGACTTACATGGAGTTCAAATTTTGTAAGTTTGTGAACATGTTTTTTTTGACTGAATGTTATTTAAATGGCTCTCATAATTTACTTATGTAAAGCATTACAGTAATTTCAAGTGCATATTAATTTCGATGCATACCATCGAATCCCGTTAATTGAGGGAGTCCGTTTCAGTAGGAATAATAGTAATATATGTATATAACGGTAACCAGAACTTGTTTATCTTTTAGGCTGTTAAAATATCTTTAAGATGTTCGCACGGGGTGGGGTTGGGGAAATAGTTGGGAAACTAGATGCTCAAAATGGGCCTATGACAAGATTCTCCTGCCGAAATATATTGCCACGATTGTGGAAAGCTTGCCACTTTTGTGATAGGTTGCTTGATTAAGTTCCTTCTTGTGAAAGCTCTTGCTCTCTCTCTCTCTCTCCCTCTCATCCTAATAGAGTGATCCGCCTTGTTTCCCTCTGTCCAGCTATCTCCCTCCATGCTCCATATAACATAATAGCTCAATCCAGAATTCGCCAACTAGTTTCATTACGACCACCCAACTTGAACCGTATCGGAGCTTGGTCATGGTTGAGTCGACTTCCCACAAGTAACATCTTTCTAGATTTAACTTCCTGTTTAGGTGTTGGGAGGCTTTATTAATGTTTTTAAAGTGGGTCGGGCAAGCGACACGATTGTGGTGTCTCATCTCCTTTTTGCGAATGACACTATGGTTTTTTGTGGGGAAAATTCTACTGAGCTTGGCTATTTATGGATGGTCTTATTCTTCTTTCAGCGGTCTTGGGTCTTAGAGTTATTATCTCAAAGAGCGAAATTATTCGGTTGGTAAAGTGGAGAATTTTGAAACCCTGGCTGCCTTTTTTGGGTGTAATATAGCCAAACGTCTGTCTCCATATCTTGGGTTACCTATTAGGGCTCCCTGTAAAAGTACATCTCTTTGGAATCCGGTTATCGAAAGATTTGATCGCCGTTTAGTGGGATGGTAAAAGCAACTTTTGTCTAGAAGACTTATTTTAGTCAAAAACACCTTCTTCAGTTTATCTACATCCTTCATGTCGTTGTTTGTTCTCCAGGCTTCTGTCCGTTCAAGGCTCGAGAAAATTGAGAGAGGTTTTTTGTGGAAAGCCAGTCGGAGGATTGTAAATGTCACCTGGTGAAGTGGAGCAAGGTATGTGCCAGGGAAAAGAGGGAGGATTAGACATAAAATATCTTAAATTTTTAATTTGGCTTTACTTGGGAAATGGTCATGGAGATATGCTATAGATAGGGAGGCCTTTTGGAGGAAGCTGGTGGAATGTAAATATGGGAAAGGTGAGTGTGTTTGGTTTCCCCGCGATGTCTCTTCAACTTTTGGAGTGGGAATATGGAATGGTATTAGGAGAGGTTGGGCAGATTTTGAGAGACATAGTTTTTGAGGTAGGAAAGGGTGATTCAATGAAATTTTGGAAAGATAAATCGTGCGATAATTTAGAACTGCGAAGAGGCTTCCCCAATTTATTTGATTTAGCAATGGACAAGGATTGTATGGTCAGTTCGACGGCAGAGTGTCTTGGTTCCCCATGTTTAAACTTGCAGGATTGGGAGATGGATTCGATGACTCGTTTCATTGACAAGTTGTACTAAAAGAAAATTAATCACCAGAATGACAAACTATTGTGGGAAGGTTCAACAAGCAGAATGTTTTCAGTGAAATTTTATTATCTTCTATGTCCAGCAGGGGTATGGAACATTTTCCTTGGAAAACAATCTGAAAGACTAAGGTCTCCAGTAGAGTGGCCTTCTTTGCTTGGGAATCTGTGAATGAAGCTATTATGATAGGTGATAACTTGAGGAGACGAAATTTTACTTATGCTAATTGGTGTTTCTTGTGTAAAAGGGATGAAGAGAATTAATTGGTGTTCTTGTGTAAAAGGGATGGAGAGAATGTCAATCTCCTGATTCTGCAGTGTTCGATGGCGTTGGAATTGGGGAATTTCATTTTTTTGCCTATTTTGGAGTGTCATGGGTACTGCTGAGATCGACTAAGGAGCTGTTTTTCTGCTGGTCTTTCTATGGTCTGAAGGGGAGAAATTTGATATGGAAGACTGCTCCTTTTGGTGTTTGTTGGAAAATTTGGAAGGAGTGTAATCGTAGAGTTTTTGACAACAATAAGGGGTCTGTTGAATGCATGAAGAACACTTTGCTTCACACTCTCTATTTTTGGTGTTCAGGGATAGTGAATTCTGAATTATCCTTGTTTACTTCAGTTCACCATGATGTTGATTTTGTTAATAAATTTACAAATCTTTGCTGTGGAGCTGGAGGTATTTTTGGCGTAGGAAGGAAAGAAATCTTTTGTGGGAAGTTGCTCCGTTGGGGGTGTGGTGGACAATATGGAAGAAAAGAAATCGGAGAGCTTTTGATAACGAGGAAGGACCTATTTCAAATTTGAAGAGTGCTCTGCTTCATCTTTTGTTTGTGTGGTGTACAGGGGCTGGGCAGTTACATTCTTCCCCGTCTTCCTCTTTTGTAGATTTTGTGCAGAACTTTCCTTTACGATAGTTAGTCTTTTGTCTTTTTTCTTCTTTGTATATAGGACGCGTCACCTGTTTTGACGCTTTGATATTTATATACATTTACCATTATCAAAAAATAAAAAATAAAAAATTTACAATTACGTAGATTGTGTGATATAATATACTCCTAGTGTGCACAGGATACGGCACCTGCTTTGATGCAATTATTTCAAGTATATATTGTTACTTATCAAAATAAAATAAAAGAAATAATGTTGCCAAAACAATATTTGAATTTTTGTTTAATTAAGAAGGTTTTTTGGTATGGAAACACTTTGCCAAGTTGATAAGGCTGCCGTAATTGGGTTGTTAAGTAATTTTTCTAGACAATAGTTTGTGAGATCAACCCCAAGGGGTGGGAGAAATAGCAAGAGAACTAAGGCAAATACCTTGAGGTGCTTGCTTCCAATCCCCATACCAAGTGGCCATACTTATCTATCAAAAAAATAGTTCGTGAGATCGAAGGATTCATTCTTTGGCTCATCTATGACTACCGGTTCTTGAGTCCAAGTTCGTACCGTACAAGCAAGTAGGATGAGTTGATATGGGTGTGGTAATGGGGCTGTTAAGTACTTTTGCTAAACAGTAGTTTGTGAGATCTGAAGATCCCTTCTTCCACTCATCTACGACTAACAAGTTTTGAGTCCATGTTCGTACCGTATGAGCTAGAGATGTGATGAGTGGACTTAGGTTGCTTTGTAGTATGCTAATTGATTTTTTTGATAAATAACGTATATTAATAAAAGCGTCTAAGCAGGAGGCGCGTCCTTGTACACGGGACATATAGAAGACACCAACAACTATGTATCGACAAAACTGTCCGTAATATTAACAAAAAACTCCCCCTCGGAAGGATCCAACTTTAAGCACCATAACCTAATTAGCGGCAAAACGTTCTTCTTGAGACGATCGACGTTTGCTTCGATATTGTCAAAAACCCTCCTGTTCCTCTCTAGCCATATACTCCACCAGATCACAATAGGAGCTGTTACCCTACACTTGCTTTTCCTCCTCCGCTTGTACACTGACCAACCTTGCAGAAGTTGACTCACCGATGTAGGCATGATCCATGTGATACTAGCCGGTCTGAAAACCAAACGCCATAGCAACGAAGAAGAAGGTGATTCATAGTCTCGTCCTCTCGTTTACACATATAGCACCTATTCACGACAATCCTCCCACAAGCTCTCAAGTTATCTCCCGTCAAAATGGCCTCCCTCGCGGCTTCCCGGGCGAAGAAAGCCACTTTCCTTGGAGCCATGGTCCGCCAGATCTCCTTCCACGGAAAATTAGAATTAACCCTTCCATCTAAGCAGGAGTAAAAAGAACTCACCGAGAAGCTTCTACTGTTCAACTCTGCCCAAACAACTCTATCTTCCAACACCGCACTTCTCTTGTAATCATATAACATCTGACTGATATTATCAAACTCCCAATCTTGCAACTCCCTTCTGAACATGGGGCTCCACGAGTCTATATCATTATGATTAGCCACTATCGAGTTTACCAATTCCTCTTGATCAATAGCAAGGTCAAACAATCTTGGGAACCAATCCTGTAGCTTCGCATCTCCGCACCAAGTATCTTTCCAAAACCTAACCGTATCTCCCTTACCAACCTCAAACACAATATGTCGCTTGAAGGAGACCCACCTATTCATAATCCCTTTCCAAACACCCACCCCATGAGAACAAGAAACTGTCTTAGGGTACCAAAGATGAATCCCTTCGCCATACTTCTCTACTACTAACCGCCTCCACAACGCATCTCTCTCTACCATATATCTCCACTGTCATTTCCCCAGCAAGGCCCAATTGAAAGACCCAAGATTTTTAACTCCCAAACCTCCACCCCGAACCCCAGAGCATACTATTTTCCTATTCACTAAGTGATACTTTTGCTCCTCCATCCCCCCATCCCAAAGGAAATACCTTTGTAATTTTTCCAGTCTACTAACCACCAATAAAGATAAAAGGTATGTGGGAAGATTGGATAATGCGCTTTTAATCAAAGTCAAACGACCACCCTTCGACAGTAGTTGCCTCTTCCATCCTGCCCACTTTCTTTCAAACCTTTCGATCACAAAATTCCAAGAAGTGACACTTTTATAATGTGCCCCCAACGGAAGACCCAGATATGTAGTTGGCAAACAAGCAGACTTGCACCCAAAAAAAGAGACTAACTGCCCTATTTCCCCCACCTCCCCTACTGGAATAATCTCGTACTTAGAGATATTAATTTTCAACCCAGATATCGCCTAAAAAAATAACAGAACTAAACGAAGATAGTCCAGTTGTAGTATGCTAATTGATCCTGGGAAAAAGGAGGAAAAGGGTCGGAAAGGCATCCAAATTGATCGTGAAAAGCATCATACAAACTCGTGACATGTTTCTTCTACCTTGGGATTCTGATGCAGGAGATGGGTTAAGGAAATTTTGTATGAGTATCAATCATGCACCTTTTAGCATGGGTAACTTCAGCAGAACTTTTAAATTAGGATTCTATGTGGACAGTTCTTTTGTTGAGTTCTGGTGTAAAGGAAAGCGTGGTAGAAACAATGGTGTACAGACGGAGCTCAAAGAGTGGACAATTCTTTTGTGCGTTCTTAGATAGATTCACTATTGTATAGCTTTTGTGTAGGTGATCTTTGATTGTATATATAGGCTGTGCCACCTGTTTTGGCGTGTATTTATTTTATAATTACTCTTACTTATCAATTTTTTTTTAGGATTCTATGTGTAATTTCTTTATTTTTATTTGGACTAAGACACATGCTTATGATTATAGTAGCTCAATGTTTAGGGTTTGATGTTACTTGGGTTGACATGATGGCAACACCATGTGACTTTTGGGATAGTAAGGATGTTTGCTCAGAAGCTTTCTTTCTGAATTCTTTGGTTGGGCTATTGACCTCTTTTAAGAAATCTCTGACTTTAGAACCATGCACGAGCTTATTCCTTGTCCTGCTAAGAATGGGGCTCAAAATGGATGGAACTATCTAGCCCCTTGTGTCCCCAGCTGCATCATTGTTTGCAGGATTTCAAACTCTTTATTTAGGTAGCATTCCTGGAGACATATTGAGTCCGATATGTTTGATTGGTTGCGTAAGATATGTAATTGGATAAAGTTTTCGAGCATAAGGAGATTAAAGATTTGGAAGGGAACAGATTCTTGTCGAATTTGTCCTCTTTTTGCTTCTGTCAGGTTTTCATTTGCAGCTTGTCCCAAAGTTTGAAATTGTTATCACAGAAAAAACATGCGCTGCTTGATGGTGCTTTAAAAACAATGCGCGTGATAGGTTGAACGAGTTTTTAATTAATAAAAACGGGTTATGAATTGCGGTGGTTTCTCGTATTGAATGTCTTCAATATCTGTATTAATGATATCAGATGTGATAATAGCAATAGTCCCAAATTGTTGAGGGAATGCGGTGAAAAAAAGTGTGAAATGGACTCAGAATGTGGTAATACCATTTTTCCGACATTGGCTTTATATAAACTAATAAAAGTACAGATACTTCAATCTTTGGAGCCACTCATCTGGAATAGTTGTGAATAGCTTAGAATAGTTCTTGTATGGTTCCTTTGGTGTGTTTATTAATAATCTTTGTTGTTTTGTGATTTAAATGTGCAGGGTGATGCCTGAACTACTGCTCAGGGAAGATGATGTAAGTATTTTCCTTCATATATGTCGTATATTGGATAGAAATATATGCCTGTCCCCTAGCGAGTCGCGTCCACTCTTTGGAGAAGTTTGTATCACTGTGTCTGATGTTTCGGTATTATTCCTTAGATTAACTCAAGAGGTCATGTGAGTTTTGGTCTTCCCCAAACTCTATTATTGCTTTTAATGTTGACTAAGCACTTCCAAATAGCTGCACTTACTGCCCTATGTTGTATGTGTCAAAAACCCTCTTAACTGATTTTGCTCTCAGTTAATCTCTTAGTGGGGTGTTTCACTACCTCAAGAATATGTTCATTTGAGATTATCTTTCCCTACCTCAAGAATATGTTCATTGTAACATCTCTGAGTCAATGAAACCATATCCAGTTTCTTCTTTTCCCTCTATCGGTTTTTTCGTTGATCTCGTCAGTAACCTTTTCTGACTTCCCACTCATAGTCCCTAAGGACCCCAACTATTTTTCAGCTTCACTATATGATGTCAGAGTTTAGTCTCTACAATTTTCTACCTAAGTTTCTTACGACTCTTTAATCTTTTCCATGATAAAATACCATAAAATTGAGTTCCTTGATGCAATTAGGAGAGAAATCGACCAGTATAACATGCTGTGCTAAGTAGATACCAAATGGCACCAACCCAGTTTCTTAAATCCACAACTGAAAACAGGATCTGTAATCAATTTGTCTTTAGGCCAAAGTGATTATTTTCTTCAAGAACTTGCAGCAACTTTCTGCTTTTCTTTTGCTGTTATATATATGTTTCATTAATATCTGCTGCTGCTTTTCTCTCCAATCTTAGGTATATTGTGAGACCATCAGAAGTTCAATAGAAAAGGGGCTTAGAGTGAATAATGTTGAAAGAGGACTTCCACCGGTTGAAGACATTATGCAACTCAATAATTCAAGTAAAGATATAGGAAGGATTTTCTCCTGCTTGATATTATGACCAGTGAAGCCCTTTGCCGCGTTACCGAGATACTAACAAATGGCTCAGTTAGATTCGAGAAAATCCGTTGGAAAAGTAGAAAGATCATAAAAAATTGTCTTGCAGAGTTCCTAAGAAACCAAAACTACAGTCAATACAGAAAGCTACCTAACCAGCTATCCCAACTTCTCACGGACCCAAACAATTTTCTTTGTAATCGCGTGGCACTTTCGACTTGTGCATCTCAGTTCAATTGTGCTGCTGTTGAAAAGGTACTTGATGGACTTGGGGACTTGCATAGTCTAACCCTTCATTCTATGCACAGGAAGCTTCAAGGTGTTAAAGGATACATGCCCCAGTTACGACCCCTAAAATGTGGATGGGGGCGAGATAAATTAATTGATAGAGTGAGAAAGTGCTGTATGGAGATGATATCGAACCTTGACGAAGGTGATGAACTACCAGACCCATTGGTGAAAGCAATGACAGTTGCCAGCTTAGCATTCAAGCTAAAATTAGGTAATCACCCTGTACAAGAGTTTCAACATTTTTCAACGGGAATAGAGACTTTGCAAAATGAGATCTCAAAATCCATTACGCTTCTCAATTGCAGCAGGAAGGTGTCGATTTCAAATCTCAAGAAAATGCAGATTTTGCTGGATCCTAATACCGAATTATCTAACAAGAGTTTACGACCGGCGATAAGGAACTTGTTGACTGAATATCTTTTGGAGTGCAATGATATGGAGTCAGTCCCAGACTGTTTACGTAAAAGTCTTGATATTATTTACCGAGGCTCTCAAAAAGCCCCTCATAGATCCTTTACCAAGGCAGAAGTAGAAGATGAGGTAGAATGTGTATTGAGTTTGAGTTCTCAAACTAAGCAGATTGCCTGGGACTTACTTCCTGAACATGAGTTTGACCAAGAATTTGCCGATGCATATGTGGAGGATTTAGAGGAAAGTGATGACGGTGAAGGTTGGGATGATGACAAGTGGCAAGTGGAACATCTACAGAATAATAGGTTTCATTTGAATGACACCAATGATCAACTGGAAGATGTCGGTGAGACGAGCTCAACTAATTCTGAAGTGCCTGCTTCCGGAACTATAGAAGGTTGCTCTTCCCCACTTAACTCTCTGACTAGCTTAGAATGTCTTGAGTCGATGCACAATGCTCGAATAAATTCAGTTGATTCCCATGGCTCTATTTCTTTCTCTCCACGTTTGAAATCAAAGAGTTTTGACATTCCAGGTACTCGAATAGGCCCACTTTTACCAGATGAAAGATTGAACGGGTATCACGTCGTGGATGGACCTCAATATGATTCAACAAAATCCCCAGAAATTGTCTCTTCAAACTTCTCACTTGTAAAGGCAAACTTTATGCATGATGAACAGGGAATGGCTAGGAATCAGTACCTTGCTGTTCAAGAAGCTTGTGACAAGACAAGTTTGGTTGCTTATCAATTCATTGGCCATCTGTTGAATGCATTTTCTCAGGTTGAAGGCTTGGAGTTACACAGGGATGATGTGTCGTACCTCAGAGGCTTCGATTCAGATCTAAAAACAATTCAAGGTATTATTTCTTTAGATCAAGACTTCAAGTACAGTAGAAATTTATACATCAAAGGCAGAAAGATTCATTCTCAAATTTTTTTTTGTAACAAAGATAAGGGTTTGTTTGAGTTTTCAGTATAAGAGTTGCATTGCTGCTTTATGGACAAATATTGTACTGTGTCCTGACTGGATCCTCGGTGATAGAAACGTCCATGTGTGTCTAAGAGAACCAGCTATTCAACTTTTAACTTTGCTGAGGACGTACATGACTTGCCCATTAATGTGTGAGGAATAACTGTGGCATCTTAGCCAATATTTTCAAAATTTAGCTGCAAACTTGCTCTATGTTTTCAACTCAAGCCAATGAGAAGATACCAGTATCAAGTGTCTATACTAAGAGATCCTGAGGAGTTAGGCGCAGTCTATATTGATCCATGTCGTTGGATAAATATCTGAACTTGAATCCTGAAGATGAATATAATGTGCAGATGTATAAAGATGCAAGAATTAAATCATTGTTGATATTTATGATGATGATAAACTGAAAATAACTGAAAGCTATGAAGAAGATTTTGAAAGACAAGTCCAGAAGGCATTTAGATCCACCAAATTCTGCATCACCTTGGAAAAAAAGGCCCTAAAGAGCACCCAAATAAACTCAGATTTTGTCCCATCTACTTGGTGTCAACTTCATAAATACTATTTGGCCTTCATTTTTGTTCAACATGTATCTTTTAACCATTATCATCGATCTTGTCAATCGTAATTAATAATTATCATCACCCTTCATGGTTTGTTTGGTCTCTTCCTCTACCTTTAGTTGCCATGTTTGTAATATTATTTTCTATTATGACTCACTCTTCATGAATGGGTTCTATTATGCAATTCATTTTAAGTAAGAATATGGGTGATAACCGGGCCGGTACATTTTGGATAAATTATAACCTCTCTAGTCCACTTACTTTTTATTCAACCGGTACAGTACACTTTTTGGGGTAAAACATCAAAGATACCCTTAATGAATAAAAGACACGCCCACAAAGCACCACCCAAAATTGGGCATCATAATGCAAAATCTTAGCATCGCAATGCAAAATTGGGCATCGCAATGTCAAAACCCGTACATCGCGATGTACAAATTAAATGTTGGAAACTGGAAAGGCATTGTTTCTCTCTCCTCAATTACACCCACCCACTTTCTCTCTCTTTGTACCTTTCTCTCTCTCCACAATTATACCCACCCACTTTCTCTCTTTCCTCAATTACATTCACTTTATTTCCTTAGTATTTCCTAGCAACCGAAGTTTTGGCTCTTTCTTTGTATCAAAGTCTTCTTGATGGCTATCGGAGAACCGACTTCTTCAAATACATGGTTCAAGCGATCATGATGATGGTGGTGTAGGTGCACTGCTGATGGCACAACAGATTGTTTTATAATTATGATTTTCTGTTTTAACATGTGGAGAAGATTCATGTTGAGATCCCAAATCTTTTCCTATCATACTCTGATCCTTGGGTAACTGTTGCCTTCATTCCCGCGTCCCCATTTCTGGATGTCGAGGCCTTTAGCTGGAGGTGGATTAGCTTGGTTACATTTCTGGACATCGAGGCCGTATTCTGTCACATTTCGATGCTTGCAATTTAAGCATCGTAAGTTTTGACGCCCGCAATTTAGGCATTGTAAGTTCCGACGCCTAGCAATTTAGGCATCGTGAGTTCCAACGCCCCGTAGTTTAGGCATCGTAAGTTCCGACGCCCCGCAACTTAGGCATCGTAAGTTCCGACGCCCCGCAACTTAGGCATCGTAAGTTCCGACCCCCGCAATTTTGGCATCGTAAGTTCCGGCGTCCGCAATTTAGGCATCGTAAATTCTGTCTATGCTACTTGAACCAATAGTTAAAATCCAAGGTGTTGGGCTTTTGTTCCCAGCACTACAAACATTACAATATTTTGCCTCTCTGCGTGCCATGCCCCAATTGCAATCCCATCTTCAATAAACGAAAAATTTCTCAAGGCACCAATGGATGCACTAATTACGTTAACACCATCAGAAATGGCGTCGTCAAAGCCAGCAGGAATATCGTCATCACGGCACGAAACACCGGTAGAATTATGATGAGCCCAGCATACTTTGTAGATGGTAAGGCGCACGAGTGGGGCTCCTCCAACTGCTGTCCCATTGGCAAATCCTCCAGGGACGGAAATGTTGGCAACTCTTTGGCCTCCGATGGTGGATGCGGTGTGAGTTCTGTGACCATTCCTGTCCCTTGGTGAACGGTAGTCCACTGAATTATTTAGAGGACCAAATCTTTGTTCAAAGCTCCTTAGGTAGTTTTTTTGCAGGGAAAGTAGACATGGGAATGTAGGTGATAGGGCATTTTAGGAAGAAAAAAACAAAAAAAAGATTTATGCGGTTTAAAACAAAAAGATGGTACTTGAACACTTACAATTCTATGAAATGGTACTGGCCATAATTAATCCAAATATTTACACCAAAATGGTAGAGTGGACCTTGGGCTGTGCAGGTTGAGTGTCTGTAACAGTGCTTAGAGTCCCGGGCCACACCACACCACACCATCACCTCCATGAGACTTGAACGGGCAAGCTTGAACCAACCTCAAAATTGTTTGGCAGCAACATTCCAAGGATAGCACATCCATTCTTTGGGATGGCCAGGGCATCATCACAGATCTTGCTGAAAGGGCAACGGTCTTGCTACGTTACCACTCATTGTGCTCACTTGAATGGCACAGCATGTGAACCGATGGGTTATTGGTTTGGCGGGTGGGAATGGGATCAAGAAAACTGCCGTGATTTCCATGTAAACAGATGTAAACCCGGTTACCAAAAGAGGGAAAGGTGACATCGGTCCCCACCCGAGGGGCACACGGTCTAAGCTTATAGTTTGAACAATATAGTGATGACACCTTGCATGGAATTCGGAACACGGTTTTGTCACTCTGTTCACTATAAATATTGGTCTGACCTCCTTCCAAGGACATGAAGCAAGAAAGAAAGAAACTATCAATTAGGTAAGCAATTATGTAGCATTGATGAGGTTGCTCAACTCAGCTTTTGCCCTACGGCTACCTCTATCAAAATAATTGGTTTTCTTCTTCTATATTTAAATATTTAGATTATATTACAAACTGAGGTTTTGTCGAATTCAAATCATCAATTTTTCCTTACTTTCCTTCCTGCAATTAGATAGGTATATATTATTTTTTTCCTTCACTGTGTACGTGCAGATTTAGAGAAGGCCTCTATTGAGGAGGATGTTTCTGAATTAATCTTTATGCAAGTGCTTCAAGAACTAATGCCTACTTTTACTGAGAGGTAGTTTCACTGCTCTGGCTATGATGCTTGTAATATTAATTTTCTGTCCACAGTTTCTTCGTTGTTTACTTCCAGTTTTGGGTTGCATAATTGATTCTCCCCTTCTAGTGAGTGTCCCTTCTTGAAAATTTCTGTCCCAAAATGAGTGTCCCTTTCTATGAAGTTACCCTATTCATAATTTGCAATCCACCATGTCTTAATATACACTTACAACAATACTTTAGTGTGCAAACTAAGGTCCTTCATGTATATGCACTACTCCCTTGTTCCAAAATAATCATCCCCTATTCCATTTTGGGACGTTCTAAAATTGGTGTCCCATTTTTATTTTTAGAAAGATTCCTTGAGCAAATTATCTATTATACACTTATTAATTGTAAGATGAAAAAAGAAGTGGGATCTATTAATTTGATACCATTAAGCAATATTTAGGGGTATCGAAGAAAAATTACAATGAAACAACTACTTTTTTTTTTTGATAAGTAATGAGACAACTACTTTCTTAAAACACATGTAAAGTTAGGCACTTATTTTTGGAACAAATGGAGTATTAAAATGACCTAAAAGTCAACTTCCTCAATTTTTGAAAAGACTAAAAAGGGACACTCATTTTGGGATTTGGGGGGGGGGGACTTTGTGACTTCCTTTGTCTCATTTATATTGGCCAACTTTCCTTTGTTAGTACTCCCAAAGTTTTTAGGCCCTTAGAAATCTAACACACATTATTTAACTAGTTTCATATTAGACCATTAACCAAGTTGAGTATTTGCAAGGTAAACCAGTACACATTACTTACTAAATAAAGGGTACGAATGAAAATTCAAATATTAGAAAATGGTTGTTGAGGCATTTCTTAGAAATCCTAAAATTGTGAGTTTATGTCTGGTTGACAAATATATGAGACGGAGGTCGTATGAAATCTTGTGACAATAGACCTTGATAAATACTACTCCATCCCTAACCCCAAGGGGTGGGAGAAATGGCAATAGCACCGAGGCAAAAACTTTGGGATCTTTGATTTCAATCCTCATACCAAGGGGCCTCACTTATCTATCAAAAATAAAAAAAATCTTTGAGTCTCTTTTTAGTTTTTTTTTTTTGGCAAAAACTATGAAAGTTGATTTTTAGGTCATTTTGTTAGTACATATACATTTTAGGAGTACATATACATGAATGCCCTTAGTATTCACATTTTAGATTGGCAAGTGCACATTGGACATGGTAGATAACAAATGTGACTTTAGTAACTTCATAAAAAAAAAACTCACTTTGGTACAATTTTTTTATTTAAAAAGGACACTCAATCAGGGATGGGGGGACTACTAGTTTAATCAACAAACGATCATGGGAGAGAGGAAATGTTTAAACTGGTTGTATTTCATATGGCCGTGTAACTATGAACTTACATGTGTTTATATCTGCAGTGGAAGAAATAGAGCAAAGGAATTGATGGGGTGGAGGTAGTTTCTCTACTGGCATAACTAACCTGCCTATGCTTTCTTGATAACAACAAAGGGTGTTGATAGCTCACTCAAGTGATCAAGGTAATCCCTCAATTTTTTTATGTTATTGTGCTATTGACTCAAGGATCAGGACTTATTGAGCATACATGGGAGAAAACATCTTTAGTTTACCCTTTAGAGTAGTAGAGAGGTTTTAAGGATCATGGCTTGTTGAGACCCGTTATGATGATTCTTACGTACATCATCAGTGTCAAGAAATCCAACTGTAGTATATGCTACTTGACATTCTTCCCACAGCCATATTTCATTACCTACGCCAAATCGGGCTCAAGTCATTGCCTCAAACATGACTAACAGTGGCTGATTTTACCATGTCTTCGTAGAAAGTGAAAGACTTGATCTCAATAGCTGTACTTTTTGCGTTATGATTTTTTTAATATATAAAGTCATTGAATCCTTTAAAATTAATTGACTGTGTGTGTGTGTGTGTTTACCTATCTGTAATTGCACTTCACCAATCATGAACTAGTCCAAAAACAGCCCTTGCCTTTTAGTGAAAGCAGTGAGATGTCTGCTAGAAGTAATTTGCAAGTTTACCTCCCTCTTTTTCTTGGTCATTCTCCTTCGTCTTCTCTTTGATATACAGAAAAAAGAGCAAGCTACCATTTAGTGTGTGTGTGTTTCTCAATATCATAATGGGAGTAAGTGGTTGGTTTCAAAACACAGGATGGATTTTGTGACTTGCTTACAACCCGTTGGGTTGAATTCCAACTTATGTGAGACTATACTTGTTAAGTAACCATCTAAAAGTTTAAATCGTTAGATAGGGCCCAACAATGTATATCAAACTCAACACTCCCCTTCACATGTGACCCGTCCACACATGAAGATACTAACAAATATGCCTCACCAGGGCATTACAAACCAAACAAAGTAACGACATGTACACACAAAATTTTCGGGTAACAAATGTAAGTGGGACGATTCAAATCCATGACCTTGCCAAACCAGAGCTCTCATACCATGTTAAGTAACCAACTCATCTAGAAACGCAACATTAGAACGTTGTTGGTGAAGCAGCAAGTGTTTCTCGAATCTCGATGTTCTTTCAAGACTTCCAAATATAAAAAGCATCTGTTACAGGTTTGTTTGCTGTCTCATCATAGGTAATTGCTTTCTTCAAAAGTGGTTTTTGCTTATGTGAGCTTAGAGCAGACTGTGACTTTAAGTCATCAACCAGACAGTCACTCAAAAGGCAACCTGCCGATTACTAAAGCTTACCTGTTTCTTATAAAATTTATGTTCAGGTCTGGCACTTAAGCTGGTATGACAGTTGATTGTAGGTGAGGCAAATGGGTGTGGTTAAAAACTTCATAGACTATATCTCTGTAGCAATGTTGTTTTTTACCGAATTTCCAAATTGAGATGCTTTTCTTCAGGAAGTTTATGGATGCGTATTACTGTATTAAGTTTCATGCGGAGAATGTGATTCTTATGTGGGAATGAGTCTGTGAATTTGGCCAGATCATCCTTTCACCAGTTTGAGTTTTTTTCTACAGTGGTTTTGAGAACTTTTGCCATCTTTTATTTAATCTCTTAGTCATTTATCTATTTATTCATTAAAGCAGAAGATCTGAAGTGAAACCTTAAGCTCTTGAAGGTAGAACTGCGGCTAGTAGTAATCAGAAAATTACATGCAGTAGCATTTTTTTAACGTTTTTTCCTGGTAGAACTGAAGGATTCCTCATTTAGTTCATCTGCAAGTTTTTTGCTGGATTTTTGACCTCTAAACTTCTGAACATTGTAGGATTCCCTAGTAAAGAAGGCTTCTCTCGTCAGGACTTCTGGATTATTCTTGGTCTATCATGATGATCAAAATGCACGAAGAAGACATTGAAGGATTTCAAGGTCAACAACATGCAGAAGACATTGAAGAAGTTTGAGATCGTGACTAGGGGTGGCAAAATGGGTGTTATGGATCAATGGATAATAGGCCATTATCCATGGATAACCATGGATAATGGCCTATTATCCATTGATCCATAACACCCATTTTGCCACCCCTAATCGTGACCAACAACTTGCTGAAAAAATTGAAGAAGTTCGAGACTGAGACCAAGAACATGCAGAGTATTCTGGATCCGCACTGGATCCCTCCATAATCATTGAGATACTTGCAAGACTCCCGGTAAGGGCTATCTTGAACTGTAGACATGCTTGTAAACCATGGCGCTCCTCAATCTTAGATCCTTTCTTTGCAAAGACATTTCTCACAAGACCACCTATCAGAAGTATTGTGCTTGCCATAGATATTGTTTACTACTTGCTCGAACTTGGGGATGCCTATGATTATGCTAGCCCTTATAACATGCCTAAAAGGTTCAATACCCATTTTTATATCCCAATCCAGGCATTAGAACTTGTGGGCTCATGTAATGGCTTGCTCTGCTTTTCACGCTACTTTTCCAGGGAGAACTCTATGTAGGTAAGCAATCCAACTCTGGGAGAATAGTCACACTTCCAGTACCCAAAACAGTGAAGAAATCTATTAGGGTGAGTTATGGGTTAAGCTTTAGTCCAACATCTGGACGCTTCAAGGTCTTAAGAGTTGTGCTTAAATGGGCTTCTTGTTATCTCACTTCCCAATGCTCATTCATGATGTCAGATGGTGAGATTCGTATACTTGGAACTGAGTCATGGAGGAAGGTGGGTAACATCCCATTCCCCCTTTTTGGAAAATTGTGTGATGCCAATGAATGGAGCTCTTCACTGGATAGCTGATTACTTTTAGAAGCCGAAGTAGTTATTCTCATTTGACATCGACAGAACAACTAATGACAACCGCACCACCTCCGGGATTCAAAAATAAAACAATTTGGATGAGCTTGTGTTAGGAAATTGTCTCTGCATATTTGACGACTCCTGGTATTCTCATCTTGATATATGGGCAATGAAACATTACGGACTTGCGGAATCCTGGACCGTAGGCTGCATCTTGAAAACTTCAATCCCTTCGATTGCCAATTTCTGGCTTCGACCAATCACAACTTGGGAAGAAGGGAGATCCTGATCGCTTGCTGTTCTGGTTTTCTGGTTTTATAACCCAATAACGGAGAGCTTTAGGGAAGTTATGATGATTGGGTTGCAACCACTTGGTGATGCACTTGTAGTATGCCGAGTGCCAGCAGTTGCCTTCATGCCAAACTTTTCTTCACTGAAGTATGTAATAGGAAGTTGCTTGAGGATGCTAAGTGCCTAGACGAAACTATTGTGTTCTGTTTTCCAGTTTTAGTTGCTATTTTTGCCTGCTTTGGTGGGCTCCTTTTTTTTTTTTTCCTCTCCCTGTTATGCCTGTGGAATTTGTAACTCTCTACAGTGATTTTATGTTATTTTGGTCAGTTTTCTCTTGGTTAAGTTCCTTCCGTGTCAAATTAAAGGTTTGCTGTTCCTCTAATCTACAAGTGTTGTATTAATATAAATAGTTGTGAAGTAGATTACGAAACCTTCTAAATCAATTAATTGCCCATGTTGCAAGCTTGCTCCATATTTGTGTGAAATTCCTTATTTTGTAATGTAGATTCAACTTTAAATGGCGTGAATCATTAATCATCATATTTACATCACATTTTAACGGTAAAATTTAAAAAGTGAATGAAAATTGTTTATATAGCTTTCGAAAGTGTATTTTTTTTTAACTGAACTATCTCAAAATAGAATAATTGATTATTTGTCTGGAACGGAAGGAGTAGTATTTTATTTTGGTCTACAAATATGCTTTCCATCCATCACCAATGTTGCCGGTTAAGGTTCATTCCGCCACCTCTCACCTCTCCTCCCCATGATCATCCAAATCCAATAGGTTGTGTGTTTGCAGGTTCCATTATGTCACATTATTTTATATCAAAACGAGAGAGTATGTGTCATGAAAATACATTATAAAAGCAAAAAAAATATGAACTATTAAGAAATCCTACATTTTAGCTGAATCATTTATAGTAGTTCGGTGACAAACCTATGATTGGTTAAATCATATTCTTGAAGCAAAAAACATGATATTAAACTTGTTATTACATAAATTAAGATGAAAAACATTAGAATAAGAATTTGGTCCTTATCATTACTGTATGCAATAAACAAAGCCATGCGATTTCATCCCACTTATGCATAATTTGTCACCCATTATTGTTTCTTGTGTGTCTCCCTTAATAAAGGTGACAATGATATCCATAACTTTATTGATTTATTTATAGAAGGAATATACATACCCAACTTTCTTAATAAAGTAAGGGTTAATGACACTTTTGATATCCTAGCTTTACTTACTTTTTGCTTTTGATACCTATTGTATATTGGTTTCATCAAATTTCATCGTAAATATTTTTAACTGTTATCAGATTACATACCTTTTGTTAAATTTGTGTCAAAAGCTATCGATCGATCTGTTGCTAACGTCTAATTGTCATCATATTACATATCTTATGTTTTCAATTGTTATCAGATTATATACCTTCAGTCGTTGGCTTTTTAACATATATTTAATTGAAGATATGTTATTTGATGATAATTGAAAACATATATAATGAAATTTAATGAAATCGATACAAAGGGTACCAAAAAAAAAAAACAAGTAAAGTTAGGATACAAAAATGATATTAACCCATAAAGTAATGTTAGAAGGACACCAACTCAACCCTAATCAAATCTATGATAGGCCAAAAGCAAAGCATAATGGATGATAGAGAAAGTTGGGTATTATTTTCCACTAGTATATACTACTAGACCTGGCCTTGGCCTTATCTTTGTTTAATAACTTTGTATATATAATATATTATTGCCCTTTCCTTCTTGTTGTTAGCTATTACTGTCCATGTCAATGCTAACAAAAGCTAAAAGTATAGAGAATCTTTGTCTCCATCATTGTTAACCTAATCACCATGCTTGCCTTAATTATTTTTCATTGTTTAATTGGAGTTAGTAACTAATTGTTCTTCGTGACCACTTGCTCAAACATAAGTAACTATGGTTTAAGTTGAAGCACAATGTAAGGTTAGCCAACCGTATATAGTTGTTGCTAACCGCGATACAAAATAACACAGTGCAATTTATTAATTATGAAAATGAAAAAGAATTAATGTATGAACACACAATCAAATGTTGAAACACTTATATACGTCTTACTTTTTTAGATACCTTTTTAGATACCACAATTAGAATCATCAACCAATAACAATATATACACAAAAAAAACTATGTCCCACTAAATATAAATCCTTAAAGCAAGAGGTTATGTATATACCTAAACCAACCTCATGAGGCCCAATCAATAACCTCATCCAAAAACACTTAAATAGAGGAAATAATTGTGGGTCGGTCAACTTTTTAAAATTTAATTCGTTCTAATATTGTGTTTTTTTTTTTCAATAAGAAAAGAATATTTTTGGGGGTAAAATGACTGCGATACCCTTAATGAGCTTGCGGCGCGTTACAAAAATATACCGCAATTCAAAAATTTATGCACCACGATTCAAAAAATTTATGTACCGCGATTCAAAAAAATTTAAAAATGCACCGCAATTCAAAAAGATATGCATCAAGATTCAAAAATATATGTATTAATTTTTGCACTACGGTTCAATAGTTTAATTGTGCAATTTAATTGTACCGCGATTCATCAATTTTATTACATTATTTTTTGCACCATGATTCAATAGTTTAATTGTCTAGTCTATTTGCACCGTGATTCATCAATTTAATCCGATATTTTTGCACCGCGATTCAAAATAGTTTAACTATCTAGTCTAATAGCATCGCAGTTCAAAATCGTAATGAAACAGACCATGTCTTCAGTCTTCTTCTTCATTCTCATCTATAGTGATTTTCGAATCCAAAGTGTGTTGCTGGAGCTGTTGAAGAAGACGATGACATTTCTGGAACAATATTTCGAAAAATGGTCTTTTACGATTGAAAAAAAGAACGATGGACTTTTGAGTTTAAAAACTTTAAAAAAGAGATCGGCTAGAATTTCACCATAAATAGAAACATTCAAGCACATCCACAACTCCTTGCCCTTGGAGCATTTAAAAAAAAAAAAACTCCAAAACACAACCCAAATTATCTTCTCAAAAAGGAACATGAAGTAAAGCTTGGTATAAATTAAACTTTAAAGAACTATAATAATATTTAACATTTACATTGATTGTCTTGACATTGCTAAAAGTACCAATACATAACAAAAAATCTTCCCCCACTTGCACATAAGTTTTTCTTTTGACACATAACAGAAGATGATCAGAAAAAGGAAGGGAGGAGTTTGGAATCTTTGGGCTTCTCTTTTGTTTTCTTCAACTCTTCTTTCACTTGCTTCAATGTAACTTTTTATACTCATTTACATTTAATCAAGTTTTCTTTTGAGGAAATGTGAAGGGAAACTTCAAGAATGAGGAGAGAGAGAGAGAGAGCAAAGCAAAAGTGGACCTAAAAGCAAGTCAATAATTTACCAGAGATTGAAGAAGGCAAGAGGGAACGCTAATATTTTGAACAGACATCTATAATTAAGTTCACTTCTTATTTACCACCTGCATTATATATAGAAAAAGAAGAACAAAAATAAATTAGTATTCATTAGTATTGTTTAATAAAAACATGAACATTATCAAAAGGTAAGCAATGATTCATAATATACATCATACCTTTTCTATCACAAAGTTTACTCAAGCAAGATAAGAAAACAATGATCACTGCAACACCGGCTATTCCCCCGATGAGGATCGCTAGCGTCTTGTTGATATCATTATCATCGTTATCTGCAAAGTGAAAAAATCATTGAACTTAAGTAGGAAGTATATTAATATAATAACCTTGTACATAACATGAGGAGCATGTTGATATCGCTAAAGAATAGGTGCATATTCTGTGTAATTAAGGTGGCCATTTCAATGTCTTTCTCACAAATTCCACCTTCGAGATTTCATTACATCCAAGACATTAAGTCGTCATTAACGTGTAGTTTGGGATTATTTTCGTCTGTCGTAGAATATTTAACTTTCCTGTATCGAGAATTTTATGAGAAGTTCAAAAATATACGCGATGATATCATTATGGATGAAAATTCTGATAATTGTAAAATTTAAGTGCATTGGATCCTTGGATGATTAGGCAAAAGAGACAACTTTTCCAGAGAAGAAACTTTGTTAATCTTGGTGAAAGGTAAAAAGCAAAAGAGAAAATTAAAGTCCTTAATGTGAGTCTTTTTGTTTGAGCAAGAAAATCTATAAAGTACTACTTTCAAGATTGAAAATTGTACCTACAAAAACAATTCGTTGAGTTGTTTGTGCAAGTTCAAACTTTTATAAAGTCAAATAAAACTTCATAATTATTGTTAGTTTAAATCACATATATAGGAGTCAATTTTAACTAGTATCATACAAATATTTGTTAGTCTCTCTTTTCAATTACTCCATCTATTTCGAACAAAGAGTCCCGTTTGAAAGTCAAACTTTATATGAAAATGACACTTTTAGTAATTAATTAGTAATAAAATGATACTTTTATTCCTTAATTTTTGAAAGTGGACTATTTAAATAAAACATGTCAAAATTGAATAATAGACTTGTCCAGAGCCAACTAGCAATATACGTTTAAGGACAAATTAAATGGATTAAATTAGTTATTTGATTAAGAAAACGACTTAAAAAGGAAAATATAACCATAGCCAATGACTTTGGGAAAGTAATCGAGTCAAAGTCTTAATCTCTAGACTTTCAGCACAACATTTTAGGATATGGGAAGGGTAATTACGTCATATTAGTACATGAACCAATCACACTAAACAGGGCAAATGGGAAAGGAGGGAAAGAATAAAACTCCTTGCCTACACCCCATGCATTCTTCAGTCTTCACACAACACGAAAGGAAAAAAAGAAGGCACAACATATTTACAAAACCAACTTGAATGTACTTTGAATTTACCAAATCACCCCCTACTTTTAAGGGTTATGATATATTCAAAACGATTCAAGATGGTTAATTAATAATTATCACTAAATTGGCACTAATAATGTGGAAAACAACATAAACGCCACTAGCCACCAGCTGCAGTGGTGGTGGTGGAATAGCTTACCGCTGCTCGAGAAATGGCCACGCTCCGAGTACCGCGCGTAGCACTTGGCCAAGAACATATCACCCCAAGCCGCGGAGCCGCAGTCGCTTCTAAGCCGTCCAGTTGCCTCCGTGAGACAATCCTGACACTCACTCATACTCAAATCCTGTACGCACTGCACAGCACCTTGTACACTCCCGGACCCACCAACTCGAAAATACTGTCCCCCAGCCGTCAGATACGCCATCACAGCATCACGACGAGTCAACATGTCCGAGTCGTACCCAATCGACGGGCCACATTTCTTCACCACCACAGTCTTGTCCTCGACACCCAAAAATGACAAATTATCATATTTCACAAAACAGCCTTCGAGCTGCAAAACGCCACCGGACGAGTCAGGGCAGAGGATGCCGAGTCGACTCACCGAGTGGGCGACACAGTCCTTACAGTCGGTGCCACTCAAGTCGCCCCGGCACTGATAAAGGCCGTAGACGACGTCGCTTTGGGTGGAACCCGGAACGGAAATCTTGAAGTTGTTGAAGTTGGAGAATGAGGCTGAGTTGACCAGAGAGGTGAGAACTGAGTTTACGTTGGACTCGATTGGCGTGCCCGGGGTGTATCGTAGCTGAGAACACCCACCATAGATGAATGAGTCGGTAGCGGAGTTTGATGGAGGTGTTAGGACGGAGAAAATAATAAGGAGACAAGCTACAAGAGAATATGGTAGAGAAAGAGATTGTTGGAGCATGGTTCTATGCATGATTAATTTGCTTGTAACTTCTAGAGAGAGAGAGAGTTTGTAGGGGGAAATATGTACGTATATAAAGGAGGGTTGAGACTTGAGAGTGAAGGGAAATATAGAGGAAATGATTAATTTGCATGATGAATAATGAAGTATGGGAGTTGCTTGGCGAGGAGTTCACTTGAACAAGTGAGAAAATTATTGATACAATGGAACATGTAGCATGTGTAGCTATAGCATATAGCTAAGCTAGTTGATTATAGTTGGGCCACCCAACCTCTTTGGATACACATCATCAAATAGCAGTCAATGGATGAGAAAATATTTGGGGCCGCATGTTTGATTTTGAGGTTTTGTGTTGGAAAAATTATCTTTTTAAATTTTAGTTTTGTAAATGTGACCATTGTAGCTATAATTGCATTAAAAATTAAGCTTGAATTGTTAACCACGACATCCTAAACATACAAATGTGAACTTTGTGGAGTCCATATGTTTGGAGAGCCATAATTAAATTTTGAATGGAAATTATGGTTCCCAAACAAAGTCCACAGCTCCACATTAGAGCCAACGTTCAATTTTTAATGTAAGTTAACGATTTAATTTTAATTTAAGTGTGATTATAAGTACGATGGTCAAATTTATAAATCCAATAGTGCGCTGGTCAAATTGATATTCATCAAATTGCTATAAAAAATAGTTTTTCATTTTGTATATTCAATAATGATAAAAAGGAAAGTAAGCAAAAAATGGAAAAGAAGAGTTGATGGAAACCAAAGCGAAATTAGTAGCATTGGAGGTGGAAAATTATCTTTTTGACCATTGTATTATTGTCAGTTATTTGATTTGACCAACCATATTTTATAACTCTTAAATTGATCAATGTAAATAAGTTGGTACGTTGTGGTTCATGCCGTTAACATTTCATCTAATTTTATAACAGAGGTGTTAATGTCGACTAACAGAGGGATTTTATGAGATTATTTTTGTCCATCTAAATGAAAATATAAAGACAGATTTGGGTAGCGGGTAATAGTATGACGGTCAAAAAGATAATTTTCATTTAGATGGACAAAAATACCCCTCATAAAAATACGATGATCAAAAAAATAATTTTCCCAGGTAGGTTTGTACTTTGTATGCAATTGGGCTATTGAATAGGGGTAAAAAATAAATAAATGTTGGGATGCATATGATCCTTGTTACAAAGCAGGGTGACCTGCGCGTCTATAACGTTAGGTAAATACTTGTGTAAAACGATTATACATATATTTTTTGTAAGACGGATCCTATTTATTCGATCCATCGTATATTGATGGATTGAGTTGTGAGAAAGTGAGACTCTGTTTTACGAATTAAGATCCATAAATCACGTTCATTATTCAACCATTTTATTTCCCCTTTCACCCTTTATACGAATGTTTGGACGGATTAAATTTACTCCCATCTAACAATGTGAGTCTTGATAACACTTTTTGGCATTGCGATCTAGCTATTTTCTTGAAAGTTTTAGATTTAAAAAAAAAAATAGAAAGAAAAACGTTAACAAAAGGCAAAGAAAGAGGAATACGAGAAAACTAAACAACAAAATTGCTTGGCCAAATATGAAAATATAATTACCCCCAAAGTATCCACTCAATTTCAAAGTACACCCTAATCTAATATTTTCCCAGAATACCATTTGATGTTACCATTTATCTCAATTTGCACCCTAGCCATGACAGTCGTTAGAAAGATAACGAAAAGTTACATTTTAAACTTTATAATGGTAGAAATTATACGGCATATTTTTTTTAGCAGATAACATAATTAACATAGTTACCCTGTTTTGAATATTTTTCTTAACATAACATAATTAACAAACATTAAAATTTCAAATTTATTAATAGCAAATATCACCAAATTATTTAAAAAATAATGATTACAATATAAGGTTAAATTTTAAAAGTAAAACCAATAATTTAATATCATTCTACGGTTCAAAAGAACAAAAAAAAGTTAATAGCTGAATAGTACTTGATAGGTCCATTAATTACAATACATAATTCAATAATTCATAGGTCTATTAACAAATTAGAATACTTCTTATTATACATGATAGCAAAACTTTTTGATTAAATAAAATGTCAATACCCAGTCATGTTTGACTTTTTTTTGTGCGCTTATTTTTATTTTTGGGGTTTCTTTTTATCTTTTACAATTTTGGTCGTCCAATATGGTGCTCTTTGCTAAAAAAATTAAGTTTATTATTTATATTAATGGTTAGACTTAGAAATTATAAATTTCATAATATTAATTTATTAATATATATGTATAATTTTTTTTTCTCCCGTAATTTTTTAAAATGTAAATTGTATTATTTGTATATATTAGTTCGATTTACTTTTTTTTTCTGTCGCATAAATTCTACCATTATAAAGTTTAAAAGGTAACTTTTTATTAACTTTTCCTTATCTTTCTAACGACTGTCATAATTAGAGTGCAAACGGGGACAAAAGGTAACGTCAGATAACATTCTGAAATAAAATTTAAGTTGAGGTGCACTTTAGAATTAAGTGCATACTTTGGGGATAATTATATTTTGGCCTAAACTTTACTTGACTACAATTGTAAGTACTCGTCTTAACCCGAAATTCAAATGGTAATCCGGTACAACGGAAACACTACTGTTTAAGATGCACCTTATGATTTCGATAACGAGAGAGAGAGAGAGAGAGAGAGAGAGAGAGAGAGAGGATTACTTAATAATTGAAATAGTCCATAATAGGTAAGGAGTGATTACAGAGTTCAATTGAATTTTGGGACATATTCCTAAGGGGTTAGAGTTCGGTTTGATTGTTTTTCCTTCTTTTGATATTGAGAAAAGACACCAAATTAAGCAAATTATGACTTGTAGTTGATTACTTAATAATTGAAATAGTCCATATTAGGGCTCGTTTGTTGGGGCTGACGGCTTATAACTTATGACTAATAACTTAAGATGGTGACTGAATGACTTGTAGTTGATTATCTGATAGACTGTTTGTTACATCTATTGAAAAGCTGCTTATGAGTTTTTATAATTATTTGTTAAAAAAACTTAAAAATTAGTATTCATATTTTTATGTATATTTCATAAAATGATGAAATGAAGATAATCAAATATTTATTAATGAATAGTTATCTTCATGTTTTAAAAAAACCAAAAAAACTTAAAATTTTAGTTTTTTGGCTTTGGCTTTTCAATACATAAAGGGTGTTGTACCTTACTTATTGGTTTTTAAGCTGAAACAAACCCTCTAAATATGACTTTCCAAAAGCAAAAAGCAAAAAGCAAAAAGCCACTCCAAATAAGCTGAAACAAACGAACACTTAATCAGTTAGGCTTCTAAAACTAACTAAATTTTGAAAAATTTATTCAAGAAAATTTAGATTTGAGTTTTGAAGCTGAATTAAAAATTGCATAACTCTGTTTCATACACGTAATCCATAACAAGAACGGAAAATACTAATTAACATATTATGTTATATATTTAGCCATGCTCTCCCATCTCATTTCAGACACGCCTCTACGTTTAATGTAGCTTTTTCCGTTAATTTCCCGAATTAAGAGTACTCAATATTGACACTCCACGTAAAATTTTTACATTACACCTTATAAATTAACCCATCATAGAAAAAAGTAGAAAACTAAAATATATTATAAATATAAAATAAAAGGTTTTATGTAAGATGGTTTTACGAATTTTAATTCGTAATACGAAATTTCACTCTTTTACAGCTCAATCCATCAACATGCGAAAGTCGGGTAAGAAAAATTTATCTTATAAAAAATAATCATAATACCATCTTACCTAAGTTTTTACATATATTAAAATGAAGCAAAAATGATCTTAAGAAGGCCCAGATAGAATGTTTCTCCGGTAATGTTGTCTGTGGTTAATTGGGTGGAAGATCGACATTAGATCCTTATTGTCCCAATAATTCCAAGTCATTGCACTTAGTTTCTTTACTTTCCAGCTGCTTTTTATTAGGCCAAAATATACTTATCCCCAAAATATCCATCAATCCTAAAGTGTATCCCAATTTAAGGTTTATTCCACAGTGACATCTAATATTACATTTTGTTTCACTTTGCACCCTAGTCGTGACATCCGTTAAAAAGATAACGAAAAGTTAACGAAAAACTACCTTTTAAACTTTATAATGATAGAAATTATACGGCAGAAAAAAAAAGATAGTATAATTAACATAATTACCTTGTTTTGGATATTTTTCTTAATATAAAATAATTAACAAGCATTAAAATTTCAAATTTATTAATAGCAAATATCACCAAATTATTTAAAAATAATGATTAAAATATATGGTTAAATTTTAAAAGTAAAACCAACAATTTAATATCATTCCATGGTTCAAAATAAATTATATGTTAGAAAAGAAAAGTCGATAGCATAATTAACATAATTACCCTGCTTTGAATATTTTTCTTAATAAAACATAATTAACAAGCATTAAAATTTCAAATTTATTAATAGCAAATATCACCGAATTATTTAAAAATAATGATTACAATATAAGATTAAATTTTAAAAGTAAAACCAACAATTTAATATCATTCCACGGTTCAAAAGAAATTATGCGGCAGAAAAAAAGTTTTTTTTTTTAGTAGATAGTATAATTAACATAATTACCTTGTTTTGAATATTTTTCTTAATATAACATGATTAACAAGTATAAATTTCAAATTTATTAATAGCAAATATCACCAAATTATTTAAAAATAATGATTACAATATAAGGTTAAATTTTAAAAGTAAAACCAACAATTTAAAAGAACAAAAAAATAGTTAATAGATGAATAGTACTTTATAGATCCATTAACAAATTACAAATTTACAATACATAATTTAATTTTATTTTTTTCAAATTTATTATTTGTATATATTAATTCGATCTACTTTTTTTATGTCGTATAATTTCTAAAATTAATAAAGTTTAAAAGGTAATTTTTTGTTATCTTTCTAACGGATGTCACGGCTAGGGTGCAAATTGAGATAAAAGGTAACATTGGATGTCACTATGAGACAAACCTTAAGGTTGAGGTGTATTTTGGAATTGGGTGGATAATTTAGGGTAAGTATATTTTGACCTTTTTATTATTTAGTGCGGTCTTCACGTACAAAAGACACAGATAGACTACTTAAACTCTTGTTTTTTTAATTTTATATTTAATTTCTGATTTACTAAAAACATCCTCAAAACATGTAACCTCTCTCTCTCGGTGGTCATTTAGAGTTCAAACGGGAGTGACATTGAACCATTTCTTTTGACCACTTAAAGGAACAAGTTTAATTATGCGACTGAGATCATAAATCAAAATTAAGGTGTAAAACCAAGTTGATCAACAACGTAGTTGCCCTTTTAACCCGTGTTCGAACCAACTAGTGTGCACCAGGTCGGTGAAATTACAGCGCCGTGTTTCGGATATTTGTAATGAGTACATTCTTCATAGACTAATCCCCAAATGGAAAGCGCGTGCGCGCACACAGAACTAGTGGTTTGAAGGGCCATGGAGAAGGCTGTGGTGTGGTTTTATGAAAATAAATAAAAAAAAAAAAAAATGGAAAGAGACGGAAGAAGTAAGGGAAGGTCTCGCGACTCGCATTCAATTATTATATATACGTTCGTCCTTATTCTAAGTTGGAGCAATGAGGTTTTTGTCTTAGAGGTTTAAGGTGCCCACATAACTCTATGATATCATTGTCATTTTGGTCTACTGATAAGGTCTCTCACGAATCATGACCACCCATACCATAATTGATAATTTCATGTTTCCCCAATCTTATTCATTCATATGAGTTAAGGTGAGAAATCATTTTCAATATGAATATTATTTAGGAATGGTGACAAATCCGTCTGGTCCCTAGATCATCTCTAAATTTGAAAACACTATGCTGTGCACAGTCCATTTTGGATTTCAGGTATTTGTATAGTTTTATGGACACATTGGTACGAGCTATGTTAACCATCTTATGAACAATCGACACGTTTATATGTATATTTTGATGGAATCATTGGCACAAGCTTTACCATCTTACAAACAATTTAATTAGACGCTTACTTGATAGAATAAATATATATTGGAAATATTACAAATAACATTCGAATTTCCCCTTCAACTAATAATTGAAGCAATGTATCCCCTTTAACTATAACATTTTTTTAGCTGCAGCTTTTGTTTAGGCATTGTCACTTGAGTTGACATAAAATATGCACATGAGACTCATGTGACCATCTTTAAGTATTTTTTCTTCTCATAATGACTTTTTAGTATTTCAATTGACTATTTTATCATTGTTGTTGTATGATCCTCTTTTTATTTAAAGATGATCATATAAATAATTATTTTGAATATTATGGTAAAAATAATACTTAAACATGGTCATGTGAATCTTAGGTAAGAAAATCCGTCAATTCAAACGGCAGTACTTAAATATAAGGTACCATTTAAGAAACATATAGTTGATGGGGATACATTGTTTCAATTGATAATTAAGAGGGACAATTTAAATTAAAATATAGTTGATGGGGATTATTTATAATTTACCCTCTCTTTTTTTCATACGTTACTCTAGAGAAAACATAATAAGCTTATAAATTGTAACTAATGGATTGCATTATTGGAGGAATAAATATCTTTTAGTTTTAATCACTTTCACCAAAAGAAAAAAAGAGTTCTCAACAAAAAAAAAAAAAGAAGCCCAAAAAGATATGAGGTAAGTTTTTTTTTTTTGATTTTTTAACACTTGATCTTCAAATTGCCTTAGTTCTTATTTGGTGAAATTGCTGGTCAATACCTTTTTGTAGGGTTTTATCCGCTACAGTATCCCTTTTTTAAAATTAAAAAAAGACTCTTTTTATAATATTTTTCCTAAAATGCCCATATACGTCTTCTTACATAGCTCCGGCCAATATTTCTTCCATAGTATGCTTCCAGCGTATTCTTTTTAAATTCTTCGAAAATCACAATTGTTAGGGCAACGAAACATGGATCGACCTGAAGGTCAACAATTTTTCAGATTTATTAAGTATGATATTAGAATGAATTATGTTTTTCTGGGTTGGGTGGAGGATTACGTATTGACAGAGGAGGAAAAGGTGCTGATGAAACAAGTTTGAATCACGATGCATCGATTTAGAAACCCGATGCATCGCTATGAAATAGAAATAACGTGATACACAAAATTGATTCGCAATGCAGAAAATCTTAATGCAGATTTTGAATTTGGAATGCACACATTGGATTCACGATACACCAATTTGATTCGCAATGCACAAATTGGGTTCGTAGTGCTTAAACTGTGCATCGTGATGCTCAAGTGTTCCTAATGCTTAGCACATTTCCGATCCATTAAGGATATCGTAGTATTTTCACTCACAAAAATGTCTTTTCCAGGTTTGAAAAATATATGATATTGTAGCGATTAGAAACATATCAAATAGAACCGGTCCGAATTTCGTCCTTCTTATTTCACATTTCATCGGGTTTCTTGGGCGCGTTGCGTAAATTGTGCAGACTTAATTTGTGGAACCATAACAAGTGTTTGGGCTTTAGTCTATGGAATTTGATAGTAAATGTATCAGGCCAACCAGAAACTATTGAGACCTTGATTTGTACACGAAAATTAAATGATTTCGCGGAATCTATTATTCCCCTGTCCCCAAATTATTATCCAATTTTCTTTTTTGGTTTGTCCCAAAATAATTATCTTGTTTAAATTTTTTTAGGATAATATTTTCACCATTTTACCCTTACCTTTTCATTTTACTTTAATTATGAGACACATACGCATGATCTTTAAAGTAAACTACACATCAAACTAATATTAATAATCTAGTTAAATATGTTTTCTTAAACTGTGCGACAAGTCCACCAAGACGATAATTTAGAGACTGAGGGAGTACTAAAAGTTGAGAAGATGATTCTTGAAAAGTGTTTGGTAACATAGGAATGTAATTACTAATGTAATACAAATTGTTACTCCATCTGTTTCAAAATAAGTGTCATTTAGTAATTCGCAAACAAATTAAGAAAACTTATAAAAATATGGATATACCCTTATTTAAGTTCATTTAATGTAGTTAAATTGTACTAGTATTTTCTCTTTCCTCTTAACAATCCCCTATCTATCATCATTTAATTTGAAAGTAATAAATAAGGGCAACTTTGGCAAAATATGAACAAATATTTCTTGAAATCCTATAATAACACTTGCTTTGGAATAAAAACACTTTGCTTAAACGATTCTTATCTTGAAACACATAGAGTATTATATTGTTTGGTATGCAAGTAAACAACTTGTAACTTAATGACAAAGTTAAGGTAATTGACAACATAACCCAAAACAACTAAGTCATTGTTACCGACTTTCATGATAAAAATTAAATATTAACGTTACTACTTCTTCATAAAATAACAAGATGTTCGTTCTTTTTCAATTTTTGGTGAAAATTTAAAATTATTCAACATCAATAAAGCAATAAAAATCATTAAATTAAATTAAAATAAAAAAACAAGCTGATTTTCTAAAGAAACTATTTCAAATTAAAATAGCTTAAACATTTGAAACTATTAAAAAAAATGCATACGTGTTACTACGTAGCCAAAATAATTAATATTTTATTAATTTATATAGTATCAACCAGGATAATCACCCATTCTTTTTTTTTTTCATCATCTCCAATTGTGTAAGAAATCCAATAAATTTGAATCACATACGAGTATTATGTTATATTAAACCTTATGTAAAAAGGACCACAAGGAGTAAAAAAGAACGACCATGAAGTAGTTGAGGCCAAATTCTCTAATATAAAACAGATCAGATAGTTGTGAAAAGCTAACTATTGGTCAGAATTAATTTTTACCAAACATAATTACTGACCATGATTAACTCTCACAGATCTCAACCGTTTGTAAGCATGTTTAATTTCCACTGATTCCCTCTTTTCTCTCTACAATTTGTTTTCTCTTTCTCTCTCTTCCTCTCTCTGCGTATTCTTCACATCCTATTCCTCTTCCTACGAATTTTGATTTGACCATCATCCGGGTCCTTGTTTTTTTTTTGTCTGATTTGTGGAATCCCAAGCTTTCTCATCACATAACTATTCTGACGGAGGTGGTCAATCGGTGGCAACACTGGTAACCATGGATTTGCGGTGGGAATGCACTAATGAATCTCCTTCAAGAAACCTAAGTGGGGTAAAGATATGTATAATTTGCTAGATTCTTGGGAATTCTTCCGATTTTATGTGTTTTTGGTTATTTTTTAAATCTTTTAATCTCGGGACTGAATCAATAGAGAAGAGGAACTCTTCGTTGAAGGAAATGGGCGTTGATGTATATAGAGAGATAGTGCCCACCAGTGAAATCCAAGATATCCAGAGGTAAGAAAAACCAAAGAAGAACAAAAAATATCCCTTTTTATTAAACTCTAACTGATATCAAGAAAAGCCAAAGCTATCCAGATATAAGAAAAGATCGTACCTGTATCTCCATGCCGAGCACTTTTGTCATATATAGTCCTGTAGTCCGTGAAGAATTAGAGTCAAAAGAAGTGAGCAAGCAGATCAGCCATTGAAATAAAAATCTTCAATGAAGAAATTAATATAAAATACAAGTGGCCACTAGGATACTAGCTACATTTAGGTGACTCACAATTGCTTTTGTATTACCACATAATGATTTTGGGTGAGATTTTTTTAATCCCTTTGATGGGGTGCTGGTCATTGGGCAGTAAGTTATCGATGGATATGATATTGGAATAAAAATGATATGCTTTTAGAAGTGAAAATTTAGACTCTTTTTCATACATGATTAAAACATATATTTTTTATTTGGATACTAACACTGTCTCATACTAATACCGTTCCATACTGATGTTGTGTTATAGTGATGTCGTGCCATATACAAGAGCACAAAAACTAGTAGATTATAAATATAAAGCACATACTTGAACTAATGGAAAAATATAATTGTCATTTTACATGGATTCTAATTATTAAGAATCCAAATACCATTTTCTCCATCATAAAGTTTAGTTAAATAACTAGGTTAGTATTTGTATGATGCATGGTTTTGAATTTATTTATTTTATTGTAAAAGTTATTTATAATAAGAAGATTTTATAAACTACTCCCTCTGTTTTTAAAATATTGTCTACTTTGACCCGACACACCGTTTAAGAAAAAAATAATTGACTGTATTATTAATATTGGTGAAATGTGTGGTTTCCGTTAATGCCTTTGAGTATGTGGTTATAAGCCTATAATTAAAGTAGGTAGAAAAAGTAAAAGTAAAGTGGTAAAAGTATTTTCCTAAAATAGAAAGTTTTGAAGGAAGACAATTATTTAATAGCGGATGGAAAGGAGTGGGATAATTTGAAAATGGTGGGAGTAATAAAAATATATTAATTAGAATACTTTTAACAAATCTAAAATTGGATAAATATTAAAATTGATGTATATAAATGGGCAATTGAAATATGTGATTGAAATTTGCAATAGAAAAAAAAACTTAAATGATATGAATTGAAATGTGCTATCGTGATGACTCGAAATGGCATAAGTAATGGTGCCATTTTTTATTCTGATTGTAATTTAATGCTGTCACATGAAAACATAATGCAGTAGAGATAACCTTCCTAGTCTAAGGTTAAAGCTTAGTTCAACGATGTAAGGGTAAAATAAGCATGGTCTATTTTGGTTTTGTTTCTCCTTTCTTGGTCCATAAGTTTAGACATTTTTGGAAACATAATCTTTAATTAGATTTTGGTTTTTCTTGGTCCTAAAGTTTATGAGTCATTTATGGAAACAAAATATTCCTAAATATTTTTTGCCGTGCACTTGGACTCCTTGTCTTTTTGGTAAGTGAATCTAGTATATTAGGAAGTTGATTTGATTTCTAGTTCTAATCCTTTTCCATATTGGAGTTTGTTTCCTTCTTTATGTGTAGGTCTCCTTCACATATAAATAGAGGACTTGGGGCAAAGGCAAAATACACGAACAGAGAGAGATTTCAGAAGGCTGAGAGCAGATATTTCAGAGTTTCAGAAGCTGTTTCAGTTTCTAGAATTGTGCAGAATTTGAATGTAGCTTCCAATGCAGCTACATCAGAAGCTACATTGAAAACTGCTGGAACTGTTTTGTCTTCCTAGCTGATTTTAGGAAGCTGTTTGTTTCTTCTCACGTTTGCTGTACTGTTTTTCTGTGGGCTTTTTGCTCTCCAAGACTTGTTGTCTTGTGAGAGTATTTTGTTTAGTGATTTCACATAATTTTTGTAAAACAATTCATCATTTTTAGTGAAATCTTTCTGGCCATGAGGCTAGATCTACAAGTATAGACTTGTAGATTGTTTGGTAAACTTTTGTGTTTAATTCGTGCTTTATTATTAAAGTCTTCCGCCGTTTTTAATTTTTCTGACCATTGAGACTTCCATTGTAGCTTCTTCACAAGCTATATTGGAAACTGCATTAGCAACTCTTGAGAATCCTAGCTATTTTGTTCTTTCAAATGAGTTGCTACACTAAACGATACGCAACCCTTTTAGCCTAAAAACTTTGGTGTAATAGTTTCAAGCAAATCATTGAACTAGGAATAAGCAAAAATATATGTCCAACATGTTTGCGCAGGAATATTACTAACAGTAGTGATTCAATGATACGATGCTCAGTATTGTTACTCAATTGGTTTCAACGTAAGAAAGTTCACGGTCCTTAACTCATTTTACCAAAAAGCTTACCATTGACAAATACCATTAACAAATGCTATGAATTATGCCAATGAGGTTTCACTAAAAAGCTAAAACAAAGCCTAACATAGACGAAAGCTCTAGTAGAGAAATAAGCCATTAGAATTTGGAACCATGTTTGTTGCACTTAATGTAAATGTGAAAGAAATTAGATATTATTTAGGATTTATATATTTTTTGAAAGAAAAAAACTTCTTCAATACAACCGTAGACGAGGGGTGTGGATATATCGATACTAATAATTAAGTCATTTATTTTTTCTTAATTATTGTACCGATGTGGAAGGGGTAGGGCTGATTTAATGTTTCCAGTAATGCAAGTGTGTGTGCACAAGTGAATGACAAATATTTTCGAGCAATAAAGCTCTTTCCTTAAGACAAAAACTGGCCCGTATACAGACTAGACGGGGTATGCCAGTGAGTCTCCTAGGTTTCAGGATACTTACGTGATTGAAGAGGGCAGTCTCCCGATCTTTAGTCACCGGGCGAATCAACACGCTGCTGTAATCTCTATATTCGGGGCAGAAAGTTGTGCAGAAAAGGAGAATTTTCGATCCCAAAAACTGGGTTTGAAAGCAGTATTTAAGTGTTAGAAGTTACGGTTGTTCTGAAACAGACACAACCCTTCAGACATAACTGTCTGTTAATTGCTTTTCTGGCGGATGAACTTCTGAACCTGTGCAAAAGGTTCACGCTAAAAGGGTCACACGCCAAATGAACCGGTAGCAAGAAGATAGGTTCAGGCAGGCAAGCAAGCAAGCCAGCCGGCCGACCGACCAACCAGCCAGCCAACCGAGCCGAGCGACGGCGGCGTGCGCGCGTGTGTTTGGACCTACACCTAGGTAGGTCTTCCCTCTTACACAAAAGTGTAGTGGCCCAAGGGCCTGAAAGCAAAGCCTTAAAGCTCTACTTTATAAGGTAGAGCTTGTTTCATTTTGTTCCCAATGTGGGATTCCCACATTTCATATTACATGACTTAGCTTTATTCAAGCTATTAGAAACCAAGTTTCCAACAATCCCCCACATTGAATAAGATATCATGTAAGTTGATGACATATTGATATTTACAGAGATACAACTGAGAGTAACTGTACTAGAATAGGTGGCTTTTGGCTTTGAACCTTTCCTTATGATATACTATCGGGATGACTTACTAATTAGTGACTTGAGTGTCTTGAACTGATTAGTGTTTGATGTCAACCAAGACAATATCAATCACACAGCTAACCTCAAACAGGGTGTGATTCTTCGTTTGTGTTCATTTTGGCCCTGAACGATGCCTGGTTATGTGAATATTTTTAGAGAATTTTAGCCTCGTAATTCTCATAAGATCGGCCAGTCATACATTCAGATAGGTGATTGCCTATAAAGAGTTGTTCTGTCAGAACTCCGTTTGACGATTCAAGTTATAGGAACCATTAAAAGCAAAACTTATCCTATACCGTGACATATAACACTAGTGTGTTTCACCATAGGATGGGTAGAACTTAAGTCCCTTAGTGTTTTCGTGGAGATTAATTTAGTTGGGTTGTCCATTTGAACCTAGACCATGGGATCTCCAATCAGCTAGGTGGGGTTTGCCGCTAAATTATTCTTTATTTCATAGGCTTTAGGCTCATTCCCTTCGATGAGTTGCATACTTGCTCTCGAGACAGACCTTTAGTTAGTGGATCCGCTAGGTTGTCTTTCGATCGAATGTAATCGATGGTGATTACTCCATTTGAGAGCAGTTGCCTAACGGTATTGTGACGCCTTCGTATGTGTCGCGATTTACCGTTACACATATTATTTTGTGCCTTTCTAATTGTGGCTTGGCTGTCGTAATTGATGCATATAGCTGGCACTGGTTGTGGCCATGCTGGAAGATTTTCTAGGAAGTTGCGTAGCCATTCGGCTTCTTCCGCTGTTTTATCTAAAGCGATAAATTCTGATTCCATTGTAGATCTTGCGATGCAAGTCTGTTTGGAAGATTTCTGATAGGAGCACAATTGTGTGATATTATTAGCCGATTTTATGATTAATTATAGAGTAAATATTACACTTTTGGTTGTTTTGTGCTTCTTAATGATTGCAGGTATGAAGGGAGCTGACAAAAGAGGAAAACTAAGGAAAAGTCTTTGGATTGCAAGAAAATGAAATTGTGTCACGTGGGCATGTGTCTTCAAATTTCTGAGTCAAGCCGTTGTCAAGTTCTTTGAATTTTCGAACAGATCTGTTAGGCAGTTAGGAAAACTGTTATTTCTTCCTAATTCTATTTATTTATAAAAGGAAAAACCTGATTTGGAAGTTATGGGTGGTTTTAGGAAGTTATTGGTAGTTTTAAAACTACCAAGTAGTGGCTTAGTGGAAAAGTAGAGTGGTATTTTATGCTGGAATCTTTGGCAGATTAGGGGGACTTTCCGGCCAGGAGTAATAGAGAAAATCAGGCAGTAACTTTGAAAGAGAAAAGTCACTAACAATTGCTAGAAGAGAAAGGGTAGAAATAACTTGTATTCTTTCTTGAGTTCAACACTTGCAGGAACATTAAATCTTTGGTATTTTGTAAGTATTTTAATTATGTTTAGTAGCTAAACTTCTTCTTCCAGTCAATGAACAATTAAGTCTCCAACATTCTACTTCTGTGAGATCTAATGGAATCAACTCTTGTTTCATTACAAATATTTATTCGTTCTCCGTTTAGCACGTTGCAAGATTATTGTGTTTAATTGGTGTTTGTGGCCAGAATATTAATTAACATAATAGTCTATAGCTAGTTAACGCTGTTGATCCGTAATTGTCCTCGGTTTTAACAAAGTGGCGAGTAATGCACCTTTTAGGCATCACAAGCATAATCGTACGTATTACGGAACGAATAATCTTAGTTACATGTTATTGCTTCAATATGCATGGCTTTGAATCGGGTCTCTCTCTTCTTAATGCAATCGGGTTATTAAATCTTACGAGCGTCTCGGAGGTTGTAATTCGGTTAGACGATAATTAACGAACGTCTCTTGATTATCAACACGGTAAGGAGAGATTGAGTGTTAGGCGTTTGTCGATACTTATAACCGGTTTATTTGTGATTTAACAAGACATTTTTGCATCTATGATCAGAAGTAAAATGCAAGATAAAAATTGGTTCATTGATTGGTCTTTAAAGTTATTGTTTTAAATCAAGCTTTAGTTTGTTAGTTAAATTAGAAGCATTAATTTTCAGTTAATTAGGTAATTAGTTTATTTTTAGCTAATTAAAAATATAAATTCGTATGCATTATTTACTTAGAAAAATTCTAAAAAGGAATAAGTACAACGTTCCCTGTGGATACGATCCCGACTTACCTTATACTCGTTATTAGGAAAGTAGGTGAATTAATTTTGACGATTTGACACTCGTCAAATTTTGGCGCCGTTGCCGGGGAACGGTTTTGCTATTTATTTCCTTTTAAGAATTTTATTGTAATGTTATGGCTGAAAATGCTCAACCGTTTGGGACAAGGCAGTATGATCCGAGCAAGATTAATGAGGTAAATGTTTTTTCTATTGATCGTAGATTAGACAATTTAACTTCTGTTTTGGAGAAATTTGTCTCAGGGCAAGTTCAGCAAGTCAAGGCGTGTGGAATCTGCATGCATGTTGGTCATCCAACTGATATGTGTCCAATGTTACAAGAGGATTTGAATGAACATGTAAATGCTGTAGGAGGGTTTCAAGGGCAGCAACAAATTTGGCCATCATTCCAACCATCTCCACCATCACAGCCCTTTACTAGTTCAGGAATTCCGCTTGAGAGTTTAATCAAAAGTTTGGCTGACACGATTCAACAAGATAGACAGGAAACCAAGGCTAGAATAAAATCTCTTGAAAATCAAATTTCGCAGCTAGCCGTGTCCATGAGCAAGATGGAGGTAAACCAAGGAAGATTACCTTTTCAAGTTGAAAATAATCCTCGAGAAAATGAAGAAATTGCACAGGAGAAAAATTCAGTTGATAGTAGCAACAATGAAGAAAGTGTGCAACAACATGATTTTGCTTTTCTAGGAAAATTTTCACTACAAAAGAAGGAAAATGATGAGAAGCTGGAATTAGTGCCCGTAAAATGTTTGACAAATGTACCTTTCCAAGGCAGTGAGGAGGTACAAGGAAATACTATGGCATTATATTCCACACTGGAGGTAACACTCAGGTTTGATTTTGCTTCTTTTTCATTACCATTTTCAAGTGAAAAAATTCTTCCTCCATTGCCAGTTATCATTGGTAATAATTTGACAGAGTTGTAGGAAGAGTAGGCGTTGGGTCTAGCTACAGACGTTAAATAGCGGCGCTAATTGGGAGGCAACCCAAAGTTTTTTTTATGCTTTGCTTTCTGTTTTCTAGGTTAAATTTATTTAATTGTTATTTTCATGTTTTGAGTTTTATTCTATAGCAACAGCAGGTGTGTGATCTAAAAAAAATGTTCTGGATGAGTTGTTAGTGGCAGGGCTTGTGGAGCCTAGCACATGCCCATGTAGTATTTCAAGAAGAATTCCAAAGCGACTCGATGTTGGCCTATTTCTAGTCATTCAGTTTGCAGCTACCCTTGCCATATCAACATAATAGAGAAGTTTACTTCCCGCATCCTTTTTTTGTTCTTCCATTTATTATGTGCTATATTGGAGACAATGTATTGTATTGGTGTGGGGGGAATTTGGTTACATGTCTTTGGGTTATTTTTTTCTTAATATGATCAATGATGTTGCTGGAATGTTTGTTATTTTATGTGCATTCTCATTGTGAAACAAGAAATTTTTGATACATGATGAGCATATTGAAAATTTTCTACTTTAGATTGACTCACATGTTTTCAAAAAAATATTCTTTAGCCGTTAGGTATGCATGTGTTGACTCATAGCCTTTCCAAGTGAGATTTTGGGCCAATGGAGCATTTCATTCATTTTTGCTCTCAGTTATTCTTTGAGTGTTTCTCGCACACGGATGTTAATTCTAAAACTTGCATTTTTGCATTCATTTCGAGGTCACATCAATGAGTTTGTGCACCAATATGATTAAGGCATTTAGGAATCAACCACCTTTGACTATCTTTTTTTTTCTATCCTACCCTTTAATATTATCCCTTAGTTAACCCCTTTTGAGCCTTACCCATTTCTTTCTTCAACCAAAATGGACCCTAGCCTGTTTGACTTTCTTTTTCATTAACCAATGTCAAGAATTGTAGGAATTTCATGTGAATCATAGTCTCAATTCAGTCTGTGAGTTGGACATTAAATGGAGTATATTCTGTTTGGTTCAAGAATGTGAGATATTTGGTTTTGAGTTAAGCATTGAATGTGGATCTGCTTAATTAGTGAATGCAAAATAAGAGCTTCAGTTCATCCAGTGGCTGTAAAAAAAAAAACAGCAGAATAAAAAGTTGTGGCAGCAGGCCAAGAGTTTGTAGAGAAGAAAAAAAAAGAAAAAAAAAGAGAAAAGAAAAAGAATAAAAGTTTGCAGAAGCAGATCAAGTAATTCAGGAAAAAGAAGCAGGATTGAAGTCAAATCTGAATATACATTTTCAATTGTGCAGATGTGCTATGATTAAGGGTTTAAGCTTCATAAGGACACTATTCAGCAATGATTGAGCTATGAGTAATGTGTTATTACTGCATTTCTTTGACATTTTTATTTCACCTTATATCCTTATATCTTACCTTTTAACCCCTAGCCCCGTTACAACCCTTAAAAGACCTTTTGATTGGTGTATTGGACTCATATTCAGTGATGGAGATTTGATCTATTTGCAAGCTTATGGTAATTTCATACCGTCGTGTTGAGTGGAGTGCTTAATTATACACATCCTTGTTTAAACACTTGAGTGAATGAGTGTCACCGTGAGAATGGTTGAGATATGCATATGTGGAGGTTGAAGGATTCTTTTGGAGGCATGCGAGTTAATCTAGATGAAGCATTTTAAGATGTCCATCACTTTGATTGAATTTTGAGTTTCCATATGATAATGCACATTGAAATACATACATTGGAGTAATGTCATATTTTCATAAGTTGTCTAGATTAGGGACATGCATATTTGTTTTGTTTCAAGATGCTTGAGGACAAGCATAGTTTAGGTGTGGGGGAATTTTGATAGGAGCACAATTGTGTGATATTATTAGCCGATTTTATGATTAATTATAGAGTAAATATTACACTTTTGGTTGTTTTGTGCTTCTTAATGATTGTAGGTATGAAGGGAGTTGACAAAAGAGGAAAACTAAGGAAAAAGTGCTGGATTGCAAGAAAATGAAATTTTGTGCTGTCACGTGGGCATGTGCTGTTCAAATTTCGGAGCTGAAGCTGTTGTCAAGTTGCTGAATTTTCGAACAGATCTGTTGGGCAGTTAGGAAAACTGTTATTTCTTCCTAATTCTATTTATTTATAAAAGGAAAAACCTGATTTGGAAGTTGTGGGTGGTTTTAGGAAGTTATTGGTAGTTTTAAAACTACCAAGTAGTGGCTTAGTGGAAAAGTAGAGTGGTATTTTATGCTGGAATCTTTGGCAGATTAGGGGGACTTTTCGGCCAGGAGTAATAGAGAAAATCAGGCAGTAACTTTGAAAGAGAAAAGTCACTAACAATTGCTAGAAGAGAAAGGGTATAAATAACTTGTATTCTTTCTTGAGTTCAACACTTGCAGGAACATTAAATCTTTGGTATTTTGTAAGTATTTTAATTATGTTTAGTAGCTAAACTTCTTCTTCCAGTCAATGAACAATTAAGTCTCCAACATTCTACTTCTGTGAGATCTAATGGAATCAACTCTTGTTTCATTACAAATATTTATTCGTTCTCCGTTTTACAACGTTGCAAGATTATTGTGTTTAATTGGTGTTTGTGGCCAGAATATTAATTAACATAATAGTCTATAGCTAGTTAACGCTGTTGATCCGTAATTGTCCTCGGTTTTAACAAAGTGGCGAGTAATGCACCTTTTAGGCATCACAAGCATAATCGGACCGTATTACGGGAACGAATAATCTTAGTTACATGTTATTGCTTCAATATGCATGGCTTTGAATCGGGTCTCTCTCTTCTTAATGCAATCGGGTTATTAAATCTTACGAGCGTCTCGGAGGTTGTAATTCGGTTAGACGATAATTAACGAACGTCTCTTGATTATCAACACGGTAAGGAGAGATTGAGTGTTAGGCGTTTGTCGATACTTATAACCGGTTTATTTGTGATTTAACAAGACATTTTTGCATCTATGATCAGAAGTAAAATGCAAGATAAAAATTGGTTCATTGATTGGTCTTTAAAGTTATTGTTTTAAATCAAGCTTTAGTTTGTTAGTTAAATTAGAAGCATTAATTTTCAGTTAATTAGGTAATTAGTTTATTTTTAGTTAATTAAAAATATAAATTCGTATGCATTATTTACTTAGAAAAATTCTAAAAAGGAATAAGTACAACGTTCCCTGTGGATACGATCCCGACTTACCTTATACTCGTTATTAGGAAAGTAGGTGAATTAATTTTGACGATTTGACACTCGTCAATTTCCATGCGATAGCACCACCCCAAGTGTAAATAAAATCCACTTGTGGACTTCGAGTCGTTAGTATCAGATATCCAGTTGGCGTCACTATAACCTTCTATTACTGCTGGATACTTTGAATAGTGCAACCCATAGTCTTTAGTGTATCGAAGATACCTAAGGACTCGTACAATAGCTTTCCAGTGATCATGTCCAGGATTGCTATTAAATCTGCTTAAACGATTGACTGTTTGAGCAATATCTGGTCGCGTGCAATTCGTGAGATACATTAGACTTCCAATTACATGAGAGTATTCAATTTGAGATACACTTTCGTGTAGGTTCTTTTTGAGATGAAAGTTTTGGTCTATTGGAGTTTTTGTAATACTATTATCACCATTGCTGAATTTCTCCAGTAATTTCTCGATGTAATGAGATTGTGATAATATGATCTCCTCGGATGTTCTAGATATTTTAATACCTAAGATGACATCAGCTATCCTAAGGTCTTTCATGTCGAACCTGTTGGCCAACATTTTCTTGGTGTCCTTGATCATGTTGTCGTTATTGCCGATGATGAGCATGTCATCTACGTAGAGGCAGATAAGGACGTAACCATGTTGTGTATTTTTGGCATACACACATTTGTCACATTTGTTGATCTTGAACCCATTAGCAAGTACTACGTCATCAAAACGTTTATGCCATTGTTTTGGTGCTTGCTTTAATCCGTACAACGATTTGACCAATCGGCATACTTTCGCTTTCTGAGCTATGAATCCTTCGGGTTGATTCATATAGATTTCTTCTTCGAGTTCCCCATTTAGGAAGGCAGTCTTAACATCCATTTGATGTATGCTAAAACCGTGCAGAGTTGCAAAAGCAATGATTAATCGAATTGACGTAATTCCGGTTACAGGGGCATAAGTGTCAAAATAATCAACACCTTCCTTTTGATTAAACCCGTTTGCGACTAATCGTGCTTTATACTTATCAATGGAACCATCGGATTTTAATTTTCTTTTGAAAATCCATTTACAGCCCAATGCTTTACACCCCTTGGGAAGATCAACTAATTCCCAAGTGTGGTTTTGCATAATGGAAGATATTTCGCCATTAATGACTTCTTTCCATTGAGGAGCTTCAGGAGTAGACATTGCTTCTTTGAAAGTGTGAGGTTCATTATCCACTATAAATGTGGTCACAAAGTTGGGGTCGAAGTTTTTAGTTATTTTTGCCCGTTTGCTCCTTCTCGGTTCATCATCCGGTGCAGCTGTATGGTCTTCTTGGACTATGTCCGTGGGGACCTCGTTCTCGTATTAGCTTGTGTTCCAAGGAAATGAGCGTTTTCCATTAGTATTTTGGTTATTTTTTAATGGAAATATGTTTTCAAAAAATGTGACATTTCTTGATTCGAGTATTGTATTTACTTCAATATTTGGATTGTCGGACTTGTGCACTAAGAACCTATAGGAACTACTCCGAGCTGCATATCCTATGAAGATACAATCTACGGTTTTTGGACCGATTTTCATCTTATTAGGTAATGGTGCTGCCACCTTAGCCAAGCACCCCCACACTTTGATGAATTTATAGGAAGGTTTTCGATCAGTCCATAATTCATAAGGAGTTTGCTCCAATTTATTGTGTGGTAACTTGTTGAGCAAGTAATTTTCTGTGAGCACCGCCTCCCCCCACATTTTGTCGGGTAGGCCTGATTGAATCAGTAATGAATTCATCATTTCTTTGAGTGTGCGATTTTTCCTTTCCGCAATCCCATTGGATTGTGGAGTATAAGGAGGAGTCACTTGATGAATTATTCCATGTGTTGCACAAAAGTCCTTAAAAGGATGTACGTACTCACCTCCTCTATCAGATTTGAGAGTTTTTATCTTTTTCTCAAGTTGATTTTCTACTTCGTTCTTGTACATTTTAAATGCCTCGAACGCTTCATCTTTACTATTTAGCAAGTAAAGATGACAATAACGTGTGCTATCATCAATAAAGGTGATGAAATAGTTTTTCCCGCCACATGACTCTATGGATTTAAAATCACATAAATCGCTATGAACTAGCTCTAGTGGTCGAGTGTCACGTTGTATTGTTTGAAAGGAGGTTCTTGTTTGTTTGGCCTCAACACATATTTGACATTTTTCCTTAGTGTCGATTCGAGCTTTTGGAATTAATTCCATTTGCATTAATCGTCTTATAGAATCATGGTTAACATGACTTAGTCTAAGATGCCAAATATTAGAGTGCTCAAGCAAGTAAGAAGAAGATGTAGATGCTTTATTAATGCCACTTTTGTTGGGTGGGGTTACCACTAGTACATTATACTTGAACAAGCCCTCATTGAGGTAACCCTTGCCCATGAAAACTCCACTCTTCGTAAGTACAAACTTATCGGATTCGAAGACCAACTTGAACCCATGCTTTATTAAAAGGGAGCCGAAAATTAGGTTTTTCCTAATATCCGGGACATGGAGGACATTGGTGAGCACCAATTCCCGTCCGCTGGTCATCTTGAGTATCACTCCCCCTTTCCTTCCACTCCAGAGGTGGAAGAGTTGCCCATGAAAAGCTTCTCGCTGGACATCACTTTGGAGTAAGATGAGAACATCTTTGCATCGCCGCATATGTGACGTGTGGCGCCGGTGTCAACATACCATTCACGACCCGTGCCGACCAAGTTTGTCTCGGAAACCACGCAAATCATGTTGATGTCTTCATCAACCACGTTGGCTTCTTTGCGGACTCGCTTTTTGCCTCGGCACTCCGCAGCTTTATGGCCCTTCTTATCACAGTTCAAGCACTTGCCCTTGAACTTGTACTTCTTTCCTTGCGTAGACGTCCCTTCCCCGGAGCTTTTACGCTTCCCGTTCTTGGAGTCTTGCTCGACCACATGCGCCCCTTCTATGGGGCGAAGCTGCTTCTTGTCGGCGACCCGGTTATTTTGCTCAATTCTTAGCCTTAGGATCAAATCCTCCAACGACATATCTTTGCGTTTATGCTTGAGATAGTTTTTGAAGTCCTTCCACGCGGGAGGTAGCTTTTCGATCATTGCCGCAACTTGGAATGCTTCGAAAATTATCATCCCTTCGGCTGCTATCTCATATATGCAAGATAAGTTGGAGTTGTTCAACCTGTGTCATAACACTTTTGGAATCATTCATTACAAATTCTAAAAACCTAGCAACTAAGAATTTCTTTGAGCCGGCATCTTCGGTTTTGTACTTCTTTTCCAATGATTCCCAAAGGTCCTTGGCCGTCTTAAATGGGTCAGATACGTCGTATAACGAGTTATCCATCCATTTAAGACGTAGTTCCTGCAAAGGAAGTCGAGTGCTTCCATGACTCGACAATGCCACGGTGGTGCGATCCGTCCGCTTCCCTTCTTTCAAGATAGGGGTTGTTTCCTTCAGGCACTTGGACAGGTTCAACGTCGTAATTAAGGTAGAAGAGCATCTTTTGTTGCCATCTTTTGAACTCTTTGCCAGGAAATTTTTTCGGTCGCTCACCATGAGTGTGAATTGTGGTATGCATCATTTCTGCCATGGGCTGTTGTACATCAGCGGGTTCCTTTCCAGAGTTGGAAGCCATGCTGTACACAAAACAAGATTATGCTAAGTTATATGAAACACTTATGTTTCTATACAATTAGCAACCTGAATTGATAGACTCTCATGTGTAGTCTATTTAGTTTTATTTCTGTGAACAGAATAAAACTCTGCAATTAATACCGTTAAGTATTAATCTGATTTCAATTAAGTAGTTAATACAGACAACCTAAATTAAAGCAGAAAAACAACCTTAATAAGTTTTAGAACAACCTTAATGCCTTTGCCAAAAACAGGCTGAATCTATTACAATTTTAAAAAATGGAGCATATTCTGTATCTGTAGCACAACAGATTAAATTTGAAGCAAAATCTGTAATGTAGGCAGATTAAACAGAAATAATCTGTATATTCAGGTTTATTAAACCTGAATCAGATCAGAAATATACACAAGAAGTGATACTGAAACTGAAACAAACTTTGTAATGAAACAGATTATAATATAAGGTCTGTTAGCTTTCTGAATTTCTATTACACCAACAGAATAAAGTACAGTTAACAGTCTGAATGTGTTAACAATAGCAGTATGTAGAATCAAATGAGATAAACATAAGCAGTATGCAGAATTTGATATATCCCAGAATCAGATTATCGTGCTTTATGAAACTGAGACTGTAACAGGTTAGTGTTGTGTAAAATAGTCTGAATCTGTTAACAGTCTAGCAAGCAAGAAATTTCCAGAATCAGGTTTGCAGGTGTATTAAAACTGAAACAGAAATACAGTGCATAAACAGATCTGAAATGTAGTAATAATGCAGAATCAGGTTTAAGTCTGTTACATACAGATGGTGAAACAGAAACAGATTAAAGTCTGTATCATAAATAGATAAAATAGTAGCAGAAATAGGTTGTTTTAATGTAGTAACCAAATTGTTCAGTGCATGAAACAGAATCTGTAATATGTAACAGAACATGAACTGAACACTTGAGACTTATGTAATCAGGTTCTAAACTGTCCAGAATTACGTAACATGCAGAAACAAATTTGCACAGTTCTGAATGGTTGTGCAGAAAACAGACTTTGTAATGTAAATAGATTATAATCTGAAGCAGGAACAAGCTGTTTATGGTTGTATAATCTGTAACATAAACAGATCACAAGCTGATGCAGATTATGTAATATACAGATTATGTGTTCTGAATCTGTATGTATAAACAGGTTTATATGTTTCATAAGTACACTTTTATTAGGCTGAAAGTGTCCAGAAACAGGTTTGCAATTTTTTGTGTAAACTGAAACAAACTTTGTAATGAAACTGTTAACAGTCTATCATGCAAAAGTTCCCAGAATCAGGTTTTTACAGAAGCAGAAACATGTTAATATGTCTGTACTTCTGCTGGAAATGGTTCTGTAATCTGTAACAGAACCAGATTACAAACTGAGGCAGACTGTGTAATGTACAGATTAGTATGTTGTCTGAATCTGTATTGTATAAACAGGTTGTGTGTGGTTCCGTTAGACAAATTTATAATAGGCAGTAAAATGCAGAAGCATATTATATAACATGCAGAATCTGCCCTTTGCTGGAAACGAAAACCAAAGCCAAAAATACTTTTGTCTTAAGATTGTAGAAGGGGTATGGCTGATTTAATGTTTCCAGTAATGCAAGTGTGTGTGCACAAGTGAATGAAAACACAAGGGTGATAACAGGGTCAATCCCTTTTGTAATATTTTCTACCTCTAAGATCTTGTTTGGTGCAGTATTTTGAAAACACAAGTTTTTTAAAATACATCGTTTTTAAAACGCAACATTTTCAAAACACAATTTTGTTTTGTTTTTTTTTTATAAAGTCGCTTGAGAATCTATTCAAAACGCTATTTTTATAAACAGAGTAGTTGTAAACGTATCATATTTTTAAAACGCTTTAAATTGGAGCGTTTTAAAACGCTGCACATTTTTAAAACGCTGCATTGAAACACTTTTAAAGAGAAAACATTGAGTTTTTTGCTAGCGTTTTGATCAAAACGCTCCACCAAACAAGCACTAAGACTCCCTATATTTTATTTTAACCGGTGAAGGACACTTTTGGGGCGAAAGAACAAATATACCCTTAATGAAATTGAATTAGGGTGCGCTGCATCATAATTCCAAGCTGATGAATCGCGATTCTAATTTGTTCCTCGGGATTTACTAATTTCAAATTGATGCATCACAATTCCAAATTTTTACATCATGATTCTAAATCAATCCATCACAATTATCCAATTTGTGCATCACTTTACATCGATTTGTGGTGGGAGGTCCTTGTTACTTAAATCAAACTTTCATAAGTTTGCCCGGTTTTCTTTCTTTTTTCCGCCTTCAAGATGAAATGCTATTTATTTATTTCTGCATTTCCCCTTTTCAATTCAGTGAAAGAATGAACCTACTTCTAAGGCATTCCCCAAACAGCTATCTAAGCCCAAACTGTCATCCCCAACAAAAATGGAAGGTTTCCAAATCCAAGTGATCTCAACCCCAGTCAATCAACTGGGAGATCCGAAATAATCGAAAAGGCTCCCAAGCCTTTCATTAATGATCCTACTCCTGTTGTCTGTTGACATAACCTCTTCCTCCCGTCAGAATTCAGACTTTCAACCTCAAGCCCCAAGTTCTCTAAGTGAACATAAATTTTTGTCCGCTCCATCAGCCACCACTGCAACAGCTTTGATTATCACCATCTCTGATCAATTTCATCTGCTCCATCCATCTTTCTCTTCTCTGGTCGCAAGACATTGCATCTCAATTTCAAGTTTTCAACCGTGATGCATCAATTTTTTAATCCCGATGGATTGACCATGCATCGAAAATCTAATACTCTTAAAAATATACTGATTAAAAAATGGTGGAATTGAAGGACGCTTTACAAAACGCAACTATGTTTACTGTACAAGAGTATATACCTCGTTTGATAATATTTTGATAACTCGTTTTCCTTCCCAGACAGCCGACATATTACGAGCAGACTATATGCCTTCAAATGTGGACATTCGTTCATCCAATGGGCTTTCTTGTGCGGATTTCTCATTCCCACAGCTAGCAACCGATGATTGTGTTGATGTTGCTGATAAGCATGATGTTGCTTGGATGATTTGATTTACTCGACATTATTGATTTTAAGGCACTTGAATTGGTTGATTTCCTATTTTATGTTTAATTTTTCACTTCTTGTTAGAAAAATATGTTGGTGTTGTGAAACAATAACGGTGGACAAATCACTGCCACCCTAGTACCCTAAATGTCAAAGCCTATGGCATGTGAACGTTCATGTTTTTCTCCATTTGTGTGCTGCTGCTCGGTTATAAATACCGAGCAGCCTGTTGTTCATTGTACAGACGAATTCACTCTGAATAATACTCTCTCTCTCTTTCTCTCATACACTCTTTGTTCTACTTTGTAGTTATTTCATAACACGTTATCAGCACGATTGTTCTACTGTTAATAATCTCAATCGGTAAAATTTTCTACCGATATATTCTTTATTTTATGTCTGTATTTTACTTCAATATATATCGTATATCACCATTATTAAGAAAAGGTTGGCTGAGCCACCGTCGATAATATATGGTGAGATGACGAAATAATAATTTATTATTTAAACGCATATTATATATGTTCGTTGATGCTTGTGCGGAAATAACCCCAAGCTATAAACTGAATATTTATATATATACATATATTTCAATTATATATATATGAATAGCTTTATATACATATATATTTATTACTGACTTACAAACACCCACAGAAAGGCTTGCCGAGTAGCGTGGCGTGAATATATATGTATGCTATATAATAGCTGTATAAAGTTGACTGAAAAATATTCATGCGGAGTTATTTTATTTATTGCTCCTAATAAGTTTTATATTTATTCATAATATAAATGCAATTCTATTAAATCAGAATTTTTACATTTTTACCCCTATCATATAACGGCTAGTATAACGGCTAGTTGCTGATTTTTATCTCTCTCCTCCAACGGTAATAAGCGGCTAGTTAACGGTCATAAACGGTCATTTTTTTCTCCATATATACTGCAACATCTTAATAGATTACTCACATTTTTACTATCTCCTTACAAACTTTGAATATCATATCATCTTCTACAAAATGTTCCCTCCAATGTTGATGATTATTATCATACTTGTTATTGCGTGCACCGCATTGGTTTTTGTCGCTGAATTCCCTCCAAACGATTTTGAGATTTTTATTATCTACCTTTGTATCATGTATGTCATGTTAGCAGTTACAATAGCTTTCAACATACATTTTAACATGTACTGATTGATTATCGTATGAATAAAAATTACATGTCATCATTTTATTAATATATATGTTTCTTCTTTTTAGTCCATAAAAAATGTCAAATCTCGTCAAACTTGAATTTGAAGCGCTAGACATTACTGGAAAAAACTATATGTCATGGATACTAGACGCTGAGATCCACCTAGATGCTAAAGGTCTCGGTGATGCAATAAACGAATTAAAAGAAACATCGACCCAAGGCAAGGCAAAGGCTATGATCTTCCTTCGCCACCATCTCCACGAGGATCTAAAATCAGAATACCTCACTATCAAAGATCCTGCAGATCTTTGGAAATCACTAAAGGAACGATATGATCATCAGAAAACAGTGATTCTCCCAAAGGCTCGTTATGATTGGCTAACACTCTGTTTTCAGGATTTTAAATCTGTTAGCAAATATAATTCAACCATGTTTCGCATCAGTTCGAAGCTGAAATTATGTGGTGAAAATATCGCTGAATATGATATGCTGGAAAAAAACATTCACCACATTTCATGCCTCAAATGTGATCCTACAACAACAATATCGTGAAAGAGGATTCACAAGATATTCTGAACTGATTGCATGTCTTCTTTTGGCCGAACAAAATAACGAGCTGCTGATGAAAAATCACGAGACTCGTCCCACTGGCTCTGCCCCGTACCCAGAAGTAAACGCAACGTCGACTAATCATGACTATGGGCGTTACCATGGGTCCATTTCAGGACGTAGCCGAGGCTATAATCGTGGCCGAGGTCGTGGGCGTGGCCGTGGTCGAGGACGTGGTCGGGGAAGAGTTTTCAGAGGTTTCAGACCCAAGATTGATAAGGAGGAAAAACGTGGTAAGAACCATAATGGTACTCATAAAGAGAATAATGAAAACATTTGTTACCAATGTGGTATGAAGGGTCATTGGTCACGTACGTGCCATACAGCGAGACATCTGGTTGAGCTTTATCAGAAATCATGGAAGCATAATAACATCGAGACAAATTTCATGATAAGTGATTCTGAAGATCCTATTTTTGATCTTGATGATGTTGCCAATGTGGATGTTGATATGACTGATGGACTCAACTGCCAAGAAAATAAATCTTCATAGATATTTCTCGTTTGTGCGAACAATAAACTATTTGCTTGCATTTTAGTACTATGTGTAATGGTCCTCAATGGGAATGAAGCTGTGGTCCGAAATAGGAATGAAGCTATGGTCTGAAATATGTGTCAAACATTTATGTTTAGGCACAACACTAAAATAATGTATGATATTATCTATTTATATATTTTCGTGTTTAATATCCTTATAATGTTTACTTATCTTATTCTTTTTCTCTATCTTATATTAAAATAGATTATAATCATGTCGGAATCCAATATCCAAGAAGGTGATTTATGCCTTGCGGACAGCGCCACTACACATACTATACTTAAGGATAAGAAATATTTTTCTTATCTGAAGATTGACGAGGCAAACATCAATACTATATCTGGTAGTGCAAAAATAATTAAGGGATCTGGAAAAGCAATTTTTCTGATGCATGGAGGCACGAAAATCATAGTAAGTAATGCACTATTCTCTCCTAAATCTCAAAGAAACTTGTTAAGTTTCAAAGACATTCGTCTGAATGGATATCATATTGAAACCACGAACGAAGAGAATAGTGAATATCTTTACATTACTTCAAACACTTCCGGAAGTAAGTGTGTATTGGAAAAGTTGTCTGCCCTATCATTCGGATTGTATTATACAAATATAAGAGTATTTGAATCATATATTACCGTAACCCCGAAGTTTATGGAAACATTTAAAGCCTGGCATGAACGGCTGGGACACCCCGGCTTAATAATGATGCGGAGAATTATTACGAATTCTAGTGGACATCCATTGAAAAACCAGAAGATTTTTCAACCCAATGAACTCTCTTGTGATGCTTGTTCTCAAGGAAAGTTGATAGTTAGACCATCACCAACCAAAGTTGGAAATGAATCACCAACCTTTTTGGAACGGATCCAAGGTGATATATGTGAACCTATCCATCCACAAAGTGGACCATTCCAATACTTCATGGTATTAATCGATGCTTCTAGCAAATGGTCACACGTATGCCTATTATCAACTCGTAATACGACATTTGCCAAATTCCTTGCACAAATAATCAAATTGAGAGCACAATTCCCAGATTACATGATTAAGAAGAAAGAGGTCAGCATCCAATATGTTCGATCATGTGATAATGCTGCAGATTTATTTACGAAGGCACTCCTCACTACAACCTTCAGAAAGCATGTTCACAATATTGGGATGCGAAATCTACGAGATTTACAAAAGTGATTTCTCTTGACCCTTGTCAGTTCAAGGGGGAGCATATATGGCTGTACTCTTTTTCCCTTTATCATGGTTTTTTCCCACTGGGTTTTCCATGAAAAGGTTTTTAACGAGACAACCCATGCACACAATTCAGATTTAAGTCGTGTACGTTTTTTTTCCTTTTGTCCGATTTTTTTTCCCTACTGGGTTTTTCGGCTTAAAGGTTGTTAACAAGACACACTTATCCAGCTTACAGTGCTATGTCCAAGGGGGAGTGTTGTGAAACAATAATGGTGGACAAACCACTGCCACCCTAGTACCCTAAATGTCAAAGCCTATGACATGTGAACGTTCAGGTTTTTCTCCATTTGTGTGCTGCTGCTCGGTTATAAATATCGAGCAGCTTGTTGTTCATTGTACAGACAAATTCACTCTGAATAATACTCTCTCTCTCTCTCTCTCTCTCTTTCTCTCATACACTCTTTATTCTACTTTGTAGTTATTTCATAACAGCTGGCTCTTTGTTTGATAGTGGAAAAGTGTTAATTAAAGTTATGAGTTTGGTTGACGATGGTTCTGAAAATGAGTTTCAGCTTTCAGCCGATGTACGGAAAGTGAATGAAAGCAGCATTTAAAAAAGATTGTTGGAAGGGGCAATTAAAAAACAATTTTATAAAAGTGAATTTTATAAGTTAAAAAAAATCTATTAATTATTATTAAAACAGAAGTTGCTGTTGTCACGCGCCGACTTTATGTGAAATAAGAAAAGTTATAAATAAAACTGGTGCTACCACCTGGTAACTTTATATGAAATGATAATTATAGCATAGTATTTCCTAATTTAATATTCCCACCATCTCTAAATTATTGTCTTGTTTTCTATTTTCGTTCGTCCCAAAATAACTGTTTTGTTTGAAACTTTCTTTTTAGGACAATACTTTTATTATTTTATTCTTACTTTTTATCCTACTTTAATTATGAGTTATATACATATATAATTTAAAATAAACTACACATCAAACTATTATTAATAATCTAATCATATGTCTTTTTATAAACGTGCCAAGTCTACCTAGGGACGGAAGGAGTAGAAAATATTTTATTATGTAACCATGATGAATCATAAATTTGTCGGGAGCCTGTTCTGTCGACTTAATTGGTAGATCTCAAATTCCAGACTTCATAGAACATTCTCTTGTCAAATCAGAATTCTTGTAATGGGTAATGCTAGAACCACTCTAATAGCACTTAATTTTGGGTACCAAATAATGTGGCATCTTATGTGTCATATTGTTAACATAACTTTTTAACTTATAGTGGAGCCCATAAAATGCCAAATAAGATGACACATTGAAAACCACATCATTTGGTACACAAATTTGAATGCTCATTGAGTGGCTCTAGCATTACTCTTCTTGTAATAGTTCTCAAATAATTCTTGTAATAATTTAGAAAATTCGAGTTCTCAAATCGAAAATTTAAATAGTATCGAATACTTGAATCATTTTTTAATAAAAAATTTTTATAAAAAAAGTAAGAAATAAAATTTTAAATTGAATAAAAACAGCTACCGTCACATGACAACTTTTTATAAGCAATATTTGCAAAAAAAGTTGTTTTTGTATAGAAACACAACTTAATATTTGTAATTTTTTTATATTAAAATTATGCATTGCACGTGTACTAATATATTAATCTATCTATTAGTAATTACTATAACAAAAACAGTTGCTGTCACATGATAGCTTTTTATGAAATGAGGAAATCTTTTTAAAAAAACGGGGTGATGCCACGTGACATCTTTCTATTTTTTCCATATTTCTTTAAAACAAAATTTTATCCCTGTTGAGATTTATGAAAAACTTTACTACATTTAAAACTAGATTTATGAAAGGGTAATGCTAGGGCCACTCTAATATCACTTAATTTTAGGTATCAAATGATGTGGCATCTTATGTGTCATATTGTTAACATAACTTTTTAACTTATAGTGGAGCCCATAAAATACCAAATAAGATGACACATTGGAAACCACGTCATTTGATACACAAATTTGAGTACTCATTGAGTGGCTCTAGCATTACTCTTTATGAAAACATGTTACCACGTGACAGCTTTCGGTAAAATGATTGGCACGTGTCAACTTTCAGGTAAAATGAGAAAATATTTGTTTTTACTTTTTTTCAAATATTGCTTAATTTAAAACTAGATTTATCATATTTATTTTATACAACTTTAACTCTTTAATTCTCATATCTTTTCATTTCATAATATTTGATTTATACAAGTTATTAACGAGATAATTTTATGTAAATTTATTTTAATAATTTATATCTATTAATTATTAATTACTATTAACAAAAATCACAATTACAACGTAATAACTTTATGTCAAAATGATAAGTTTCAACAGAAAATTACTAATTAATTTATATCTATTAATTATATCAATGTCCCACCAAACACAGCTTGCTTTCGGGGACAAGCAATCGTGCTTGTTTCCGAGGTGGGGCATCTTGGACAACACCAAATCAGAATTACCATTTCCATCATCAATTCATCTATTAGAGCATCCCCATCGTGTAATATTTTTATACATCTTCTTAACTGGATCATATTGTCACCTACACATTTTTATCTTCTTACTCATTTAAGAATATATCTTTTCATTATATTATCTTCTTACACAAAAAATATTAAATTTAACATCAACCTAAACCATGTTAGGAATCATAGGATTATTGTTTTAAGTTACCTGTTGGCATATGTGATCGAGAACTCCTAAAACTCTTGTATTTCACATTTGTTTCTTTATTTTTTGGTTAGGATATTTGCATTTAATATTTGAAAGTTTGTAAAACTCTAGTATGTTCGCATATATCTGTTTATTATCTTGTTATGATCATTGTCGTTTCATTTAAACATCTTTGTTATATTTTCTGCAGGCATCACACGAACAATGTGTTATGCAAGTGCTTTGAAGTTTGCTGCTCACTTACTCAAGGTTCTTTCAAGTTTCAACTGTTTGTAGCCATGGCTGTCACCCTAATCATTCATAGGGCTTGTCTTAAAACTAGGCTCATTCTTCTTTTTTGGGTTATATATAAAGGTAAGAAGAATTATTGAAGGAAGATTAAAATATTATTGATGGTATGGAGCTATATATATACAACTACATATGAGTAACCTAGAAATAACCTAGAATTGTATTTACATAGGTAAAGGTAACCATAACAAAATAGGAAACTAAATAGAATCAGAATCATGAAGAGATTTAGTAGGATCTCTAACAGGCCCCCTCAAGATGGACGAATGAAACGTGAAACCAATCTTGGACATAAGATCAAGAAATCGAGAGCGAGCAAGAAGCTTAGTTAATGCATCAGCAAGTTGATCACTTCCCTTGATAAAAGAAATATGAAGTCGTTGACTCTGAACATACTCTCGAACAAAATGATAATCAAGACCCAAATGTTTCATTTTTGAGTGAAACCTTGGATTTGCGGCAACATATGTAGCACCCATATTGTCAGAGTAAATGACAGGAGAGGTAGTAGTGGAAAAACCGAGCTCAGACAGAAGGTTTTGGACCCATATGACTTTAGCAGTAGTGGATGCTATAGCACGATACTCCGCTTCTGTAGAAGAACGAGCAAGCGTACGCTACTTGCGTGATGACCATGATATAGGATTTCGTCCCAAATAAACAATGTAACCAGTAGTAGATGTGTAGGTATCCTTGTCACTGCCAATCGACATCGATGCAGCATGCAAAGTAGGAGGCGATGATGAAGTAAAAGCGTACTAGTTCCCACGAGATAGCGAAACAATCTTTTAAGGGCAGCCCAATGAAGATCGGTGGGCTTATGTAAAATGGGATAACCGATTCTAGAAAAGATAAATCCGGCGGGTAAGAGACAAATCTTGAAGAGAACCAACAAGAGCTCTATACTCGGTGGGATTTGGCGATGAGTTACCCGAAAAGCCGAAAGTGGCGGATAAGGAGTGAGGGGTGTAGGTACTGGTTTAGTGTCAAGCATTTTGGAACGTGTAAGTATATCCTGAATATATTTATGCTGACTGAGAAACAACCCATTTTTGTGGGGAATAACTTCAACACCAAGAAAATAAGATAAATTTCCCAAGTCTTTGAGAGAAAACCGCTTGGAAAAAGTGTATATAAAGGAATCAAGAAGTGTAGAATCCGAGCCGGTAATAATGATGTCATCAATGTACACAAGTAAATAGGTAAAGGCATGTTGATGATGTAGAGTAAACAAGGAGGCATCGGAAACACAATTTTTAAATCCAAGCGAAAGTAGATAATTTTTTAATTCAGTAGACCATGCACGAGGAGCCTGCTTAAGACCATAAAGCGCTTGACGAAGCTTGCAAACATGTGTAGGATGAGTTTGGCTAACAAACCCAGGAGGTTGCACCTTGTAGACATCTTCGAGAAGAGACCCCTGAAGAAAAGCATTGTTAATATCCACGTGACGAAGTTGCCAACCATGAATTGTGGCAAGGGAAAGAATGGTACAAATGGTAGCAGGCTTTACAACTGGACTAAAGGTTTCTGAATAGTCTAAGCCAGGTTAGTTGATGAAACCCCTTAGCAACGAGTCGAGCTTTATGACGATCAATGGATCCATCTGAGTTGTACTTTGTTCGATACACCCATTTGCAACCCACAAGATTTTGAGACGGAGCGGAAGGAACAAGATCCCAAGTGTGGTTCTTTTGAAGAGCATCATATTCGGTTTGAATGGCAGCACGCCAAACGGGAATTTTTAATGCTTCGGTAACAGTGGTGGGTTCAGAAAGTGGAGATTGGAGAGAGGCAAGCAGGTTAAGTTTCTGAATGGGTTTGGTGATCTTGTTTTGAAAGCGGGTGACTGGGCGAGGAGGTGGGGGTGGTTGGGCAACGGAAGGGGAGGAGCAACGGGAGAAAAAGGGACATGTGAAGCAGGGTGTGAGGGCTCGGTAGTAGAAGGAGCTGGTGAGGGAGGTGTGTCGACAGAAGGTGTGACAGAGGAGGAGAACGTAGGGCTAGGAGAGGCAGGCGGAAGAGGAGGGGAAAAGGAGGAGGAGCTGACGGGTGTAGGTGAGGGGGCAGAAGATGGAGTGGGTAATAGAGGTGAATGAGTAAGGATAGGAAGGCGTAATGTACACCATATATCGGCTTGAGTGGCAGCGGAATCAGAGGAGGAAGACCGAGAGAGAGAAGAGAATGGAAACTCATTCTCCACAAACTTAACGTGACGAGACACATGTTTTTAAGGATTGTGGATCAAGACAATAGTAAGCATTTTGGGTTGGAGAATAACCGAAGAAGACACAGGGAGAAGATCGAGGCTCAAGTTTATGAGAGGTATAAGGACGTAACCAAGGGTAACAAAGACACCCAAAACTGAAGTTTAAGATAGTTAGGGTTATGACCATGGAGCTTAAGAAACGGAGACTGGAGATGGAGAGAAGGGGTGGGCATGCGATTAATTAGGTAACAAGAGCGAAGGGCCAATATTGAAGTGGCATATGAGAGTGGGAAAGTAAGGAAAGACCGGTTTCAACAATATGTCTATGACGTCTCTCAGAATATCCATTGTGCTCGGGAGTGTGAGGAGGAAAAGTAAGATGAGTAATACCATGAGATTCAAGCACCGGACGAAAACCAATATATTCACCTCCATTGTCACTAAAAATAGTGATAATGGAACGATTAAAGAATTTTTCGACACGAAGCTTAAAGGTGGTGAATATTTTGGTTGCATCACTACTTTTGTGTTTAAGGGGATAAATCCAGATGTACTTAGAAAAATGATCAACAAAAATAATGTAATACATGAACCCATCATAAGAAGAAATAGGAGACGTCCAAACATCACTGTAAAGTAAATCAAGAGGACCACGAGAAGAAATCGTATTATCATTAAAGGGCAATTTATGAGATTTATTACAATCACAAGAATTGCAATGAAAGTCTGAAGACTTAGGAATATTTAAACCAAACGAATTGCTAATGTGACGTAAAACAGAATAAGCGGGGTGGCCTAAACGATGATGCCAATTTATTGTAGATGACTTGACGGAATGAACAGTAGTAGGAGGGGGACGCCATTCATAGACACTAGATTCAAAAATGCCTTGAAGAAGGTTGACTCCCGTTTGTAGATCCTTCACAAGAAAGGAAGATGGTAAGAAGGTGACAAAGACGTTATTATCATAACAAAGTTTTGACACGGAGATTATGTTACGAGAAATAGATGGAACATGAAGAACTTGACTAAGATTTAAAAGAGAAGAGGAAGTAGGGATGGAGGAAGAACCAATGTTGAAGATGGGTAAGCCGGAGCCATCACCAATGAGGAGTTCTTCGGTGCCATCGTAGGGAGAATGAAGCGCCAGATTATGAAGATCATGAGTAACATGATGAGTAGCGCCACTATTGAAAAGCCAATTGGGAGTGTGGGGAGTCGAAGTGGTGGCAGTATATGCACTAGGTTGAGAAGAGGAAGAGTTTCGGAGTTGGTTGCGTGGTTGGGCCGAACTGGAGGATGTAGGAGAGGGGTTAGGTACAGTGACATTGGGGTGGGATTGGCGGAAGAAGGGACATTGGGATAGGTAATGGCCTGACTGCCGACACCATTGGCATCAACCATTATATGGGCGGCGGTTTGAGGGTGGAGATGGATAGGATGTATTGGACGGATTAGGATGTGGTGGGTTGAGGTTGGACTGGCTGGGGTTTGGTGTTTTGGCGGCAAATCTAGGCTGGTAGGAAGGAGGAGGGTTTTTGGTAGTGTAGTTAATGGCGGTAGGGAAGGAGGTAAGGGTGACATCTTTGTGTTTAAGAACAAGTTCCCGGTTTATAAGCTTTTCATGGAGTTCGTCAAAGTCAATAGGGTTTTCACGACTAAGAACAGCCTGAACAACACTATCATAGTCAGGATCATGAAGTTGATCAAACACACGATCAACTAAATCTTCAGGATCAAGGGGTCGACCAAGAGAAGCAAGTTGGTCGGCGTAGGTTTTGATTTCGTGCATGTACTCATCAACGGAGCGAGAACCTTCGATGATACTACGAAGATGGTCTTTAATTTGTTTGATGTGCCCTTTGGAGGGATTGGCATAGGTTTTGGCTAGGGTTGTCCAAGCACCATGGGTGGTGGAACGTTGAGATATGAGGGTAACCAAGGAATCACTAAGGGTTCCGGCTAGGGCTCCTAGAAGAAGCTTATCTTGACGAAACCATGTGATATAGGCTGGGTTTGGAATGGTTGTGGTGACAGGTGTGGTTTCGGTGGATTTGGTGGAGTCGGTGGATTTTTGTGATTCGGTGGTGGTGGTTAGGGTGATGTGGTGAGGTGGTGCGGGATGTGTGCCATCGATAAACATGTAAAGATCATGGCCAAGCAAGGTGGCTTCGATTTGGATCTTCCATGCAAGGTAGTTTGTGGGGGTAAGCTTAATAATATGGGCAAGAGAAACCACAAGAAGGGGTTTGGAGGGCTCGGCAGAGTTGTGGAGCAAGGAAATCTCAGGGGCAGCCATGGAGAAAAATTGGACCGTGGCTTTGATACCATATAAAGGTAAGAAGAATTATTGAAGGAAGATTAAAATATTATTGATGGTATGGAGCTATATATATACAAGTACATATGAGTAACCTACAAGTAACCTAGAATTGTATTTCCATAGGTAAAGGTAACCATAACAAAATAGGAAACTAAATAGAATTAGAATCATGAAGAGATTTAGTAGGATCTCTAACATTATATTCTTCCAACCCAGCCTTTGTTGATGTATCCTCTTAACTACTCCCCTTCCTGAAAACTCAATTAGAGTTTCAATTATGTTTTTATGTGCAGCAGGTGTTTGACTCAGGAAGAGTTTTTACTAGTAAACCTAGTCTCTTTTAACTATTCATTAGTATCCAAATGAGGTGTCCTTAACTATAGGTCTATTTTTCTACATCAGAGGATGTATATGTGTCTGTGTTGTAATTTGTCACTAGTCTAAATTAATTGTAAATTCAGTTCGAACCTTTATGTTTAATTGATAACTAGTAACGTTCACGTGCGTTGCATGTAGTGCTAATGATTTTTTAAAAGTGATTTGTTAGTTCCTTCATGATTTTGTTGACTTTTAATTATTAGATTTTTGTGTGTTTTAATCTTTACAGTTTTTGAGACTTATAAATTATGTTGTTATGTGTTTAGCATTTCTGATACTTTGTTTTTCAGTCATTTATAATGTATGCTTTTAGTCATTGTATAACAACTTATCCTATACATTTGTCTTTTTTGTTGGTTATTTTTAAATTTCTTTTTTTTAATACCGAACATGAATTCATTCATTTTTATTAGTGTACAAATTGAAAACAATACAAACTTACTATCTTAGATAATCACATTGTTGTTGGAGACTTTGCTTATGTCGTTTATGGAATTTATGACTCTTTTTTTTTAATTTAAATATTGTATTGGAGAATCAAACTCTCAACCCCAAAATATATAGTTACACTAAAAAATACAAAATTCCACCAAAGTATCTAAGAAATTCCTACTTGCCACACCCAACCTAAGTTTTGTGTCATTTTCATATCATTTTATAACTTTTTTTCTAGTTTACCCCCTAGCCACGAAAAAGGTTACCAATCTGACATTAAGGTGCATATGAGATTTCACGTGTAGGGCATTTTCGTCATTTTCTGGTAACACTTTCTCTGCTTTTATTACCCAAAGAGAAACTTCTTTTTCTTCTTCTCCAACAACTCTTTCTCTGCTTCTTCTCCATCAATGACCTCTTGTGTAAATTTTAATTGAGATAAAACTCAAGAGTGTATGAATCTTTTGTTCAAAATTTTATATTGAAAAATAAATAAAAATAGAGCGGAATCATATCAGATATCAAAGAGATATAACTCAAGATCAGATAATTATAATCAGGTGTCAAGGCCACCACGAATAAGAACCCACAAAAAAATTAAAGCTGTCATAGCCCCCGACATTTCTCCCTTTCTCTCTCGTATAACACAATACACAAGCATACACCACGAATTTCGAAACCCATATTTGAACTAGAGCTGTCAAATAGGGCAAAAACCCGCGGGCATGCCCGCCCCGCCACCCATGAGGGGCGGGTTGGGCTGATATATTAAATACCCGTTCGGGCTTTGCCCATGCAGGCTGCAGGCTTTGCGGGGCGGGCTGCCCGCACTTTCTTAATTTTATATTGCAATTGCACTTTGGCAGCAGTGACCAATGAGTATAGCCCACTTCCCACAAACAACCCAACCCAAACCTCAAGTCCATTCCATAATTCCATTTGGACTTTACATCTAATTAGAGTTAGGGTTAGGGTTAGTATAAATATAATAATAATAGTGTCTGCATCTCAGATCTCACTCAAAAATAAACAAAAAAAATACTCTTACTCTCTCTCTCTCTCTCGCTCACGCTGTCACACGACTCACACAGACAGTGCGCACGACGATTGCGCCGCTCCTTGGCTCCGGCTCCGGCTATCATCTCTCTTTCATCTCACACACTCTCTCTCTCTCTCTCATCTCACGTTCTTTCTCACGCCGTCTTCGTCTTCGGCTCTTCGCCAATCGCCGTCATCGTGGTCATCGTCTTCACCGCCTTCGGGTTTTCTGATTCCTTTCTCTCCTCCGTCTCTGCTCATTCTGATAACACCTTCGCCGCCTCCGTCTCCACTCTTCCAGCTTAGCCAATCGCAGCTGCCGTTCCTCTCTATATCTCATGCTCTCTCTCCCTTTCCTGCTTCCAGCCTTCCATATCCCGACGACTCTCCTCCACAACCTCAGTCCTCAGACCTTACTCCTCAATCGATACCTGATATTGCCCGCCTATGGAGTCCCAACATTATCAATTGCTAGTTTGCTACTTAAAAGCCAATAGATACCTTCATAATTGTTGTGACTTGTGACATACTGGTGTTTCTACTTTCTATATTGCTATTAAATTTAATATTGGTATTATATTGGTATATAATTAATTGGTTTATTTGTCAAAAATCCAAATCTATTTTAAATTTAAATAATTGATAATAAATAAAAAAATTAAATAAACCCATTTTTTGCGAGCTTGCCCGTTTTACCCGCAGCCCTATGCGGGGCGGGTTGGGCCAGGGGTTTTCAGGACCGGCATGTTCACGGGCTTTTTAGGCCCGCGGGCAAACCCGACCCGTTTTGACAGCTCTAATTTGAACCCATCATAAATGTATACGACAAAGATGAGGCACGCCATGGTTCAATCCGTCTTCATCATCCCTAGCTTCAATAACTCTAATAAATTTCTCATCGGTACCGTTGATATTGTTTATGGTTTGATTGGACCAAATTATCGATCTTAAACATTATTCGCCACAATGTCTATCACTACGATTACCATACATGACATCATCATCACCAAATTTGATATGGAATATGGAAATGCTACAAAATTATGTTGAGGACCAAAGTGGATTTGGGCTTCACAATGTGTGAGGTCTCAGGTTTGATCCCTTCCCATGCCCGGAGAAAAAAAAAAAAGATTTGGTGGATACTTAGGGGGAAATTTGTATTTTGGACTATTTTTTATATGACCAAAATATGATTAGCTCCCAAAATTACACAATAAATCTCACATTGCCCCAACCTACGAAGTGTCTCACTTTCATACGTTATTTTTCTATTTGTTCCATTTTGCCCCTTATGTCTATGGATGTTGAAAATACTAATGAAAAATGGTATGTGCATGTCACATGAAGATTATTTTGATCATTTTTCATGGGGTGCAAAATGAGATTTGGTTATAACTTCATTATTTAGTTACCCATTTAGTATTTAAAATATGTTTTTAAATAAAAATAAAAAATAAAAATATTCTTTCAATAATCCAAAAATAATTATATGACCAATTTACAATTCCCCCTGCAAAGTATCCACCAAATCGCATATTGCACCAAAACCTAAGGTTTGTCCCATAATGGTATGTGATGCTACATTTTTTTCCATTTTCCACCCTACCCTTGTCGAACGTTAGAAAATTCACTTTAAATAGCACGTGATCTTCCATGTGCAGGGAAAAACCCTAATCTCACATCCTCTCATTCTCTCATCTCCTCGTGCAATCCCATCTTCGGCTCCACCGTAATAGCCGCCATCTCCAGCCTAAACCCTTCCCACTCCAGTCACTCCTATCACAGCTCTAGCGCCTACCTCTTTCGATTTTAGCCAAATTCCATCTTCGATCTCCATCATTCTGTCCCCTGCAAAAGTCGCGCCTGAAGTAGCAATCAGAGACTATAATGTATACTTACTAAAAAACCCTTCTAAAAATATGTTATTAACAAAAAAACCAAAAACTTATATCAACGAATTCATTAGAAAGAGAGACGAGCATGAATTAAGAGAAATGGTAAGGGGTTTTATTGAAACATAGGGAGAAAAAAAACACTCACAAGAAAATGTCAAATTAACGTGAATTTTCTAACGGCTGTGGTTAGGGTGAAAAATAGGAAGGAAAAAAATGTCAGATGCTATTGTGCACAATGTGATTTGGTGGAAACTTTTTTTGGGCGGGGGGAATTGTAATTTGACATAATTATAAGGAAAATGATATCCTTACAACTAATTATATTACTTTCCTTACAACTAAGTTTTGAAGAACTGCAAAGTTGTTTTGGACAAAGATATTTTTGTTCTTTTTCAAGGCTCAGTTGTAAGGAAAATTATAAAATTAGTTGTAAGGTTAGAAACGTTGTTATTATAATTTTTCTAATATTTAAATTACAAATTAAAAAATTACATTACTCTCAAAAATGAAATTTAGAATTAAATTAATTTATTTTGTTATCATTCACTTTCTTCCCTCAACCTCATCATTCATAGACCCACCACCATTATCACCTCAACTAACACCATTAACCCAAAAATCAAATTTTAATTTAATTTAATTTTTTTTTCTAATTCTTTACTCTTTCATTCAAATTAACCTATATGCAAAAATTGTCATTTATAGACCCACCACCACCACAACCTTAAATTTCACTATTTACAAATCCATTTTTTTTTTAATTTTCAAATTTGAAGATTGAAACTCAAACCCTTATGAAGATTTGAAAAATTGATAATTTGGAAATCTAACAATGTCATATTCCACCGAAACCATCATTGGCATGGTTACAATCACCTCAAACACCACTCCTAACCACCACCACTAGCATCCCTGCAATCGCCGCCATCACCAATCACCACCACACAAAAAAACTTGTTCACCTTGCTTTGCTAAAACGAAAAAAATAAAATATCTTTTGCTTCTGTTAAGTCACCGTTAATATTGGATGACAGTTAGAGATAGTGACGGAATTGCTTATATCTTTAAAAGTAAAATGACAATTTCGCTCGAAACATAATACAGTGCCAAAATATAACAATTAATCAAAGTATAGTGGCAAAATTAACAATTTTCCCCCAAAAAGTTAATTTTTTATTTGATTTGATTTTTTTTAATTCTTTGCTCTTTCCTTCAGAATAACTCATTTGTAAAACTCATCATTTATAGACACAGCACCACACAACTTTGAATTTCACTTTTTACAACCTCAAATTCAATTTTTTGAATTTTCAAATATTCAAATTGAAACCAAAACACATGTGGATATTTGAAAATATAATGATTTAAAAATATCATAATGTTGTATTTCATGTAAACCACCACTGCCATCCTTACAATTGCCGACACCACCATCCCTACAGTCATCAGAACTACTATCACCACCACCAAAAAATGCATTCACCTCGCCTTGTTCAAATGGAGACATATAATTTTTTTAGCTTCCGATTAGTCGGATTTTTTTCTTAGAACATCTCTCATTTCTTAGTTCCTATCCACTTTCAGTGTCAAATTACTAAGCAAGGAGATAATCTAATTAATTTTAGGATAGACTACTTGAAAGGATGTCGATTGGTGGCACTATCTTCCAATAAAAGGAGAGTTGCGATAGAAGAAAATAAATTCGATAGATAGGGGGAGGGGTATAGAGAGGTTCTCATATGTAACTACCTCGGGTCCTATAAAAAGGAGCAAACAAGTTAAGAGCAAAAGAAGTTTGAGGTTTGGAGCGCATTTATGAAGGGGAACAAAACATTTGAACTTAGTTATTTGTGATTACTACAATTGGTTTTGTTTGTAATATCTATAAGTTTGAGACCAATATGATAGTTTTTAAGGCTGCTTGTAGTAGCCTGAAAATTTAAAGAAGTAAACAGTAGATTTTAGTTTTTTTTTCTAACAAAACGCACAGATTCAAACCAACAACGGATTTAATTTCGTTGCAAGTTTTTTTCTTTCTTTTTTTTTAATAAATTTAGTTACAAACCAACAACAGATTTTTGTAACCGAAACATTAGGTTGCATACTTGAAATTGAAAAATTCAGTTGCTAGTTTAGTTCTAAGTGTAACAAATTTGAAACAGAAAAACCAGTTGCTAATTAGGTTGCATACTTGAAACTGAAAAATTCAGTTGCTACTTTAGTTCTATATGTATCAAATCTGAAAAAGAAAAACCAATTGCAAATTTGGTTGCTTACTTGAAACTGAAAAATTCAGTTGCTACTTTAGTTCTATATGTAACAAATTTGAAACAAAAAAACCAGTTGTAAATTTGGTTGCTTACTTGAAACTAAAAAATTTAGTTGCTAGTCTAGTTTTATGTGTATTAAATTTGAAATAGAAAAATCAGTTACAAATTAAAAACATAAATAAATCAGTTATTGTTTGCAACAGACGTAAAAACTGTCCTAGGATATACATCGCAACCGACACTACAACTACTTTTTTCCGTTACAAGGTTTTTGCAGCCACAAGAAAATGGTTGCATAGTTTTGCGACGAGGCTTATTGCTATGGACTTTGTTACGGACATTTTTCATTGCAAACATCAATTCGAAATCGATTTTCCTGAATTGCAACTGAAAAATCTGTTTCAGTTGCCTTGTTTTCTTGAAGTGCATTAAGGAGGGATTGTGTGAATTGTGGTGGGATTTCAAGTAGGGTAGCGACTACGGGCATGGTAACACGGTTGTGAAGCTTTTCAATATCGTAAGTGGAATTGATTATTACCAAGTTAGGGTTGGTCAAGGAGATATCATCCAATTGCTTCTTCCAATCGTCGTCGTAAAGCTTGTAAATGATGCAATCGAATGGAAGTTGGTCGATCAGTGGCCTGGCGACATCGATTGGGATATACCTCGCTCTTTTCGTCGGGGCTAGAGCGTAGCCAATGTGAAACCCCCCCCCCCTTTGCTTTCTGCAACTATTTCCGACATTATTTTCCAATCGGCAACAAAATGAGTGAGTATTTAGATTTTAGAGGCAGGAAGGGAAGGATTCGGGGTCGGAGATTTGAGATGGGCTCCGGCTAATAGGAATGGAAGGCCACCGACTTTTGTAGATAATGGAAAAAATTGACGAAACTAATTGGGAATATTTGGTATATGCTGAATTGTCCTACCGCTTTGTGAAGGTCTTCAAGGAAAAGTCTATTTTACCCTGCACGTGCTTACTTAACGTCCTAATTGAAACGACCGTCTGGTCGAGGGTGCACTATGGGACAATTTGTAATGTCAGATATGATTATGGCACAAATCTTAGGTTGGGTACCGTTTTGGGATTGGTTGGAAACTTCAAGGGGTTTTTCGTATTTTGGCCTATATATATATATATATAGATTTTTCAGGAGTATTTTTAAAAAGAATTATCATTATTGAATATAAGTGTTTGATCACTTAAATGTATGAGAAAAGTCAAAAAAAAGAAAAAAAGAAAAAGAAAGAGGTTTACAATTACTTTTATAACTTTGGATAATTAAGACTTGATACATGACAAAATTATATTTCTCCGAAACAACTTGCTCTATCAAAGCTTACTTGTAACAAAAGTTATAGGAATAGTTGTAAACAAAACATTATTGACAAAAGTCAGGTGTTGCTAAAACCAAACCAGAATTATTAGTAGAAATAAAACACAAAAATAAAATCAAAAATCAAAATGAGAAGTATCAACATAATCAAGAGAGGAGGTGAAATCATCTTTTAATCAAAAATAGAAACCAAAATTCCAAGGGAAAATCAATGAAATGAAAAAAAATCTAGAGCGAACGTAAATGAAAATTTTAATAAAAATATAAACCAAAATAATAATAAAATTGATATGTAACTTCATACATCAAAATATCACTCCCAACCCATCCTTGAAAGAAAACTAAAATACCAAAGTTGAAATATCAAAAAGGAAAACAAAAATAAAGATCAAGTGCAAAATAAAAAAAAATAAAAAAAAAATATTTTTATTTTACCAAAATCAAAAGCGAACATATCAACTAAAACTGCAATGAAAACCAAAAATGAAAATCTAACCACAAGTCAAAATGGAAACTACAATGAAATCAAATCGATAATTAAAAATAATGATGATTTATCTAAAAGAAGGTAAAGTAGCATAAATAGTGGTGGCAAATTTTATTCATGTCCATATGTTCGTTCAGACTGCCCACTAAAATATGAGCATGGACATACTAAAATTTTAATCTGGGCACAAATAGACATGCTCACTTAGACCATTAAGTTTTATAGACATAATATGGATACAAATGGGCGCCTACATTTTCACCACTCACTCTCACGATCAAATTTTTTTTTATGTATATGTGATAATCCAAAATTGTTTCTCTCTATATATTTACATTTCTATTAATAACTATTCATTAAAAAATAGAGAGTGTGGGGATAGAGAGAGAAACTAGAGAGAGAGATGCATGATTGCTATTTGTTCTTCGGGTTTGGTTTTCAGAACCAAAGAAATAGTCAGCAATGGTGGGAGTGACCGTTATTTTTTAAGAATAAAAAATTAACCCATTTTTTTTATTTTTTTTCGATATCATATTACTTTTTATATACAGTCAATTACATATTTTTGGGTTATGAAAAAAAAATCAGATTTCCATATAAAAACAATTGATTTGACGTAAAAATTAAGCCACTAAGGGAGTATTTTATTTCAATTAACATAAGGTAAAAGTGAAAATATGTTCTTATTTTAATATTATTAGTGGTTCTGTCAACACGAACACATCGTGTAAAGTTTTTGAGTTCTTTTTATAAATTTGATTGTATTGGAAATTGTGACAGAGGTTAAAATGTTATAAAAAATGTTGGTCTTTTCCGATTATTGTGGTTGTAATCATATATATATATATATTTGGTTAGTTGTAACTTTTGATAATTTTTTGTAAAAGAAAATTATTTTTTTGTAATTTTTGTATTTATTTGATAAGTGCAAGTTAATGAGTAAATGGGCGTCCATGCCCATTTATTGCCCGCTCATATATGCCCATGTTATTAAATGAGCACTTACTTGTCCGCCTATTTAGGCCCATCTATGCCCGCTCATTTGCCACCTCTAAGCACAACCACAATACTCCTCATCAACTTTGTATAAATGAAAACTACAATAAAATCAAAGCGATAATTGAAAATAATAAAAATTTATCGAAAAGAGGATGAGGTGGCACAACCACAGTACTCCTCACTATCTTTATATATATATAGTGAGTTGGCCATTGAACCGCCCATAATTCCTAGCAGAGAAGGTCATTACAACTTGGTAATTTGTAAAAAGGGGCTTTGACTTGGAGATCAAAGGTACTAAGGGAAAACCAGGCCCAACAGGCCATTGCTAGCGGCTCTAGGGCGAACCATGTGACCCTAAAAAATATAGTTGTCCACTATCATTGCCAACTAATTCATATCACATGTTTATTGTCCACCTCAGTAAGATAGGCACGTCTTCTAGAAGACGTCGTGACCTAATGAACTTTACTTTGTACAACGCATATATAAAGGCCCTGACCCCTTCACAGAAAAGTACACACTCATTTCTACTTCTTTGCGTAGTCAAATTTCATTCTCCCTCATCATCGACCTAATACTGACTCTCACTCCGGAGGAGATTTACAAGACCACCCCCATGTTTAAGTAACGTTTGTTTGTCTATTTCAGGTACCAGTTCAGACTGGTTGAGCAGATTCCCCGATTATATCCTTGGCACATAAAATAGCATCATCAGCCATTTTGTTTGTAAATATCTTTTTTTGGCTTCCCAAGATATGAATATCAAGACCACTTCTCGAACCGAATAAAACCACAAGTACAATTTGACACATTCACAATCCAATTGATGCAAATGGTGTGGAGACCAAATTAGAGCTGAAATGGCTATGAGATCTTTCAAACAAGAAAGGAATATTTGGGTATGGGTGCCTCTAACCACACCCCAAAACCGACTCACAACATCTCATTTCTGCGATGTATAGCACAATACCTTAATACAAAAAAAATGAAAGTAAAAGTGAGTTTTGAGGTGTAGTTAACCTCCACAATTGGATATTACTTCCACCAAACCTCATGACATGTAGCTGAGATTTACCCATTCCAAACTCAATACAGTAATTACTCAACTATATTTTCATTAAAAACCAACAAATAATAATAAAATTATAATTGATCAAGTTAACATCATTTTAGAAGTCGAGCAAACATTTACACAACATGAAACCAAAGCAAATATAGACCCTAGAGGCTAGAACCACCACCTGCTTGAAAGTTTGTACCAAGCTGCTCCTCTATTTAACACTGCATCGAAAAACAAATATCCCATTGACAATCTACATAATCGATCTTCAACTGTGAATCTATCACGTATGGATGATGTGTGTATTAGTGTGTGTGTGTGTGTGTGTTTGTTTTTAAAACCAGGAGAGTCCAATATCGCTAGTCGAAGCAGAATTACGCTTTTTTCCCGGCAGAAGCATGCTCCTTGGCCATCTGTTCAAACAGGCTCCCATCATAAACAGCTCGGATTGTATCTCTCTTCAATTCACCATTCTTGTCCTTGCAAAGGTCATACAAGATTTTCCACTCCGTATAACTTGCAAGCCTGAAAATTTGATGCCAACATATTCCTAGCTTTAGATTTTAATACTCATTACATAAATCAATTTTTATGAATTTATTTTGCTTCTGGAATCTGGATAAAGAAAAAACAAACCATCCCCCAAAGTCCTTCGGTTCCCGGTTTTCTTTAAGCATTGTCTTCAGCTCTTCTGATGTCAATGAACCTGAATTCGTACGTGCATGCTTGCTGAATATCTCCTCAAACTTCTTCGGGACAAACCTTTGTAAGAATAAAGACAAAAAATAGGTTAGAAACCTCACTAGACTGGAACTTAACAGTTCATCTGGCTTAACATTCTTCCTTGTTTTGGTCTTCTCTCCTTTATTTTCTTTTTCGGTTACTCCTAATTTATCCATATTAACCACGAAATGTACAATTTTCAAAACTAAGGGTTTTACAACTTGTAAATTCCATGGAAAAGCTCCACACTAAGTGCCCTATCTAAAAGGCGAAGAATTTAGTTAATAGCTGGTACGTATGTATACATAGACAACTCATATCAAGCGGGTATGATTTGACAACCAGTGGGATACATAGATTAATCAAACCAATGGCATATTTGGAATCTCATAAAAGCTTAACTCTCAACTAGGGACTTCTGGGACATAACTAAAAGAACAGTAGTCCAAGTGGGATAGTGGGATAGATGACAAATAAAATTATGTCACCAGTAAGTACTAAGTTTACACAAATAAACCCTATTCTGAGATAATTAGGCATTAGTTACATATGTTGCCACAGAGAGAGAGAGAGAGAGAATATAATAGATACCTTCCTTCAGTGTCATAAACACCAGAGTCACTCCCATGCTTTGCTTTACGAATGTTTTTAATCTCGATCGGAAAGAGTAGAGAAGGGAACTTTCCCTGCAACACACACAACCCACAAAATAGCATGTATTAGTTGCTTACTCTTGCTCCAAAGAAAAAACAACAAAAGTTGCTTGCTCTTCACTACTAGGCCCATACATCAGTATGAACTTTATTACATAGAAAGCAAGGGGAATACGTAAAGGAAGTGGAATAAAGGCTAACGGGCATCTCAAGTCATTATTAGCTAAGGAAATTCCATCAAACAATGAACTTTTTTACAAAGTAAATCACCCTCAATTTCAACATGATGCCGCACACCTCCTGCTCATCACTTCTTGGGTGGCATAAACAAAGAGAGGTACGTGGGGTTGTGTCGTAAGGCCCATAACTACAGCTAGACTTGTAATATGCAAAATTCCATGTAGGGGCAACAAATTATGTTACATAGATAATCTAAAACACCATTATGGCCCACTATTTCATCATGATACACGCCTTCCAGTTATTCTTTTTTTGTGAGTGTAAAGGTGGGCATATTTGGTTCTGGTTGAAATATGAACAGAATGTTTGGATTTTTAAAGATGACATGAGCATCATATACGACCTGGGCTTCGGTAGGGGCATAGAAATTTTGATACGACTGCTTATTGCCTTATTGTGTCTTAGTGCTTATTTGGTGGAGTTTTTTGACAAAAATGCTGGTAAAAAACGCAGTGTTTACTCTTTAAAAGTGTCTCAATGCAGGGTTTTAAAAATGTGTAGCATTTTAAAACGCTCCAATTTGGAGCATTTTAAAAATGTGCTGCGTTTACAACTATTTTGTTTATAAAAATAGCGTTTTGAAATAGTTTTCCAAATATGTTTACAAGAAAAAAATTACGTTTTGAAAATGCTGCGTTTTAAAAACGTTGCGTTTAGAAAAAGTTGCGTTATCAAAACGTTGTATCAGACGAGGCCTTATACAGTTGGGCCCTACCCCAAACAACCAACTATTAAATCAGACCAGTAATGATCTACTTTGGCATGCCATGGAAAAATAGGAAGGGACAATAAATGCGTAAAATGTTCATCAGAGCAAACAAGATAAATGCGTAAAAGAACAACTATTCACTAAATTTGTGTGAGCACATGTATAGGCCAATAGGATAAAGACAAAACGATCTTACGGATATTTTTTTTTATAAGATAGATCTTCTTAGCCTGTGTATAGGTGGATTGAGGGATGTGAAATAAATGGAGCCTAACATAGTGACAACAACAGAGCAGAGCGTAACAAAGTGCCAGCAAGGGATGGAATGCTTTATGCAACCAGAGTACCAAACTAACACGTTTGTAACAATAAATTTCATAAAGTACACATGCATACATATAATTAAACAAGCATTTAATTCTTAAATTGATGTCAACCAATATCTAATTTATTTTCCAACAAAATCTGCAATCACTTTTAAATAAGTCTTTACCCAGAAGACCACAGTCACTATCGAGCCCTGACTTAATGGACACTCATCCACATACACACACCAAACAAACAAGTTTTTGGAGAGAGAGAGACTCACGGGGCGGGTTTTGCCGCTGAGACCGACGTTAATGAAAACGGCGGCGACGGACGACAGGAGAATACCGCATCCAATTGCCCGGAAACCTGACAGATTACATAACCATAAGAAATATGTACCCTAAAAATGATTAATAAAAACCCAATAAAAGAATGGTGCGAATTGAAGAAAAGAAGGGGAAAACCTCGAAAAGTTTCCCAAGGATAAACGATGCCGTCCTTGTTTATATCAAAGAAAGACACATGTTTTTGCAGCATATTTTGATCCGTCTCCATCCCTGCCATGCAAGTTTTCCCAAATCAAAAAAAATTAAATAAATAATCAACATTTATTTACAAAGGGTGAGATAAATAAATGTTGGATTACCCTCAAAATGAGAATTGGAACCAACAATAGAGGAAGACATGAGAAATTTTTGAGTTATTTGTACGCAAAATGGATGTAAATTATTGAGAAGGGAAGAGAGAGAATAGGCAGAGCACAATGAAAGGGTTTGTGTGTAAGTTGGAGGAAGCAATGGGGTTTTGGTTGGGTTATAAATAAAGGAAGGAGGACAGAGGCGGTAAAGAATTTGAAGGAAGGAGCAATGTAGGATGGGATGTTTTTGACTGCAGATCTTCGGTATCACTTTTGTCTATTATTATTGGTGTATCATTTTTCATTTTAATCATTGGTTTGAGATGTAATGATTGGGATATAATAGTGAAGATGAAAAATGGTACATCAATGATACACACAAGTAGTACTGGAGATCTAGGCTCGATGTTTTTTGCGTTTATTTGGGGATTCACCCAATTTTTTAGCATGATTTGAATGCTGAAAAGTATCAAAAGGTTACTAGGATTGCTTTTATACGAGCTTTTTTTTTTTTTTTTGTAATTGATAAACCTATCTAAGATTCTACTTTAACTATAATTTTTGTTTATCCATTGTATTTTTAATTATTATATTAAATATATACATGTTTGGACAAAGTTATTCATAAGTTACTTATTCACTTTAAATTGACTAATTAAGTTACTTTCTTAATAACCTTCTAATATTATTTTTTTAGTTCAAGCATTAATAAACAAAATAATTATTCTATATATATATCTTTAACATTTTAATTTTCAATAAATTAGATGTTTATTCTCTTTTTTTCGTAATAACTATGTTTAGTCAAATTTTTTAATCAATCACGTCTCATATTCCATTATCATAAAATAATATAATTAACACATTTTCTACCAAAATTTTAGAATAAATTGGATGTTTTATTATTGAAAATTAAATATTCAATAATATTATTATCATAGATATTATACTAGATATTAGTTTCAATCAACTCATACTTTAAAATTTTGAATCAATTATAAAGTTAGACAAAAGATTTAAAATTTTACAATACTAAAATATGAGACATCTCGTTAAATGAATTGGTCCATAACATGTAGGGGTGGTAATTTGTATTATCGTGTCGTGTTCGTGTCCCATTATTGTGTTTTCATATTATATATCTTATTTGATCATAAATATAACAATATATATTATTTTAAATATATTAACAATTTTGAGTGTTTCGTGTCGTGCTGAGCTTATCGTATTATTTATCTTTGTAATCGTGTGTGTTGATTCATACTATTATGTCGTGTCAGTCATTATCAATCCTAAAACATGAACTAAAAACTCATCAACATTCTGACAACTCAATTAAGCATGGGAAAGCCGAAAGGTGTTGGCATCCAATTTTTTGAAACCCCATTTGCATGGGGTCCAATCTCGAATTCCTTAAACCTTGAAACAAAATTATCGTCTGAACCACGAATTCTTTCCTTGACCACGATGCGTGTATTGTGTGTCATCTCATTTCTTTATCTACGTGTCATTTAGGCTACCTAAACACGTTCGAAAAGCTGAAAACCAAAAACAGAATTGTGTAGAGTTGGAATTTATCTAGTACTCCTCCGTTCCTAAATGTTCCCAAATTATCGCTTTTTTTTATTTTTTATTCGTCCAAAATAATTATCTATTTAAAACTTATCTTTTTAGCATATTATTTTTATTGGGGGTGGTAAAATGAGTGTTATAGATAATAATGAGCTAGAAATATTACAGATAAACTTTAAAAAAACTACATATTAAATCAATATAAATAATCAAGTCAATTATTTTTTTTAACTATACGCCATATCAATTATAACAATTATTTAAGGGACGGAGGGAGTACTATACGGTGCTACTAAATAAATTTAAAAGAAAAAATATGGAGCGTCTGGCCTCAGTCTCAACTCTCAACTCTCACGTCTCAGTGTCTCACCCAAGAGACAAAAGCTTAACGCAACACTTAACTTTGGATTTCAAATTTCAATATGGAGTGTACGTAAACAACTCCCGATGCGGATGCGGTTTCTTTTAGGAGCAGTAACCGTGCCTAAGCACCTGCTTGCAGCTTGCCCATTGAGAAATTACGTTGATTTTGTAATTTTAAGTTTAGGTCAGTAATAATTTTAAAAAATAAGAATGAGATAGAGAGAAAACCGGTGGGATTAGAGGGAAATAGACTCTAAAATTACAAATCAAACATCTAAATTACTCGAGTGAAACACACTTGTGGCCTATTTAATCATTGGTGTATGTCCTCAAAAAAAAAAGAAGAAAATCATTGATGTATAATGATTTTTATTGTTTATTTTTTTTAGTCTCTCGCAAAGGATCAACTCATTGTGGAATTAAAATTAATTATATCTATTTTCATTTCAGTTTGATTCCTGCCAAAATATATATCTATAATACAATATAGCTCATAGTCGCACGCTTACAATTGACAAAAGATAAAAAACGGCTGAGATTGATTCATTTACTGAGATCATACAGTCATTATCATTCCCTGAGTTCACATGTGTGAACGGAAGCTGAGTAACTGCCCCTCTCTCTCTCTCTCTCTTAAACTCCCCCCACTATTCACGGTTGGTTTCCTTTACCAAACCCACCAATTTTATGCACGTAATTTTGTATACAAATAAATTTAAAAAAAATCGTAAGTTTTGTAATTTCTGATTCCTTTACTGAGATCCTATGGTAATTATTACTCCCTGAGTTCACATGTGTGAACGGCGGTTGAATAACTACCTCTCTCTCTCTCCAATTCCCCCACTATTCACGGTTGGTGGTCATTAATCCTTCCTCCACCAAATCCACCAATTGTATGCACGCAATTTTGTATACAACTAAATTTTAAAAAAATTATAAGTTTTGTAATTTGAAATATTTGAAATATACTGGTGCTGTATCATCGGCACGAGTAAAAGTACTAGTGTATATTTATTAAAAAAATCAGAACAACCTGACCCTACACTTTTGCTTTACATAACGGCCAAGAAAAAGTTAGGATTGTATAACGGTCGTTATGGAGTATTTCTTCTACGCCTTTTCCCCACCTTTTCTTTTTCTTTCTTTCTTTTCACATTTTTTATTTGAATGAACTATCACATCTACGCGCTCCAACGTCATCCGCGTTTCAACCCTTTTTCTTTTTTTTACTTTTTTATTTATTTATTTTATAGAAATTTCCTTAATCTTGAAGGTTTTCCAAAATTTTAATTTTTTATTGTAATTGTAGTTTATGTTTTTTATATGTTTTAGGAAGCCTTTACTCTTGTATTTATCATGTTAAATTGAATACAATTATGTGTGTGGCAATATTTCATTGAACACATTATTTAGAAAAAAATATTGATTTCAAAAGTTTTTATATAAAATGAAGGGACCCGACATGGGTCCTCCTACATGGAAGCGACCACGTGGATTCCCATTAGACTTGTGCAGGTCCCACCAAGGCCGGCGACCATTGATAAGCCGACCGTGACCAACAACTATCAACTAGCCGACCATTATCCTCCATAATGGTCGATGATCATTCCGACGATCAAACCCAACCATCACGACGAAAATCAAAATCATGCTCGGCAGACCAACCTTCCATGACAACGACAGACCTGACCTATAGCATGTACATAGCTTCCAGATGTCATCTTCACAAGAGGCGAGCAAGCCACGTAATGGACCGGAGCTGACGTGTATTGGGTTGATGTTCACGTCGGTGTATGTGGGTACTTGTCGTACCAAAGTTGTTAGGATATCTGGGCTTTGTGTTTGCTCTTGACCGTTGGTTACCTGAAAGGAGACTACCGTTAGGGTGATGGGGGTTTCCCAGCTACAGCCCTCCGGTATGAGAGTCAGTAATCAGAGAGTTTTATGTGTGCAAGAGTTAGGCGTTCCCTTAAGCTTTCGGTTATGTATAGGCTATAGGTCAGGCATGTCGTTGTTATGGAAGGTTGGTCTGCCAAGCATGACTTTGATCTTCGTCGTGATGGTCGGGTTTGATCCTCGGAATGATCATTGACCATTATGGAGGATAATGGTCGGCTAGTTGATGGTCGTTGGTCACGATCGGCTTATCAATGGTCGCCGGCCTTAGGGGGACCTGCCCAAGTCTAATGGGAATCCACGTGGTCGCTTCCACGTATAAGGACCCAGGTCGGGTCCCTTCAATAGCCCTCGAGTTTCCAAGTGCGAAGATTTATCCTTAGCTTGGAAAGTATAATTGAGTCCTTTGTGTTGTCGAGTATCATCGATCCTCGCTACGGTTCCTCGGCCTTTCGTCTGTCCTGTTTATGATCGCTCTTCGTCGCTATTTTTTATTTGCTCGGTCATGGGCGAGCTTTTGAAACCGAAGACGAGTCCGGAGTTATGAGTGGAATTTTTATGAGAAATTGGTCCGCCATTTGCATTAAATGCACGAATAACGAGGAGTCGTAAGTAATTATGTCAATTTACTGTTCATAAATGTGACGGCGTACACTTTGTCAAAACGTCGTCAATTAAGGCCCGTTATTTGCATGTCCTCGCCACGTGTCGGCCTGGGAATGGGTAGGCAAGATCCGCGTGTTTTTGATTCGGGTTGACCCGGAGTCCTCGGGTTTGTATAAAAGTCGTGTTTGCCAACTTCTTGCTCACTCTTTCTTCTTCTCCCGAAATTTTCCCTCCCAGTTTTGTGTTTCTAGTGAAGGGGAAAAAACTCTCTGCTATTCCTTCCATTCTGCTACTTCCAGCCGTTCATTTGTCCTATAATCTTAGTTTCCAGGTTCGCGTTCTTCCTTTCTCTCGTTTTGAGTGATTTCTGGGTTTATTGCTTTTTTCTGTTGACTGCTGCTTTTTCCGTTACACCGGTGCTAACTCTCGTAATTCTCCCTTTTTTTTTTTGTTTCAGATCTTCGCTTAGGCTTCCTCGATTCTTCTGTGGCGACCCGACCCGGATCCCAAGACGAGATCCCGAGGTCGTGCCGCTTTCAAAAGGCACATAACAAAAACAAATAGCAAATAGTGGGTAAGGCCATAACGGCGATACGCCAAAAACTTTAACACATGCGGAAGCGTAATATAATTAAACAGTGGCGCCCCAGCTAACAAGCTCAAACTAATACAACCTTAGAGATAATGAATCTCTTGGTCCAAAAATAAAATCATGTGACGCAACAATAGGCACATATAACAATTAATAGCAATTATATATCAAGTCATCGGCGATGTTACGGCCGGAACCCAACATTAAACTAAGTCTACAACTCTAGTCTAACATGCTTAACGGCTAAAAACATGTCGGATAATAAACATAATAATCAAACCAATATATGGTTAAAACAACTAAAGCATGAGCATCATAAATACATAAGGCACGACTAACATATGTCGGCTCTCAAATATTAAGTACTAATAAACATAAGTACTAATAACCAAACACAACAAGTCTTGCTACCCCACATAAAGTTTATATAACTTTATGTTCCCGTCGTCCTTGCCAAAAGAAAAAGGTACTAAAATACAAGGTAGCAACCTCGTCAAAGCTTCACCAACGTAACTCGACAATCACTTCGAACCACTCGCACGGCTCGGATCTAGGGAAAACAATCAAAACAAATAGGAGTAAGTCATAAAGACTTAGCAAGTTACTAACATAACTTCCTGTCATGGCATCATGCTCAACAATAATAATTCATGCTATTGGCATAATATACATTTCATAAATGATCATGTCAAGGCATTCATACTTAACAATCTTGAATATCATGTTATCAACAAGTATAACATTTCATTAATTCAATCAACCATCAATTCATATCATATCATATTCACGTAGCACATTATTCACATATAAGCACTCGTGAGTCAATTCATACAAAAGGGATGTGATATCGTTACTCTTTTTCCGCGCATGTCGCCCCCGCAAAAACATGTGCAAAACCTTTATGTGTCCTCGATATCCCTTTCGTGGATATCGACGCCCCCGAGACATTTCCCGCCGAGTTCCGATAGTTATCAAAGTCATGTTTCCATACTACAACCGAGATCAACTACTTCCCTACCGTGGCCATCGATAGAGGGTGTGTGCCGCGCGATCCATCAAAATCACGAATCTCACAATTCGTGAAGATGATGCATCGTCCCCGCCCCAAAACTCAACAAACCGACTCACTGACTCAAACTTCAAGCACACGTAATACATTATCATATGCTCAAATAAGTAGGCATGTACTCTACAATCATCTAGTCATGCTTTTACTTCACAACTAGCACATAATCACATTAGAGATAAAATCAAGGCTCTAATCATCAAGTGTTCTTCATACACTTTAAAATGCTTGGAGGCTTAACCTCCATTAATACTACCCCAAAATTCGTAGGACTTAGGCATATTACTCCTTAATGTCATACTAACCCAATGGTCAACTCCGTTGAGTCATAATCAATCTTTCAAAAATTAGGTATAGAAGCCGTTGGCTTCAATACTCTCCTATGTCCATACTAACATGAATAAATAGGTTACTAAGGTCATTAAACCCATAAGACCCCAAATCAAACATTTAAGTATGCAACATAGAATCACAGTCACAAGTTAGGCATATATATTCATTCACAAGTCATCAAACATGCTCCCAACACTTAAACAAACAAGATAGAATGATTTATCATATATCTCTACCCTTGAATATCATCATAAACATACTTTACAATCTGTTTACTAAGGTTATTAAACCCATAAAACTCCACTCAAACAATTAACTAGTCAACATAGAATAGAAGTCACAAACAAGGCATATATATTCATTCTTTCTATTTCATCAAATATGAGTCTAACCATTTCATCAAATATGCTCCCAACACTTAAACAAACAAGATAGAATAATTCATCATCTATATCTACACATGAATATCATCATAAACATACTTTACAACATGTTCATTCAACCAAAATTTCATCATCTAGCATATAGTGAAACATGGTATCTCTACAAGCCTAACCATTTCATCAAACATGCTCCCAACACTTAAACAACAAGATAGGGTTATTTATCATACATCAATACACATAAATAACATCATAATCATGGTTTATAATCTGATTATAATCAGTTCATCCAACCAAAAATGCATCATTTAGCATATACGAGAACATGACATCTCTACAAGCCTAACTATTTCATCAAACATGCTCCCAACACTTGAACAACAAGATGGGGTGATTTATCATACATCAATACACATAAATAACATCATAATCATGGTTTATAATCTGATTATAATATGTTCATCCAACCAAAAATGCATCATTTAGCATATACGAGAACATGACATCTCTACAAGCCTAACTATTTCATCAAACATGCTCCCAACACTTGAACAACAAGATGGGGTGATTCATCATACATCAATACACATAAATAACATCATAATCATGGTTTATAATCTGATTATAATATGTTCATCCAACCAAAAATGCATCATTTAGCATATACGAGAACATGACATCTCTACAAGCCTAACTATGTCATCAAACATGCTCCCAACACTTAAACAACAAGGTAGAATGATTTATCATACATTAATACACATAAATGACATCATAATAAGGGTTTATAATCTGTTCATACAACCGAAAATGCAACATTTAGCATATACGAGAACATAGCATCTCTACAAGCCTAACCATTTCATCAAACATGCTCCCAACGCTTAAACAACAAGGTAGGGTGATTTATCATACATTATCACACATAAATAACATCATAAACATGGTTTATAATCTGTTTATAATCTGATCATACAGCCAAAAATATAACGTTTAGCATATACGTGAACATAGCATCTCTACAAGCCTAATTATTTCATCAAACATGCTCCCAATGCTTAAACAACGAGATGGAATGATTTATCATACATTATCACACCTAAATAACATTAAAATCATGATTTACAATCTGATCATAATCTGTTTATACAACCTAAAATGCATCATTTAGCATATACGAGAACATGACATCTCTACAAGCCTAACTATCTCATCCAATATGCTCCCAACACTTAAACAACAAAGTAGAATGATTTATCATACATTACTACACCTAAATGACATCATAATCATGGTTTATAATATGTTTATAATCTGTTCATACAACCAAAATTCATCATTTAGCATATACGAGAACATGACATCTCTACAAAGTCCTAAGTGCTCTCATTGACCTCATATAGCAAGATTGTTTTCCCTAGGGTCAATGAGGCTAAAATAAATAGAAAGAGATGTTGTAACTCACCTTAAATAAGCCCTACAAGATGTACAAAACGTCCATGCAAGGGTGGGTACGTGATCTCCTTGACCTCCTCTCATCTTCTATGGTTGGGTTTTGGCAATGGCTTCCTCAAGACTTGGCCACCATTGTTGATCACCTATGAACCTTCAAGAAAACCTCTCCAACCTTAGAGATATGATAAGCCACGTTTTTTGGAGAAGATGGCTGAATAGGATGGCTTAGTGGAGGCATTTGGTCAATCTTTGGTTGAAGTGGGGTGGGAGAAGGTGTCCAATGCATGTTTGTGCATGTGGATGTCTCTACATGCCAAGTGGTTTGCATGCACCCAAGGACTCTCAAAACTTGTTGAGCATGCAATGGAGGATAGGTAGGACGAACTAGGGTAGTTTATGGTGGGTTAGTTTGGGTTTGGGTAGGGTTAGGTTGGCCAAATAGAAAGTTAATGAGTGGTCAACTATAGTAGACCAGAATTTGGGTCATTTTACAAAATAGTCCTGTACCTAAATACACGTCCTAAAATTACACAAAAGGTATGTTTAGAAATATCTATGAGTCTAGTTTCTAACACATCAAACGGATCCGAATTCCGAGTTTCGTACACAAAGTTATGGCCAAAATACTACAGACCTATCGTGGCCTTCTGAATACGCGAATTTCCGAAAATCAAACTCGAGCGTGTGTAAACGTTTACACGACCACTCAAAAATAATTCTAAGTTAATTACCCAAGGTCCCCTAGTCATCTAGGGTCAAAATAATACCAACCGAAAAAGTCGTACAAAGAAGAAGAACGACAAGAAGTAAAGTAGCAATCAAACCGTCGATTCGACAAGCATTCAAACAAGATTTAAATCATGTTAAGGATATTATGAATGATATCTAATACTTACATATATGCATCCATCTAGAAGTCTAACACATCTAAACATGTTATTTAATCATCATGTAAAGATCTAGGACCAAATCGAGGTCATGAACACGAAAACCCGAGTAAACTCTCAATCGCGTCGCATTTCGATTATCGTCGAGTTACGACTTGTGACTTTAGCAAGTTAACAACTAAATGACATCTCTTAAAAGTATTTTGGTCTTAATGTGATCTCTCATACACATCTAGACTCTCTCAGAAATCAAATAAGCGATCCACAAGGGAAGAAGTGCGAGCATTGCACGCAATTCAAGCTAACCGGGAATCGGGGTCTTACATCTTCCTCGTTCAAGCTCAATTTCTACTCGCAGGTACTCATTCCTTCTTTGCTTGATTTTCCTTGTTTTTAATTTCTAGGTTTAGGATTAGGCTTCATGAGACTTGCCCCTCCTGTCCCCGCCTTTACCCCTAGTGAGACCTCTTCCTCCTCTTCGCCTAGCTCTTCCACCGCAACGAGACCGAGTATGACGACCAAACATGTCAGCCCAGACCCTGTGTATGCTCAGTCACCGACGAACGAAAGAGTGTATTCGCAGACCGATGAGGCTTGGTCGCTCATGATGCCGAGCCAAGCGATGCCGATGTTGGTCGGTGGGGGATACAATATGGAAGGCTTGCCTACACTTGCTGATGAGGAGTACGCAACCGAGGATATCCCAGCTGGCGCGACTATATTGGTTTGCGCGGACAAGACGAGGGCCCTTAGATATCTCTTTAACCAATACTACAGGGAGATTGTTGCCCAAGAAGTAGTGGAAGCGAATAAGGCCCTGGCTAGCGAGAAACGATTAGAAACTTCCTCAGCTATTGCCCAAAATAAAGAGGGGTTGGTGGAGGCCGATGACGCTCCACCTGTTCGCAGAGTTCTGTGGGAGTGGAGAAATAACGTCTGGCCTGACGATGTGGTTGCCTGGGAAGACAAGTACAACCACAGCTCCAAGAGATTTAAAGGATCTGCTCCCAACAACTCGTTGGGTATGGACGAGCTCAGAAGTATGCGCGACAAAGTAGGGTTTTATATCACTTTTTTTAGGCTGGTCTTCGACTGCCCCTTGATCCCCTCGTCTGTGAACTCCTCCAAGAGGCTGGTGCCCACCCTCTCGACCTTTCCCTCAACGTGGTTCGATACCTAGTCTCATTCGCCGCTTGTGTTCGGATCCTTGGATTTGAGCCTACCCTTCCATTATTCAAAACGTACTTTTTCCGTGACCAAGTCCTTAAACCAGCTTCAGTACAAACACCACAATCGGGGCATCAACTTGTTTGCCAAACCTCCTGGCAAAACCGGGCATTGGGACGAAAAGTCCTACTGATTGAGAGCCGGATTTGGTGGAACTTTCCTATTCCCCGGTTTTCTGCAACTGAGGTCAAGTCACTCTCTTCGGCCAAGATTCTGGACAAGTACGAAGAATCTGCTTGAACGACCATTGAGAATTTTCTTGGGATCCGAGGGACCGGACCTGCCCGGGTATTTCGCTGGAGCTCGATAACCGAGGACGAAATTTTGCTGAGGATGGTCGGCATGTCGACCAAGAGAATAGAAGGGTTGAGTCTTCGGTGCGAGGTCCCAGAGTATATTCAATACTCCGGGTGGTCAATGCGTGAGGGGAGTAAATTGAAAATAGATTGTCCTCGATGCAAGGATAACATATTCGATCTTGACGGCTGTCGAAGTATTGTTTTGTACCTTATTTTTTATTCGTTCTCTTTTTTGATTGTTAACCTTTTGCTCGTTCTGACTTGTTCTTCTCTGTTGTTTCAGATATGATCGTGGATATAGACGAGTTGTCTGGCAAGGACGTTAGGAAGACCCGTGGAGCTGCCCGCCAAACAATTTTGAAGGACGGGGCCGCCGATCCTGCTAAGGCTTACGTTCTACCTACTGACGAACAGGGGTCCGGGTCGTCGGCCGTACCTGCTACTACAACAACGGCCCCTCGTCGGGCGCCTCCGAAGCCTGTCATGAGCCGAAGGCCTAAATCCTCGGTGCAGGCCCCAACAAAGGCCCTAGCGAAGAAAGCTCCTGCTCCCACCATCACGCCTGCCTCTGTTGAAAGTGCTCCTACCGTTGCTCCGAAGAAAAGGCGGCTGATCGAGGATGCGCCAGAAGAAGATGAGCAAAGTATCGAGGAGGCGTCTGCCCGCGCCCCTTCTGCCAAAAAATTGAAGGCCAAAGTTGTATCCTCTTCGTCCAGCGAGGAGACAGTTTCGTGTCTTAGGGAAGATTTTGTTGTGCCAACCACAAAAACGGCCGAGATCCAGCTCGGTAAGGACATTGCAAACATCCCGGTTCTGCAAAATATTGATGTAAGTCGTCGGGACACCCCTATAGCCTTGGCCGGGCAAGGCGTAATCATTCGAGCCGTGAGGGACATGGTCGGGATCGCCAATTCTCTACCCACGAATGAGGCCATGGGACGTATTGGGCTATATGTTAGCGAGGTAAAAACCTTCTTCGTTTTCTTCTTTTCGTTTCCTTTCTTGAATACATTGTATCTAACCTGTGTTCTTACTCTTTCCTTGTAGCTTTGCTCTTTTGTGAATTCACTGAGTAGTCGATCCGATCAAGCTACAGCCAAGGTTAGAAAACTCAAGACCCAAACTCAGGCCGACCGAGATGAAATTGATATCCTAAAAGGTCAGCTGGCCTCTCTGGAAAGTGAGCAGACCGAGAAAGCAGTCGAACTAGCAGAGTCCTCAGCCAAGATAGTCACTTTGACACAAGAAAAAGAGTTGGCTGAGGCTCGTGCTGGTGACGCCGAGAAGAGGGCTAGCGAGGCCGTGCAGCGGAAGGATTTGGCTGAGAAAGAAGCAACTGAGTCTGCAGCGAGGATTGCTGACCTAGAGAGGCGGGTCGAGGAGGTAAGGGCTTCGAATTTTGAACTATTCAAGGGCTCCGAGGAATAATACAAGGATGTCCTCCCCTACTACGAACGAGGAGTTCACCACATGCTCCGAGTAGCTGATGCCTCGGATATGACCCTTGGGACCATAATAGAATGGGGCAGCGAGAATTTTGTCGGGAATGCTGCTCGGGAGGGTCACGAGAAGATTCCTTTCGATGAGGATGAGCTGAAGATGCTCCATGCCAAGGATTCTCGGCTTGGATTTGAGGAGTGGGTGCCCCCGACTCCTTGGTCTCTTGATGTCCTCTCCTTGATCAGTGTCGTGGAGCGGGGTGGCGAGGTGGAGTTTGATGTCGAGCTGAAACTTAGGCAATTCATGGGCGAGCAATCGAGCCGTGATGAATTCGACAAGGAATCGATTGCCACTGAGCAACAAGGTCTACCTTCCCCTGCCCGTGACGTCGAAGTGGTTGATCTTTAATCCTCACTACGTCGAGCTTAATTGGGCGTGTGTGCCCGCTTTTTGAAACAATTTCTTTAACATTTTTGAAATGTAATTAACAATTTAGCTATGCTACATTTTGATCGTTTTATTTCAGTTTAAATCATATTTGTCGATGAATGTTTTGTCAATTTTTGTTTTTGTACTTGTATTTATTTTTTGTTTGTAGTTTTCCTCGTGTACCGGGGACAAACTTAAGAATGGGCACAACTCTTTTACTATGATCTTCCTCGCGTGCCGAGGATTAGATCTATGTCCCATCTCCGTACGAGGATGGGAATGAGCACTTGGCTAATTTATTTATTTGTAACCTTCCTCGCGTACTGAGGATAGGCTGTAGTCCCACCTCCGTACGAGGATGGGAATGATTTGAGAGCGAACACATTTGCTTTGTAGAAACGCGTAATTTTATTCAATACTTCGAACTTTGCTCAGAGGTTGTATCAGTGATAGTAGTTCTTGAGGTGATCAGAATGCCAAGGGTTTTTGAAAGGTGTGTCGTCGAGCTCTGCCAATCTGTAGGTTCCTTCTTTCACAATGCTGGCTATCCTGAATGGGCCTTCCGAATTTGGTGAGAACTTATTCCTTCCTATCTTTCTACCAGTTGCCTCTATCTTTCTTAGGACCAGATCACCGACTAAGAAAGTTCTTGGTTTAACTTTCTTATCGTGATGGATCTTGGTAAGTTTTTTGTAGTTGATCATTCTGAGGCGGGCTTTCAATCGCTTTTCTTCGAGGTTGTCCAGGTCGAGCTGTCTGGACAAGTCATTATGTTCTTGATCGAAGAAGGTAACTCGGACTGTTGGAAGAGCTAATTCAGCTGGTGACATTACTTCAGACCCATAGGTAAGTGCGAACGGGGTTTCGCCAGTGGATCCTCAAACTGAGGTTCTAATCCCCCATAGGACGATTGGCAACTGCTCTAGCCAGCTTCCCTTTTTATCATCTAAATTTCTCTTCAAGGCATGCATAATCTTCTTGTTTCCTTCCTATGCCTGACCATTGCCTTGTGGGTGAGCTACCGAGGACATTCGGTGTTTGACATTCAACCTTTCGCAGCTCGCTGTAAACTTTTTTGAAAACTGAGTGTCGTGGTCGGAAACGATCATCCGAGGAAGTCCGAAACGACAGAAGATCTGCTCGTATACAAGCTTTATGGCTTGATCCTCGGTTATGTTGGTGAGTGACTTTGCTTCTATCCATTTGGTGAAGTAGTCCACCGCGACTATTACATACTCGCATCCATGCTTAGCTTTGGAGAATGGACCAATGAGGTCAATTCCCCACATGTCAAAAGGCCATGCAACGACCACCGGTGTCTGCAGGACCGAGGGGAGTCGTGGAATGTTTGCATATCTCTGGCACTTGTCACATTTTTTCATGTACTCCGCTGCGTCCTTTCTCATGCTCGACCAATAGTACCCATGAAAACTCATCTTGTCCGACAGAGTCCTCGGACCTGGGTGTCCTCCACATTCACCTTCATGTACCTCGACCAACAGATCATTCACTGTCTCTGGTCGTACGCATCGAAGGAGAGGCTTTGTATTGGATCGTTTGTATAGCATGCCCCCTACAACCAAGTATCTGCATGCTCGGTTCCTGACTATTTGTGCTTTGTTTTTTCCATTCGGCAGGGTGCCCTGCTCGATATAATCCCTTATGTCATCGATCCAACACCTTGAAACCTCTGTAACTACCATAATCTCCTCCTGGTCGATAGCTTGATTTTTAAGAAACATGAGTTCAACATCAAGAGGCACTTCCTCAGCTTCCGAGCATGCGATTTTGGAGAGGTAATCGGCACGGGAATTACCCTCTTTAAGGATTTGCTCCAGCTCCCAATATTTAAATCGTGTCAACAATTTTTTGAATCAATTGTTGATATTTGACCAACACCTGGTGATTTGCTTCATACTCGCCCAGTACTTGTTTAACCACCAGTTGAGAATCATTGTACATCACAATGTCATCGGCCCCTAAGCTTAATGTGAGCTCGATTCCGAAGATCAAGGCTTTGTACTCAGCCTGATTGTTTGAAGTCTTGAATTGAAATCTTAAGGACATATTCAACTCTCTTGCCTCCGGGACGATCAATGAGAGGTCGGCCCCACTTCTTTCTGCTCCCGCGGATCTATCTGCAAATAGGACCCAATATTGAAGGGGTCTGGTCCTCGTCTGTTCGTTCGTTACAGTCACTTTTGTAGTCACGGGGGTGACGTTTTCGCCAATTTGTTCTTCATCGGCCTTCTGCTTTGTAAATGAAGTTTCAGCAGTGAAGTCAACCAGAACCTGTGCTCGGATCGTCTTCCTGGGCTCGTAGTCGATGTCATAGCCTGAAAGCTCGACCGACCACTTCAACATTCTGCCTGCCATATCTGGTTTGTGCAGGATTTTTCGCAAAGGAAAATTGGTGTATACCACAATCGAGTGTGCCTGGAAATAAGCCTTTAGTTTCCGAGCAGCAATGACTAGGGCGAGGACCAATTTTTCAACCTCCAAATATCTCCCTTCAACATCTGTCAGTGCATGAGAAACATAGTAAATTGGCTTTTGAATTTTCTCATTTTTTTCTTATTAAAACTGCAGCAACTGCTGAGTCTGATGCTGCCAAATATACATATAACTTTTCTTCAGGTATTGGGATACTAAGGAGTGGTGGTCAGCCAATGTATTCTCTGAGTTCCTCAAAGCTCAGGTACAGTCGTTGGTCCATTCAAACTTCTTTCCTCCCTTCAATATTTTGAAGAAAGGCAAGCTTCTCTCTGCTGATTTAGCAATGAAACGACTGAGAGCCGTGATCCGACCATTGAGTTGTTGGACGTACTTGACCGATGATGGAACTTCCATAGTTGTCAAAGCTTTTATCTTCTCTGGATTGGCTTCGATTCCTCTCTCATTGACCATGTAGCCGAGGAATTTCCCTGTTGTTACTCCGAATGCACATTTGGTCGGGTTGAGCTTCATTTTGTTCTTTCTCAGATTTGAGAAAGCATCCCGTAAGTCATTGACATGATCGGAGTGTTTGGTTTTGATAACCATGTCGTCAATGTAAGCTTCTACATTTCTGCTCAGCTGGTCGCGGAAGACCTTGTTCACCATTCTTTGGTAGGTAGCCCACGCGTTCTTGAGGCCAAAAGGCAGCATTGTATAGCACTACAATCCTCTAGCCGCTCGGAATGCTGTGTATATCTGGTCGGTCAACCACATTTTGATTTGATGGTAACCCGAATAAGCATCCACAAAACTAAGGATTTTGTGCCCAGAAATGGAGTCCAAAGCTGATCGATCCTGGGTAGTGGGTACCAGTCTTTTGGGCAAGCTTTGTTGAGGTCGGTGAAGTCCACACACATTCTCCATTTTCCGGTTACTTTCTTCACCATGACCACATTTGCAATCTAGGTGGCATACAAGACTTCTTTTATAATTTTAGCTTTCAGCAATTTTGACACTTCCTCTTTGATGGCTACCTGTTTTTCCCATGAAAAAATTTGTGCCTTTTGCTGTATAGGAATGAAGTCTGAATCAATGCTTAACTTGTGCATAGCGACGTTCTCGCTGATGCCCTCCATGTCCTCGATCCTCCAGGCGAACACATCCAAACTTTCTTTTAATAGCTTGATGATTGTTGCTCGCTCTTCCTTAGGAATCTCTCTTCCTACCTTGACCTTCTGCTCGATAGCTGGGTAGTGATCAACGTCCAAGCTTTCGATTGTGATTGCTTTCGTGGCAGGCTGGTTCTTTTTATTATGCTCGGTAATGGTTGAGGTGCCGATCATATGGTCCTCGCTTCCCCTTCTTCCTGGCAAGCTGGCGTTCCCAGCTTGCTTTCCACCTTTTCTGAGTGAGCTGGCGTTCCCAACTCGCTTTAAGTGTGCGTGGTCCTTGTCTTCCTCTTTTTCGAGCGAGCTGGCGTTCCCAGCTCGCCTTAATTGCTACGCTTGGGCATGCTCGGGGAGTGACGAAATAAGTTCCTTCGTTTCTCGGAGCCTCTTAGTCGTTCTGCTAATTTCGACCATTTCTCCTTCGGGCATGGTGATTGTCACCTTCTCCTTCCGCGTCTTTTCCCTGTAGATATACTCCAGGGTGCTCGCTGGATCATTCAAGACCATGCCTACCCCTTTTTCAGTAGGGTATTTTATTCGTTGGTGAGCCATAGATGGAACCATCTGGAACTTCGTTTGAGAAGGTGATCCCAGTATGGCGTTGTATGGGGATGGTAGATCCAGTGCCAAGAATTCGACATCCTCCGTTCGAGGAGTCATGCTCTCTTCCCCCAATGTCACCATGAGGATGATGGTTCCTTTTACGACCACCTTATGACCGGTAAACCCTTCCAGCTGCACGCTGCTCGGCCTCAGATGGGCGTCTCCCAACTCCATCCCCTTGAAGCAGGAATAATACAAAATATCCCTTCCAACCCCCGTGTCAATTAGTACTCACTTCACCTCGCTATCATGGATTTTTACTCAAATAGTCAAAGGTTGTTGGGGAGCAGTTTCGCTAATGGCTACCTCTCTCGGCCAAAAGGTAATTCCTCCTGCTTCATCAGGTAGTGGCATCATGTTGACTACATGCTTCAAATTGTAAATCATGTGATTCAACTGAGTCCCACTTGGGGTGGCCTCCCTGATGGTGTCAATCACGTTTCTGGGGCCCCCATTATTTGGTCGGGGGTTCTGATTTCTCTCTGGCTCTCTCTGCCTTCCCCCTTGGTCGTTTTTCTTCTCGAACCTTCGAAGCTTGCCTCTGTCGATCAACTTTTGAATAGCTTTCTTCAAGTTGATACATTCCTCAGTCGTGTGACTAATGTCTTTATGGAAAGCACACCGTTTGTTGGGGTTGCGGGGATACCGAGTTTCTTTCAGCGGCCACAGCCTGTCTATTTTGTCTTGATCGAGCAGGACGTTCATTATGTGTTCGCAGCTGGTCGTGAGTTGAGTCCAGTCGACTTCATCCCATACGTTCTTTCCTCGATTATCTTCCTCTCTGTGACCTGATCCTCGCCCCCCTTTATGCGAGTTATCATGAGCCCGATGCGTTCCATCGTGCTCTTTCTTTTTCCCCTCTTTCTTCTCATTCCCCTCCTCCTTTGCCTCCTCGGTATTGATCACCCGGATAGCATGGGCATACATCTCTCCGACAGAGGTTTGGTCTCGCAGCATCATTTCTTGTCTCATCAGCCCCTGTTGCAGGCCGGAAATGAAGCACATTTTGATCGACTCCTCAGAGATGTACGGTATTTGGTCGACCATGGCCATGAATCTGTCCATGTACGTCTGGTTCGACTCATTTATCCGTTGTTGTATCCCGCATAGGTTGGTCTATTTCTTCGGCTGGAACCCGGCCAAGGAGAATTGGGTGACAAACATTTGTCTGAATTCATCCCAACTTTCCATTGAATCTAGTGGTAGACCGGTGTACCATTTCAATGCCTTCCCTTTGAGGGTCCCTGCAAATATCTTTCCTTATGCGTCTTCATCATCAGGGGCCACTGCGTTCATTTTGACCTCGAAGCTGACCATATGATCAACAGCATTAGTGAGGCCCTGATATGGTTCAAATGTAGGGATTTTATTATCGGGTAGTGGGGCCTTCCCCATCCTCTCTTGGAATGGGTCATTCTTGACTGGGGGGTAGCAGCATAGGTTTTCCCTTTTCCATGGCCTCAAGCCTACCACGGAGGAATTTCACCTCTTGTTCTACGGCGGAGGATGGCTTATTGGTTGATTTTTACACCTCGGTGATCGCGTTCTGACCACTCTTTAGGTGCCCTGTCCGTGACTGTTGGGAATGAGTACAATGCCCGCATGTTTTATTCTTCACTACCTCGACCCTTGGCCTAGACTCTCCTTCCTCGCTCCTCTCCCGTGTTCGGCGATGGCGGTTGGACTCATTCGGAAAAGTCAACCGGTTATGGATACTAGCTTTGGGCGTTTGCTCGTTCATCCTATCCCCTAGTCGGGACCTTACACTAGGCCGAGGTACTTCCTTTTCCTTTTATTTGCCCTTCGAGGTGACCTTTTAGAGGACTTGGGCTGGATCCTCTTGGGGTATGGCATTGGTCGTTGCCTTCATCTTCTTCTGAAGCGTGAACATTTTAAGCTCGACCTCTTGAATTCCAGTAAGGTAAAGCCTCTGACGTTCCCAGAACTTTGCCTCTATCAGGAGTTCGTCTTGCTCGGTGGCCTTGCTCTTTTCTATCCGAGAATGTTCTACCTGAGCCTTTTCCTTGTCCACATCAAAGATGATACTCACTTGGCCAGTGGCACCTCCTACGTTGCGAGCATCTTACTGGTTGCCCTTTCCTCCCAACGCTTTTGAAGTAGCTGTGGCGAGGTCCATGTCAGTCATTTTGCTGGCGGGTGAGGGAGGTGGTATGTTCGTTCCTGGTTGGTTTTGTTTTGTGGGAGTTTGTTTGTCCATTTCTCTGGAGTTATGGCTTGGTAAAATATTTCATTTCCCAGCAACGGAACCACTTGATCACGTCACAAAGAAGGGGTGACTATGCTGGTAGTCCACATAATGGATCGGAGCTGACGTGTATTGGGTTGATGTTCACGTCGGTGTATGTGGGTACTTGTTGTACCAAAGTTATTAGGATATCTAGGCTTTGTGCTTGCTCTTGACCGTTGGTTACCTGAAAGGAGACTACCGTTAGGGTGCTGGGGGTTTCCCAGCTACAGCCCTTCGGTGTGAGAGTCAGTAATCAGGGAGTTTTATGTGTGTGCCGGAGCTAGGCGTTCCCTTAAGCTTCCGGTGGTTGTTTGGCAATAATCTTTTCTTGTGTATAATGTGTGCAAAAGCTTTTGTAAGTCTTTTAGTGCAAAGTAAATCATACATTTTCTTGAAGGAAAAGACTTCCTTTTATAGTAGTTTGAATTTGAGATCATGATTGGAATGGGGTCCCTGATGGTGGGACTTGTCCCCTGGTCGGCTTGCTGGCAGTTCCTGAGTGGTTGACCGATAGCGTGTGATGTGCCAATTGTAGGCGGTTGATGAGCCACTAAGTTACAACGGCTTGCATGGCTTGCTGGCCACTTGTGAAGATGACATCTGGAGGCTATGTACAGGCTATAGGTCAGATCTGTCGTTGTCATGGAAGGTTGGTCTGCCGAGCATGACTTTGATCTTCGTCGTGATGGTCGGGTTTGATCCTCGGAATGATCATCGACCATTATGGAGGATAATGGTCGGCTAGTTGATGGTCGTTGGTCACGATCGGCTTATCAATGGTCGCCGGCCTTGGTGGGACCTGCCCAAGTCTAATAAGAATCCACGTGGTCGCTTCCACGTAGGAGGACCCAGGTCGGGTCCCTTCATTGTACTAGCTAGATTGTCGTAAAATAAATGGAGATTACTTTCTTCTTCTCTTTTTAGGTTTCTCAATGTATGATCAGACCGAAAGCCTAAGACAAACAGGAATGGACCCAACTCAATTTTTTTAAAAAGAAAATTATCTTAGAAAAATGGTTTTGTTTTGGATAGAGACCCGCTCAAAATTATGATTACTAAATTTTTTATTTAATAAAATTATGATTTCTAAACTTTTTATGCAACTAGTAAAGTTCACGTGCGTTGCACTTGGTGTTAATGATTTTTTAAAAGTGATTTATTAGTTCCTTTATTTTTTGTTAACTTTTAATTATTAGATTTTTGTGTGTTTTAATCTTTATAGTTTTTGAGACTTATAAATTATGATGTTGTGTGTTTAGCATTTCTGACACTTTGTTTTTCGGTCATTTATAATGTATGTTTTTAGTCATTGTATAGCAACTTATCTTACACATTTGTGTTTTTTGTTGATTATTTTTAAATCTCTTTTTTTAATATCAAACATGAATTCATTCATTTTTAAACCAATGTATGGAAGCTCCTACAATTATATTAAAAACTTCCACCCTTATTACTAATAAAATATATGTACCTCACATTGTTTAAAAATAAATGTTGGTTTAAAAATTCTTTAGATTAAAGACTTTGTATTACAAATAGAACAGATGCATGTATCTCACATTAGTTACAAAGTATTCTACTATTATTATCAATAAAAGATATGTATCTCACATTGGTTAGAAATTAATGTTGATTTTAAAAATATAATTACCAATAGAAGAGATGTATTATACATTGGTAGAGGGTAATGTTGGTTTTTAAAGTGTTTACATATAAGACTTCTACCATTATTATCAATAGAAGATGTATATCTCACATTAATTAAAAAGTGATGTTGAATTTTAATTTTAGATTTAAAAAAAAAACTTTTACTATTATTACTTGTAGAAGAGATATTTGTTAAAAAATGATGTTGGTTTTAAAAGTCTTTAGATAAAAAAAACTTCTACTTTTATCATCAATATAAGAGAAGAGATATATCACACATTGTTTGGAAATAGCTGTTGGTTATACTTTTTTAAGATAAAAGACTTTTACTTCTTCCCACATCCCTAAATTATCGTCCTCCTTTCCATTTTTCGTCCGTCCCAAAATAATTGTTCAATTTGAAACTTACCTTTTTAGAATATCACTTTTACCACTTTACCCTTATTTTTTCACCCTACTTTAATTATGGGTCACATACATATGGGCTTTAAAGGAAACTGTACATTAAACCAATATAAATAATCAAGTCAATTGTTTTTACTTAATTTGTACGTCGGATCAACTAAGACGAAAATTTAGGGATTGAAGGAGTATTATTATCAAATGAGGAGATGTATCTCTAATTTATTACAAAAAGATATATCACATATTATTTAGAAATGAGTATTGGTTATAAAATTTATTAGATAAATGTATTTTTATATTATTATCAATAAAAAAGATGTATCTCACATTATTTATAAAGGTACGTTTTTAGATTTTGACTATTATTATTACTAATAGAAAGAAAGTATATATACCATATGGTTAGAAAGTGATGTTAGTTTTAAAAGTCTTTAGATAAAATATTTAAACTTTCATTACCAATAAAAATAGAAAATAAGTATCTCACATTATTTAAAAATGAATAATGATATTAAAAATTTTAACAAAAAGACTTCTACTATTATTATCAAGTTAGATGTTAGTTTTAAAAGTCTTTAGATCAAATATTTTTACTATTATTACCAATACATAATATGTATCTCGTGTTAGTTAGAAACTTATGTTAATTTCAAAAGTATTTAGATTTAAAAACGTTTAATATTAGTAACAATAGAAGAAAAAAATTATTACAACCATGAAATAATTTAACAATCTAATTATAATATTAAAAAGTTATAATATTATTAAAAATATATATATATCTCATATTATACCTGATGCGTCAAAGAAATCTGGACACACTAGACAAGCCCAATCCGAACACCTGGCTTTCAACGTGTTCTTGAATCCTCGAAGCCCAACTCTGCAATGTGAATGAACAAATGTAAACTGGGCAGGGGCACTCCCTGCAAAGCCCCTCCGGCGTGTAAATTAGTATAAGGGAGTCAATAATTCAGCAGAGTTTAGGCTAGAGAATAAGATTGCGCATACCTCCCTTCACATCTTGCACAGTTTTTATATCTACCGGAAGGCATAACTGTCAATAACTGCTAATAACTGCCCATGATTGCTATTAACTGTCCATGATTGCTATTAACTGCCCATAAATGACCATGGCCTTCAATGGGCGTGATAACTGACCCATTAATGAAAACGTTTCACCTGGTGAGTTTCCCGGACACAACCGTCCTCAACTTGATGAGAATTCTTGCTCGGACATAACTGCCCTCGACTAATGTCAGCTTTCTCACGGGCAAGCACAATAAGTCATGCTTGCACCTCAGCTTTGCTCGCTGGTTAAGCCCCCACTGTGTGCGAGTACCTTAACACAGCTCAACTCCTTGCTCGCATGCTCGGATGTCATTGGTTTGCCTTGCACGTGGTCCTTAACTTGGGCCTATTGGGCCGGGCAGCTCAGTAGCCCCTTACTCCTTGTTTCACCGAGTATTCATGCTCGTGACGAGGAGGAACTCAAGAAATTCCAAAGACACTTTTCTGGGATCATTAAATCTTACATTCCAAATAATTTTGGAGCCAAAATCTAAATGCACGGTTGCCCATAAACTCATTAGGAATCTGTGCCCAAGAAAATTGGGCCGCCAGCCGTCTGCCTACGAAAAGACAGGCTCGTTTTTCCACAGCGCATTAAATGTTACGCCGTCACTTCAGCTTCGGTTACTGAACCTTAATGATGAAAAATTTATTAGCCGACGGTTTCCCTTAAAAGGCAAGAAAACCCCTTCCATTCCGAACTTTCTCACTCCCAAATTGTCACAACTTTGCAAACAAAAATCTAGCTTCCCCTCTGCAATCACGACAGGTTCTTGGGCTCAAATCAAATCTTCATCTGCTCTAACAACTTTGAACACTCTTACACAGGTATTCCTCTTTCATTTTTGCTGTTTGCTTTGTTTTCATCTGTATCTTCATCTGTGTCTGAGCATCTGCTTAAACTGTCGAATTCAAAATCTTCAATGCCCTTGATGCTTTCACCCCAAACATCTTCCATCACCAATACTACCTCTAATCAGAAATCGAGGAAAACGTTAACCAGTGCCCCGTTCATTGGTTTATGGATAAACCCTAACGTGCCACGGGTTTTCAATTATTTTCCTTTTCCCCCAAGCAGGGTTTAACCCGTGTTCCTCGATTACTGTAGGATGTCTTCTGACGGTAGAACACCTTCCGAAATCGAAGGTCGAGCATACGACCATGGAGCTCCTCAAGAACACGAAGAAGCTTCAGCCTCCTCTTCTAGCTCGGAGGCGACTGAGCGGGATGTAGCCTCACTCATTCGACGAAGGTCATCCCGAGCACTCCCTCATAATACCGAGCAAGCTACCACAAATTCCCCAAATTCCAACAGACCAACCAACCCTGATCAAGGAAAGCAAGTTGCCTCAACCAGCACACCTTTTATTTCTTGGGACGACTTAAACAGCGAGGATGAGGTATCAACCTGGTTTTATTCCTTAGGTATGGACCCAAAGAATTATCGAGTTAGGGCCTTCGACCTGGACATAGATGAAACCGGTCACAACTTTCAAGGAGACCGAATGGTTTTCTATTTTGATTTCTTCTTGGTCGGTCTCCGTTTACCTATAGATCCCTTCTTTGCTGAATTCCTCATAGTGAATAATGCCCTTCCTTGTAACCTAACCTTAACCACAGTTAGGTTTTTGATTTCTTATATCGTAGCCTGTAGACTTCTCAGTTTTGAGCCAAGTATGGAACTTTTCAGAAAAAATTGTTCTTTTTTCCATTGACAAGAAAACCGGGCGCATCTCTGGTCGCTCGAACCCAAATTACTTTAAACTTCTCTCAGAGAACCCAAACAAGGTGGATGCTTGGGACTCAAAACCCTTACTAGTAGAATCTCGCGTAGGCTGGCCTTTTGCTCCCTACCTCAACAACCTAGCCATTGCCAAATATGATAAGCAAGCCTTCCGAACAGGTGAACCACAGCTCGCTAGAGCTTTCAGAAAGCTCCTCGGGGTAAAAGACGGAAAACAGGGACAAGATTGGGTCTTAGATTGGACTACCTTAACCTCTGACCTCCCCACTTTACGCCGAGCTGCAATTTTGAACTGGCCAGTACAAGGCTGCGAACCACAAACCATCCTGGATCCCGAGGTACCCCATCCTTTTTGGGGAAACTGTCACGGTGGAAATTTTCCAAGTGAATGTCCGAGATGCCTTCAACTCGGAAGAAACTGCACCCCTGCCTTCTCCCTATCCGGTTTGCTTAACTTTCTCCTTTGTCTTACTGTTACCGATCCCTGCTTTATCTTATAGCGAAGTTACTTTATTTCACAGACATGAGGCAAATGGAAGATTCGAACCGCTTTTTACAAGCCATGCGAAGAGGATCTGTAAGCAGGAATACCCAAATGGCTGGACAACCACAAGCTCGACTCCCAACAGTCCCAGCCACCAACACTGGGCGAGGAAATAACCGGGTTAACCAGCCAAGCCAAGCAGCAGCTGCTTCTCACACACCAACAGCCCCTGTCAACCAATCCCCTGTACTACTTCAACAACAACCACAACAACAACAACCACGGCAACAACAACAACCACAGCAGCAACAACCTCAACAGCAACAAAAAAGGCCTCTTCCACCTTCCCCCCCTGAAAGAAGGACTCGATCGAGGACTGATCAAAGTGATCCTGCTGAAGCCTCTAGCTCTCGAGCTCCCATCTGGCAGAGAGAAAACTTCGATATGCCGGAAAGTCGCGAGCTAGCGACCAAACTTATTGCTGAAATTGGGGTTGTTCCCGATCTAGCAAACATAAACACCAACAAAAGAGGTGGTCACGCTGCTAGTATCGGGTTGGGTATGGTAAAAAGACTTAAGCATACCGGCATCAGGCGAAGAAGCACCGAACTCGCAAGCGCGGTCCTGGTCGGGGAAATCGGGATGTGTATGACCGAGGTAACTTATTTTACCCCTCTCGAAACAAACTAAGCTCTTCACCTTTACCTTTAACCTGGCCTGTTTATTTATTTTTTATTTTATTTTCAGATGGCCACCAAAACCGAACTTCTCTTCGATCGCCTTATCGACAATGTCAAAACTTCCAGCTCGCTCAGCTCGGAAAAGAATGCCTTGGAAGAGCAAGTCAACTCACTGAGGGCTGAGTTGAAAGAAAACGAAGAGAGCCTGACTTCCAAAGTTACCGAAATCTCCAAACTAGAAGAAGAAAAGAGGATCCTTGACGCCCACCTCACCTTCTCAAAGAAATCCGAAGAGTCTGCTCTCAACAATATTACCCAGGTGAGGAAAGATCTGCGAGAAGCAACCAATGAGCTGGAAAAGGTGAAGAAGGATGCCACGACCAGGGAGAACAAATTGAAGACTGAGTTGGTACAAGCTCGTGTCCAAAAAGAGAATCTCATCACCGAGTATAAGAACTCTGAAGACTTTGCCGCTGCCGTCGAGGAAGAAGCGTATCTTTTTTTCTTGCAAGGGGTCAACCACATTCTGCGACAACTGGCTTGCAGTGGGCTCGAGATTCGGCCCGAACAGCTTGCTACCTGGGGTACTAATACGCCCTTTTGTGCTGAAGCTCGCCCGGGACATGCATTAATCCCATACTCTGTTGACGAGCTCACCTCCTTGGCCGAGCTAGACGCTGAGAAAGGGCTAGATACTTGGACCCCTCCCCCCACTGCAGAAGTTACTGTCAGTGAGCTGATGGCACGAATATGGTCAGGCAGAAACCCCGGCAACCAGAATTCACCTCTCCCATCCCCTGGAAACAACAATGAAGCAGCCAATCTTAATGCCGAGAATGAAGACCCAACCAACCAAGCTAACACCAATCCTACTCCGGCCCTTGCTGATCCAATCTTACTTGATGAATCTTAAACGCTTTCAAAGCCTGCGTACTCCTGGCCCCAAAACAATAACATTTCTCTTTATCGTCTGTAATATTTTTACTTTATTTGCCTTTATTAACTGAATAGTTTTCTCGATGCATGCTTTTAAATTTGAAGAACTGCTTTTGCACATCTAATTCGTTCCCGAGTAAAGATATTTCTTATTCAAGCAAAGAGGAAAATGAACTCCATTTACGAACATAAAACACTTTATATTCATAAATGGAGAATGATTTGGCTCAATAAAAATACCACCCCTCAAACCAGCTCTCACAGCGAGCATAAAGCCCTTTATGCTCGGAGAAGAGAGATTATTGAGGAAAATCATCACCTCCTCAAACCAACTTTCCCTTCGAGCACAAAGCCCTTTATGCTCGAAGAAGGAAAACTATCGAGGAAAAACACCACCCCTCAGACCAACTTTCCCTTCGAGCATAAAGCCCTTTATGCTCGAAAAGGGAAGTTTCTAAGGAAAAATTCAACTCAAGCAACCAAAAACTTAGAAGGCCCAATTAAGCTTTACTATAATCATTTTTCACCGAATGGAAAAGCACATAAGCACATACTACTAGTACCGATCACCAGTAATATTTCTTTAAATGATCTGCGTGCCATGGATGCTTTAGCTCGTCACCATCCTCTGTTCGCAACATGTAAGTGCCTTCTTTAATGATCCTCGAAATCTGAAAAGGACCTTCCCAGTTTGGTGACAGCTTTCCCCATTCAGCTCGATGACCCGTTGCCTCAATTTTACGAAGGACCCAATCCCCCGCAGCAAACGATCGACCACGAACCCTTCTATCGTGGTGAGCTTTTGCTCGCTGCTTGTAATTTGCCATTCTCATCTTGGCCTCCAATCGTTTTTCCTCTAATAAATCCAAATCGGCTGCTCGAGCTGTATTATTAGACTCAGCATTATAGTTTAAAACTCTATGAGTGGGCAGATACATCTCCACCGGGGCCATAGCATCAGACCCATAAGCCAAAGAAAAGGCGGTCTCTCCTGTTGGACCCCTTACTGTCGTTCGAACTGCCCACAAAGCTGAAGGCAGCTCGTCTACCCATCTTCCAGCTCTTTCTTCCAAATTCCTCTTCAAAACATGCAGGATTTGTTTATTCGCGGCTTCAGCCTGCCCATTACCCTGTGGGTACGCCACAGATGATTGCCAATGCTTTACCCTCATCTGCTCGCATGCCTTGGTAAACTTTTCCGAAAACTGAGTTCCATGATCAGACACAATTGCTCGCGGAACTCCAAACCGACACCATATGTGCTCATGAACAAAGTCGATAACATTTATCTCACTTATAGTTGCCAATGGTTTCGCTTCCACCCACTTTGTAAAATAATCCACAGCTACTACTGCATACTTGAATTTCGACCGAGCAACGGGAAAAGGACCAATCAAGTCTATTCCCCACATATCAAACGGCCACGATGCTATAACAGGGGTCTGCTCGGTGGATGGCAAACGTGGAATATCCGCATAACGCTGACACTTGTCACATCGGCGTACATACATCTCGGCATCCCGTCGCAATGTTATCCAGTAAAATCCAGCTGCTAACACTTTCTCGGCTAGTGATCGTTGACCAGGGTGACCTCCACACTTGCCTTCATGCACTTCGCCCAAGATTCCTTCTGTCATCTCCGGTCGAACACACCTCAATAGAGGTCGAGTGTAAGATCTCCGATACAAAATGTTATCTAAGACAATGTAACGGCATGATCGTTTTTGGATGGTTCTAGCTTCCTTTTTGTCCTCGGGTAGCACCCCGTGCTCAATGTAAGCCCGGAGATCATCTATCCAACATTTTGCAGCCGGCTCTATGTCCATAACCACTTCCTTCTCAATGACAGGAACCTCCAAATGCTCGATCATGACTCCAGGATGTAAAGATTGAATTTCATCCTCAGCCATCTTCGACAGGTAATCTGCTCGCATGTTATCCTCCCGAGCAATTCTCACTAATTCCCAGTAATCAAAATCCTTTTAAATTTCTTTTACCATCGCACAATAGCGAACCAAGATCGGGTGATGTACCCCATAATCGCCCTTGACTTGATTCACCACCAACTGAGAATCACAATACACAATCACTGCCCGCACTCCAATGTCTTGTGCGAGCTCGAGCCCAGCAATTAAAGCTTCATACTCGGCCTGGTTGTTTGAAGCTGGGAATTTGAAACGCAGTGCCTTCTCAAATTCTATATCTTGCTTTGGTGGAACTAGCACTAAACCAGCACCACTCCCAAATCGACTAGCCGAACCATCAACATGGAGTTCCCAACAATATTCTGGCCTCGGCTTTGGACTTGCATTGCTCGTCGCTGTTGCTTTACTTGCTACTTCTTCTTCGCCAGAATCCTTGAAGCTTGTCTCAGCCACGAAGTCTGCTAAAGCCTGCGCCTTGATAGCTCGCCGAGGCTGGTAGTCGATATCAAACTCGGTTAACTCAATCGACCAAGTGAGTAACCGACCAGAAGTATCTGGCTTGTGCAAAATCTTTCTCAAAGGAAAATCCGTGTACACAACAATTGAGTGAGCAGAAAAATAAGCTCGAAGTTTCCAAGCAGCAACAACAAGCGAGTACGCCAATTTCTCTGCATTAAAATATCTTCCCTCTACATCAGTGAGGGCTTTTGATACATAATAAACAGGCTTTTGTACATTGCCTTCCTCCCTAATCAAAACAGCAGCTACCGCCTGCTCGGTAGCTGCCAAATAAACATACAACTTTTCCCCAAAGACCGGGCTACTCAACAAGGGTGGACTTCCCAAATATTTCACCAATTCTTCAAAAGCTTTCTGGCATTCAGGAGTCCATTCAAACCCTTTATTACCCCGAAGAACCTTGAAAAAAGGCAAACACCGCTCTGCCGACCTGGAGATGAACCTTCCTAAAGCAATCACCCTGCCATTAAGCCTCTGCACGTCCTTAATGCAACGAGGAAGCTTCATAGTGACCAATGCCTTTATTTTCTCAGGATTGGCCTCGATTCCCCTCTCAATCACCATGAAACCGAGGAACTTGCCAGCCTTTACCCCGAACACACATTTGCTCGGGTTCAACTTCATGTTGTTCTTCCTGAGATTAGCAAAGGTCTCACCCAAATCCTCTGCATGCTCGCGGCCTTTGGTCTTGACCACCATGTCATCAATGTAAGCTTCCACGTTTCTCCCGAGCTGCGAGCTGAACACCTTGTTCACCATCCTTTGATATGTAGCACCAGCATTCTTCAAGCCAAAAGGCATCATCTTGTAACAATACAGCCCCCCTGCTGCTCGGAAAGCTGTCAGAGCCTTATCCTGCTCAGCCATCTTCACCTGATGGTACCCAGAATAGGCATCGATAAAGCTGAGAAGCTCGAACCCCGCAATGGCATCTACCAATTTATCAATCCTCGGCAAAGGATAACAGTCCTTCGGGCAAGCTTTGTTCAAATCTGTGAAGTCAACACACATCCGCCATTTTCCATTGGACTTCTTCACCATTACCACATTTGCCAGCCAGGTTGGGTAATGTATCTCCTCGATTATGTCCGCCTTAAGCAATTTCTCAACTTCTTCCTTGATCGCCTGATCCTTTTCCACCGAGTAAACTCTAGGGCGTTGCTGAATTGGCCGAAAGGCTGGATCAACATTCAGCTGGTGCAAGGCCACGGTCTCGCTCACTCCCTGCATATCCTCTGGTCGCCAAGCAAAAACATCCAGACTATCCTGCAGCTGCTTAATCAGTCTTTCCACGGCTTAAAAGCTCTACCAATCTTGATCTTCTGCTCGGGATAAGCAGAATTGATGACAACCTCCTCCAGCTCGTCTTGAGCTGTAAATTCTGGCTCATCTCGCATTTGGAGCGTATCACACTCCACTTTTTCATCCTTCTCAGCTCGATCTTCAACTTTGTCAAGCTGATCTACATTCATGGCTTCAACTGGCTCCTCAAATCCCCCCGACGTCAGTGTCGGCAAAGGATTATTAACACCTTCCTCGGCCACCTTTTCTTGTTCGGCCTGTGCCCGCGACTGCACTGTATCTGCTTTAGTTTGACTTTGCTCCCCCGACTTCAGTGTCGGCATAGAGCTCGCTACCATCTCCAAATCCTCATGTACCATCGCTACCACTGATGGTCCTACAGTCACATGCGAGGTTTCCTTAGTACTGATAGTAACCTTCTGCTCGCCATCTTCCAGGGTCAACTTTTGTTTCTTCCTCTGCGTATCTCGCACATACTCGAGCACTGCTCGCGGCTGGCTTCGCAACACCCCCACTCCCTGGTCAGTATAAAACTTGGCTCGCTGATGCGGGATTGATGCCACCATCTGAAACTTACCCATGCTCGGTACGCCCAAGATGATGTTGTAAGGAGATTTCAAGTCGATTACCATGAAGGTAACCTTTTCAGCTCGGGTCCTGCTTCCCTCACCAATGTACACCTCTAGCTCGACAGTACCCTTAACCGGAACCTTGTGATTTGTAAAACCTTCTAAAGCCCCAGCATATGGCTTCAAACGATCATCACTCAATTCCAACCCCTGGAAGCAGGAATAGTACATCACGTCCCGGCATGCTCCTGTATCCACTAAAATTCTATGCACGACCCAGCCGTCAACCAACGCCGAGACAATCAACGATTGCTCGCCTGCCACATTACTCGCCAACTCGCTGCGAGTAAACTGAATGCACCATCCTCAAAGTCGTTGGTCGATCCACCACTTTTGACAAAGAGTAGATCTCGCTTGCCAAGCCGTGGCCTGAGTGAGCTCCTCATCCATTATAACATTTATTACCCCCCTGATCGGTGGGGCTTCCCGCCTAGGGGCATTCCCTCTATTACCTGCATCTCGCTTGAAACGATCTAGCCGCCCCTCGTTAATCAACTTTTGAATGGCCTTCTTCAACGGCCAACATTCTTCCGTAGTATGCCCATAATCATCATGATAGGCACACCTCTTCCTCTGATCCCTTTCACCAGCAGTAGCCGGATTCATGCGAGGGGGATTAGGAAGCTCGTTCCTTATCTCGTACATAATGTCTTCACGCAGCGTGTTGAGCGGGGTCAAGTCTGATTCACGAAGAAACTCCTTCGGCCGATCGTAACGAGACTTGCTGCTTTGTTGTAGCCTCCACTTCCCCGCCTGTCCGTTTCCCGGCATTCCCACGCTACTCTTTTTTCTTTTCCTTCTTCGCCTCCGCCAAATAAGACCATTTGTGTGCTCGCATGAGCATCTCTGCGTCTTTGGTTCAAGCTTAACTCGAGCGCAAAACCACCTTCACCTTCCAAAGAATCCAGCCTCAAAACACAATGTCACCTCTTGCTCTGGCCGACCGGAACTTGCTCCAAGACCTTGGTAAACCTCTCAAGGTAGCTCGCCGTTGACTCATGTGCACCTTGTTTAACCTTAGACAAGTCAGCCCTTGTCTTTGCTAACGAACCAGCCGTCCCAAAATCAGCCAAGAACTTTGCTCGCAAGTCTGCCCAATTATTGATCGAGCGTCGTGGCAATGCTCCCATCCAAGCTAAAGCTTTTCCTTGCAAAGCACCAACAAAAGCTCTGATCTTTAATGCTTCATCTGAAGTCACCAAGCCAATTTGGGACTCAAAAGACATCAACCAGTCCCTGGCCTTGGTCTTGCCCGTATATTCTTTAATGTTGGGGAATATCAACCCCTGTGCTGGTGGAGCATTCTCGATCCATGGGGCTAACGGGCTGGCAGATGTACCCAAAAAATTCCCATCTAGAGCCTTTCCTTGTTCCTGTGCCTCCATCCGGCTTCAACTCTTGAAATCCTGCATGTTTATGGGTGCGAGGCAAACCACCCCCGAAGCCGAGGTCGTCCCCACGTAAAGGAGGGACCTGTGGGGGTCCCATAACCGCAACGGCTTGTGGAACCCCCACGGCCTGCGCCACCTGTCCCTGAGGTGCCCCAGCGAGCTGTGCAATAGGTGCATTTGACTGATGAGACCGTTTAGGAGAGGGAGTTCTACGCCTACGAACGTAAGAACCCCTTGGTGATCGCGAACGGCGACTATAGGCACGAGATCGCCGCGGTGAAGGCGAACGGAATCTGCGAGCATGTGACCTTTGGGGTGAAGGCGAACGTCGGCGACGACGTGACTGAGCCGAATCCTCGCCAACTCGCGGTCCCAGCCTTGAGTGAACACTAGGAACAACCCTATGACTGGCCTTGCTTCCTTCCGGTTGCTCGCGCTGTTTAGAGCCTTGTGCTCGCTGTTGAGAATAAACAATCAGAGGGTTCACCGGGTTACCACCTGTGCGAGAAACACCTGCCCCCTGGCTAGGAGCCGTCAAGGCTGGTAACGGATCTACCTCGATGGGCAATGGCGGCTTGCCCATAGCAATCAGTTGTAGGTTAAGTTGATGCATCTGACCCAAATAGATGGCTCTCTGACGTAAAGCTTCCTCACGAAACTCATGGGCTAACCCCACTGCAGCTTCAGCGCTTCTGGCCAATGAATCAACCCCACGCCTTTGATTTAGCTGGTGGCGTGCATCATGGGGCGGAGGGACATTATTCCCTGATTGGATTCTGTACCTCTACTCCTCTTCACGCCGCTACCACCGTTCTCCGCCATGGATGAAACTTCCAAAACAAAAAATATCTAATTGAATCTTTAAAGCCGTAAAAACCTTTCCCGGCAACGGAACCAACTGATGCGTCCAAGAAATCTGGACACACTAGACAAGCCCAATCCGAACACCTGGCTTTCAACGTGTTCTTGAATCCTCGAAGCCCAACTCTGCAATGTGAATGAACAAACGTAAACTGGGCAGGGGCACTCCCTGCAAAGGCCCTCCGGCGTGTAAATTAGTATAAGGGAGTCAATAATTCAGCAGAGTTTAGGCTAGAGAATAAGATTGATAGTTTTATATCTCGGCATAGCCCATGATTGCTATGATGATTGCTATTAACTACCATATAAATGACCATGGCCTTCAATGATAAGCACCCATTAATGAAAACGTTTCACAGTTTCCGGACACAACCGTCCTCAACTTGATGAGAATTCTTGCTCGGACATAACTGCCCTCGACTAATGTCAGCTTTCTCACGGGCGAGCACAATAAGTCATGCTTGCACCTCAGCTTTGCTCGCTGGTTAAGCCCCCACTGTGTGCGAGTACCTTAACACAGCTCAACTCCTTGCTCGCATGCTCGGATGTCATTGGTTTGCCTTGCACGTGGTCCTTAACTTGGGCCTATTGGGCCGGGCAGCTCAATACCCGTGCGAAACACGGGTTAAATAACTAGTTGAATAATGAAAAGGTGAGGACAAAATGATCTACTCAATATTGTTTTAGCTCCGTTTTACATATTTTATTTTGATTTTAATCATATTACCACGGTAATCTTAATATCATCGGTCTAAAAGCATCTTCAATGCTAATGTGGATGCGAAAGAATTTAGTTGTCACCTAGGATTTATGCATTTTTTGAAAGAAAAAACATCTCTAATATAAATGTGGATGATAAGTGTGGGTATGATATGACAACCAAATTTGTTCACGTTGTGGATAACAATGTTAATCTTTCACATTCTACTTGGTAAAAAACTTGTATAAAACGGTCTCACGGATATTTTTTGTAAGGCGGATCCTCTTTACCCGACCTACCGTATATTGGTGGGTTGAACTGTGAGAGAGTGAAGTTTCGTCTTACGAATTAAGATTCCTAAGACGGTCTTACATGAGATTTACTCTTCTACTTGAGGGCGTGGATACATCAGTCATTATTATTATTTTTAAAACTTTTTCAATTGGTTGTTCTATTTTCTTTTTTTATATATATTATTTTAGTGGTGGGATGCATATCACATAAAATTAAATCTACATTTCTATTGGAAAGATCCATTTTGATGGAATACGAATCAAAAGATGAAAAATAACACATATGATTGAGGAAGGGAATTACTCACGGCTACGGTACAAATCCACGATTGCATTAGTAATGCTCTAACTTCTAATTCCATACAAATGTTAGTAAGAATGTTAGCATTAAAAAGGTTGACCAAAATACCCATAAAAATACTTACATAGGCTCCAAATTCGATCAAGAACTAAAAAAAAAGGTAGAAGAAATCCACCAATAACATCCACCCCCCACAGTAGTAACAAGTTTGAATGGGTTTCACCACTCTCACGACCAAAAATGCTCAAGCATATCAATTTTTACGATCTTAGCAATTGAAATCTCTGTCAATTTATATACCATTTGTCGGCCACAATGAAGTAGATTTGTAAACTTGCTTCAACTTTTCTTTTATTGATTTAATTGATGGAGGGAAGAGTTTTAGTTTTTTAGATACATCAATTTTTAATTTATCTTTTAAAAAATTAAACATGTTCTTTATTCAACTTAATCACTTCATTTTATTGAACATCTATTGCTATTAAGCAAGGTTCTAAAAATCGTTAGGCGGTCGCTAGGCGGCACACTAGCGCCTAGCGTCTAGGGGACTAGTCGGGCGCCTGGGGCCTAGAATTAAGGCATAATTACAATTTTTTTGATAATTTACATCAAATATCAAACACATTGAATGCAAATTTAATTTTTTTTTATGTTTGTCATTTTATTAAACACTTGTCTATATTTGTAAAATGAACAAAAATATACAAACCTACCATTAATGTCAATTCTCAACAACCCCAAAACAATAAACCAGCCAAGTTTAGAGCTAAAAAAAAAAAAAGATATTACTCCAGTTCGCCCCCCATTACCTCCCTCTCTGCATCACCATTACCACTCTCCCTTCCTTCTCCGGTCATCGTATACCACAAAATCAAAGCTACAAAATAAATTAAGGTTGGCGAGGTATGGCGTAAACGCTGACTTGGTCGATTAGGCGGCGACTAAGAAAGTCGCGGCGGTAGAGAGGGGCCTAACGCCTAGGCGGAGCTAGGCGGGGAGTTTTAGAACACTGCTATTAAGTACTGAATAAGTCTGACCATGGTAACTCATTACTTATTAATCTACCCAATTAAACCTATTAATTACTCAATCTAATTCATTAATATTTTTAGATTGAAGCAAGTAACCCGTTTCAACCAAATAATATAAACATATTAGGTTGGATCGAGTTAAAACGGGTCGAACTCGTTACCCATTTCGACACGTGACTTTTTATGCCATAAAGTTATGTTTTTAGGGGAAATTTTTTGGATTGAGATGGGTTGACCCACTTTAACTCATTACTCATTTCAAGCTGACCCATTCCGACCTAACTCATTTCAACCCATTTGACATTTTGATTCTAATGAATTTCGACATATTTCAACCTATTACTCATTCCAACTCAACCTAAAGTCAATCCACCCGATTACCATGCCTACTGCGCTACTACCGAGTGAAAATTAACAAATAAAAGAAAAATATTGATGTGATTTATATGCATTGCATAGGTTACCGTTGGTCTTTAGCTATACAAAATATCTTGGAAAGTTGTGGCCTCGCCTTCCAAACCCGCCAATGTAACCTTACTAAAACCTTGTTTGGTGGTCTCATAAAAAATATAATATTTTCTCTTTTAAAATATTTTAATACAACATTTTAAAACGTAACGTTTTAAAAATATATTACATTTAAAAACACTTCAAATAAGAGCGATAAGAGAAAACGAAGGTTTTAAAACGCTGCATCATTTTTTACAACTATTATGTTTATGAAAATAACGTTATGAAATAATTTCCCAAACATGTTTATGATAAAAAAAAAATTACATTTTGAAAACGCTACCTTTTAAAAATGTTGTGTTTTAAAAAAAACTGCATTTTCAAAACACTATACTACACCAAACGAGACCTAAAGTAAACTAAAAGTGGTACGAGTCATGTATAATGTTTGAATAAATAAATAAATAAATGCACGTTAAACTTTCATTTGAAAAAGAATCGAGTAGACTTGGAAATCTCAAAATAGAACTTGTTTTTTTGGGGGACGAATGAGTAGATTCAAAATGTTTATTCAGTTGGGATCAAATACGAATAAATTTATAATAAAATTGGGGTATGTTTCTAGGTTGATCAGACGCTCCAAATTTTTCTGGACGTGGGTGGAGGCAGGAGGATGCGATCTTCTGAATTTCAAAATACATTAATACATTTGAAATAAACTTATGCCGAACTTGTCTAATTAATCGTGAAAATCTATGTACACTAAGCATTCCTCTCACTTACATAATACAACACCTGACCACAAACCCCTTTGGATCCATCCTCGCCTCCTCATTTCCTGAAAAAAATTAAAAAAAATTACGACGACATTCTACAGTTAGTCACTTCACATTTTAAGAGGGATGTCAAAACTATTTTGAGATCCCATTTGTCAATCATCATCTAAAGCGATTTGAATATATGCTGGGTTAATCATGAAGCAAATTGCACCGGTAGAGGTTCCGGGAACATTTGCAAACTACACAGATATACTGGTTATGTATGGCCAACAAAATAGTCTTTGAAGGATTATAACCAGCCAAATGGTTCTGCTTTTTGCCTAGTTTCTGAAGCTAGGAAAAGACTACCATATTACCTTATTCTTGTTATAAACCTCTCATGTTACCATCAATTTTGGTACATAATTACAATGAAACAGTACTTGTGTATTAAATCTAACTTCGTCCATATTGTACACACACAAGCGATGTAACTAATGTTTTAAATGATTGCAGTACCCATCACAGTAACAATCGTGGTGCCGCAGTCACGGGACTATCGGACAGTATGTAGCAGATATGACCGCCATTGAAAATGTATACATCTCTTTTAGGGTTTTACAAAATTGCAAACAAATTCCTTCATCCAATAAGAACATCTATACTATAAAATAAAATAAAATAAAAACATCTATACTATAATATCTTGAACTTGTTGATTCATTGATTCATGCTAATAGGGCCCTACAAAATCTATAAGAATACACAATGCCACCCATGCCAAGGAATCACCACCACCTAGGAGGCACAAGTTCTACTTGAGTGATGAACATCAAGGAAACAACCTAGAAGACCAAACAGTAGGGGGCCGACCTCCCACCCAAGGTCTTCAGCCTCGTAGTGGTCGAATACCTAGTGGCCGACCACCTCCAAAGTGGTTGAATACGTAGTGTCCAACCACTCCCAAGAGTCGAGCTCCCTCTTGATCGACCATACCAGGGACCGAGGACTTCCTAGGTGAAGACAAATCCATCCTTCAAGGCGGTGACGGTCGGGCCACATGGAGCTCATATAATCGCAGTTGAGATACAACAACCAGTAGTTTGTGGGCACGATGTCAATCAACGCCGCGCCACTCACCTGCACTTACCTAATCCCTGATATTGTCAGTGGTGCTCGGTGTATGGAGGAGACCTTATTGGAGCAGCACTTCAACCAACCTGCCACCTTGTCCACCTCTTGGAACTATAAATATGATACTAGGTAATTCCCTACTCTCTCTCTCTCTCTATTGAGCGCAAGGTCTCCAACAAGGCTCCAGGTTAGAGCTCTCCGGTCCTAGACCGTCTCAGAGTCGCTTATTGGTCACTCACTGATTCTCACACCGGAAGGCAAGATTATTGTTTCATTGGTTTCATTGGATCATAAACTTATCTCAACACTTTGATCATATAGTAACTGTTTGAAGTTAATCAAACTAATTTCAAACTCATGTAAAAGTAAAAAGTGTATTCCAAAAGAACTTTTTCAGAGCATATTAGTAGAAATTGGGTAAATAATTTTAAATACGAGAATTTCTTGAGTATATTCATTGTAGGAATACAAGGCACAAGAAGTGACAAATCAATGGCAAGAATATGGTCGTAATTAAATCCAAACTCCTCCCACACACCAAACAGTCTTTAAACCACTTGTTGGCAATAAATTTAAGCACAGCGGTAGACCTCAAGCATCATTAGTTACATAGCACCATAATGGTCACGTAATGACTGTTTCAAACATTACCATTAAGTAAAGTTTGTTCTGTCAAAATTGCCCATACGCTAAATCATTTCAGGGGGAAACAATAATGCGAGTTGGCCAAGTAATTACATAACGGAAACAGCTGATTATCATAGCTTGATTTATAGAGTGTGTTCCCCTAAAGCTATTAAATTGATTGTGCCAAAAAAAGGACAAAAGCTGATCTATCCTGAGTCATTTACGTACTATTCAGTGAATAGACAAGGCAACCCTCCTTTGAATGGAACAGGCCAATAATACAACAAATAAACTTTGTAGTTAATATTTTGAAGGACAAAAGAATAATGTGGATAGTTTGGAAGTAAACTTGAACATACCTTCAGGAGGCTGAGCTAATTTCCGATTCTGCGGAGCCATCATTTCTTTCTTGAGTTGAGTTAGTAAATCCTCCATCGTGTACTCCCTTTGCCAATTAGCAAGCATGGGGAAAAGAGATGGTTCAACCTACGCAATATAGCCACTATAAGCTTATTTTTTAAACAAATATGTTCTATATAATGCCTTGGAGAGTTAGTCCCTACCACACCAGTCTGCTGATCAATGCAGCTCATATTTATCCGTGTCTGGAATCTTACACTCGGTGGTTTTTCTGGATAATCAGTACCACAGAATAATTTCAACTGATAGATGCGCCCTTCATGAACAGTCTGGCATGAAAAAAAATAAAATCAATTTCTATATAGTATTATTTTTTAAAAGTTAAAATGTTGGTGCTGGGTGAATCAAACTATGGCCACTGGAAACGTGGAAGCTTCAATTTCTATTTAGTATTGGCATTTACAAGATTAATAATGCCATATTGAAGATACAACAGCAACATTGAGCAAGAACCGGAATCAAATGAAAGATGCTGCTAATTCATTTTCTTAGGGGCCATCACCTGGTGCAATGTTAAAACTCAATCTTTGGCTGACAAGTGATAACCACGAGATACGGATACGTCAATGGGAAAACACTTTTATGCAAATATCTTCGCTGCTAAAAAAAGGGAAGGGGGGAGGGTAACATAATGGGCTTCATTTTTTATTTTTTTAATCCTATTTATTCATTAGAAAACCGAACGAGTACCGAGCAAAACTAGTATTGAAGCTTAATGTGTTAAGAATTTTACAGGAAATTTCACCAATAGCATGCAAGGAAGTTGAAATCTACATACCTAAATGATCCAAGTATTCAACAAGTGTACAAACTAGAAAGGTAATGTGCAGTTTTGAAACATAATGTATAAGACGGATAAGAGAGAAGGAATGTGGTATGCGAAAAAAAATACTCCCTCCCTCCCTCCCTAAGGACCCTAACAAAGAGTCCTGTTTGAAAAGTCGAACTTTTTAGCATTGTACTTTTACTTCTATATATTTTCTTTAAATTAGAATAACACAGTATCTTTTTTTCTATGATACAGAAGAAAATATCATGTTTTCACAAATCAGGAAAAAATAGAAATTAATAGCTTAGATTATAGAAATGGGACTCTTTTTATAGGACAAAGTGAAAAACTAAGATAGAAAGTACCAAGTTTTTGGGGATGAAGGGAGTGATAGAGTAAGGATTCACCTAACTGCGAGTTCACACAAAATACCTTTTAGGTCATATGAGCAATATTCATACAGTGGATCAAGGACGTCGACACATAACTACTGAATACCTCAAGATCAAAAGATGAATCTTGATATTAAGTACAAAGAAAAGTTCGATTTACAATGTGGCAGAGCATAACTTAAATAATGGTTCCCATTACTTCAAATGAGTTCAAACACAAAATATTTGTTATTAAGCTCCCCACAGAATCATATGGGTTCCCTTGTAACACTAGTATCTAGCCTCACAATAAATCAATAATGGATAACATTTCCACCAACCACTAGTGAAGGATCAAAATTTAATTTTTAATAATTTCATTTATCCAATTTTTAAAAAAGAAGAATCAAAGTTTTATCACTCGAGATAAGATGCATAGAAGATCCACCAATGACAATTACTAAGATAGGTTAGTTTCTCAGAAACTTATTGGGTCGTCCAGAGGTGCTGTAGTTACGATTCTAGCCCCTATACTTTCAAATGTGTTGTCTCACCTCAACATTTTTTCTAATTAATTGAAATCACACCATCTCTGATTTCTGTCCAAGCAGACCATTTTTTTTAATGATTAACAAGTTAATACTATCCCAACCACCAAGAAAAGTATGAGAATCACCATCACAAACAATTGAAACCACAAGTCGATGACATCAAAGAGAATATATTACTATGTAAATTATTAGATTAAAATTAGAGAAAAAAAGAAAACCAACATTAGGAGGACCAATGATAGTCCCTGTCCATGATTGCATGTATACATCATCAGCATCATCCATTCCATAGCTGACAGTTCCATCCCCAATCCCCTTTTCTCCTCTCTCGAGCTCTTCTAGCAATCTGAAGTTCCTAGGAACTGAATTTATGAATATAAACTTCTGTTAGAGATTTACTAGATGTGATTGCATAATCACTTTGAGAGTGGCTGAAAATTTTAACATCTGTCGAATAATAATGATTGTTTTATTATATATGACCAGTATAGTAGCTTCACTACTGATGCAAAAATCACATATAGGTTCACTCATGCATCCATCTCATAGTACAGAAAAACCGAAATATACTACATGGAATATACTAAGTCTAAGAATTGAAGGCATGCGCTAAAGGAAAAAAAACAGTCCAATAAAAACCACAAATTGGCAACTGCACACAGTTAATAATTTGATATGGGTATAGTATATGCAACCTTACTTCCCATAAGTATAGGCTGTTCCAATCATTTGGGCCCATGAAATCCAGGCCACACAAAGCAACCATTGAATTGTGCCAAGGGTACCTGTTTCCCTCAACTAATAGCTCTAAGAAAATGCAATACAAGGAGCCATAATCGATACGGGGCTTTACAAGTTAATAACTACCATGGATTCCTTGCTTTTACCCCCACATGATTACCCTTCAGCTTGACTTTACAATTGCCTCAGTTTAGCATTGCAGTAAGCTAGCCACTGATTTGGCAAAAATAACTAACTATTCCAAAGTAACATTGCCTGAGCAATACAGAACAATTTTAGGTCCTGTCAATTTTACAATGAGTTAAAAATGAGTGATTCATTTCCAAACAGTTAAGAATCCAACTCAGAAGACTGCAACAGAAATGTGCTATAATCAGTTTCAAGACACTCCACTGTCAACAACAAGTATCTGGACACTCCTTGACATGTTGGAGACTTCTGCCATGCATCAAATATTGCAAAAGGATAATCTTATTTGGAAACTACACTAACTTTTTAGATGCTATGCGTGCTCAGCAGACCTTCAACTAATAGATAAGTGCACAGGGACAAAGCTACATCCTCCCTAGGGACCATGGTTCAAAGGTGCGGTTTCGAAGCTCACATTTTCGGATCAGATACGGTTTCGGTTTGCAATAAGCAACAAAATGCTACTTAGAGGGAAACAATAATTTTGTTAATTAGAAATATTTTTAAAATATTATATAAAACATGATAGAACAACTAGAATTGCACAAGCATCATCTACTGTTGGTTACATTGTTTATCTCTTGACAGACTGCAAGAGAATATTTAAGAATTACATAATAAGTTTTTCTAGATATGAATGAGTGTAGTGTGTGTGATGATGTTGCTTTGGACCGAATCGAATGACAGAAAAGAATTCACGTTTCCGACCCCAAATAATTCGGAAAAATGCTAAGTTGAGTTGTGTTGTATCATGTATGTAATATCTTTTTCTAGTTTTAAAATTCTTCAAATTGTTTGATAATATTTTTTTATGAACCCAAAGGGTGGGAGAGATGGCAAAGGCACTCAGGCAAACCTTGAGGTTCTTGGTTCCAATCCCCATACCAACAAGAGGTCATACTTACCTATAAAAATAAAATAAAATTTTATAGGTAAGTGTGGCCACTTGATATGGGGATTGGAACCAAGCACCTCAATGTCTTTGCCTGAGTGCCCCTTGTTTGATAATAATATGGCAGCAAATATATAAGACTAGGTAAAATCAGAAAGAAAAAAAATTGAACAAAACCCTAAAAGAGTAAGTAAAGGATAGTAAGAACTAGGAAGAATACATGCCGGCTTTATACAGGGGACATCTAAGTTAGAAAATTTGCCAGCTTTAGATGTGTTTTACAAAATTTTACTCAACTGTAACAATGAAATCATTTGTATTTGAAAGTTAAAATTTTCCAGAGTATATAAGTACTAAAATGGCCTAAAAGTAGACTTTCTTGTCTTTTACGAAAATCTAAAACAGGACACCCAATTTGGGAAAGAGGATATCTAAAAATACATAACTACGAAAACACCATGATAGTAAAAACATTCCAAAACGCCTCTCCTATATGCATATACTGCATAGTTCTACATACCTTGTGAATCTCCATACGAAGCAAAAGCACAGTTAAATCAAAGGAAGGATCAGTACTACGAAACAATAGTCTTTAACGGAGCAAACATTCAAAGCTCATGAACAATTTCAATTACAGACCCTTCAACAACTAAAATCCTAATCAAAGCTTTTGCACACCCAAAAAAGGTAAAACCTAAACCAACAATACACCAGATTGATTGATCCAACATGGAAGAAACCCGCCTAATCCTACCACAATCAATAACCAATTTGATCACGCAAAAGAATAAGAAACAAACGACAACGTAAAGATAACAAATTTCAAGCAAATCAAGGGCTAATAGAAAATTGTAAAGGAATTCGTGGCTCACCGACAACAGTTGATCCTTCAGAGCCCATTCCTTGCTGCATTCACAAACTCGCGCCACTAGGGTTTTTCAACCACAAATAGACTTCTTCTTTAGAGAGAGGGAGAGAGAGAGAGAGAACGAACAGTACTAGTCTTGGTAGTTCGTAGCAGTGTAGCACACGAGTCACCCCACAGTTCACAGCGGTTTTCACAGAGGAGCTTCTGTTGCCAAATCCATTTATGATTATGTCACTAAATGGTACAACTATCTTTGCATAAGAAACAACGTACTAATATATATATATATATATATATATATATATATATATATATATATATATATAACAAACGTGATTTTTCCGCCTAAAACTGATTTCCATAAATGAAAACATTGGAAGATGAAACACTTTGTTTTTTTACTTTTTCTTTTGTTTTTATACTAAATATTTAATATTCTTAGACAAGTTGACATGAATATATTTATAAATTTCTAGGAACATTGAATACACCAAAACTACTAATATTCTCAGCACAATTCACAATATCATGTTTGATCATTTATTTTTCATCACATCTATATGAAGTATGTAGGTGTTCTTTGTAGATGATCAATCAATTTTCTGCAAAGTTTTTTTTAAAAAAGACAACTATTTCGAGATAGATGAAACATTCTTTATACATCTATTAGTTATATATTCTTGAACTATTACAATTTCATATATGGACGATTTGATTAAAACATTTTTAACTAAAAGTGAAAGCATCATTGAGAAAGTCAAATATTTATTGACACATTATACCATTCTTTTTTTTATTTGTTTCTTTCTTTTATGGATAGATTTGAAGTTTTCTTTCATTGAAGTTCAATATTTTCAAGCCATTGAGAACTAAAATTATACCATCAAACTCTGAAAAACTTGAAAGCTTATTGATGCGAAAACAATAAACTTCTAGGCATTTGATTTAAGCTTTTACAATATTTTTTTTCTTGATCTGCTTAAATTTCATTAAATAAATTAATCTGTAGATTTTTTTGTTTGTGTGGAAGACAACGAATTAGAGTCTTTGATACACTTAATTGATAGTGTTTACGATGATGTACGTTGTCGATAATGATTTGGGACTAAGATTCTAGCATTTGCCTTTGTTTTTTCATCGGGATTATGCATTCAGATGTCTCAACATTTTATTTTACATCACATCTATATAAACAAATTGTTTTAAAAGAAGTCATACATTAGACAGTCCTAACTTTTATAGATAAACACTGCGTAAGACACCATGAGAGGAAATTGTCTTATCTGAAATTTGAATGAAATTCTATAATGAGATAATATCAGTGACATTCTTTGAATCAAAACAGTACCACTATAATGACCATTTGAAAAAACTTGACATGTCTTTTGTTAATATGATCATAAATTGTACCATTTTATAGACGCATTGCAAATTTTTGAGACTTACAAAAAACATGAGACTGCAAGCTCTTGGCAATAACGAATACGGTCTCGTGTTGAAGGCATTTTCTTGAGTGAATTTTAAGTATCGATGATGGTACATATAGAAGTGAAAATGATGGTATTGCAATAATAGAAGTTTTAAATGGTCTTTTGATTAATGCATTAGATATGATCCAGTAATTTGTTGAAAGTATATATCTTTCATTTTTAGAGTCTTTTATGGCGTGTCATATTTGCAAGGAGAAGCTATACTTGCCCCGTTTCTTAATGTTGTTGACACTATAAATGAGTATATGGTTTATAACAATCAATTAGAAGGAATAACATATTTGAATTCAAATTCTATGTGTATGGCAAAGAACAACACAAATTTGTTTGAAGACGTTCATTCTACATAACTTTTAAATATTATAAAGTGTTCAGCATTGCATAACCATGAATTAACACTTAAGATTGGTGTTTCGGTGATGTTATTGAAAAACATTAACCCTGCTGTAGAGTTGTGCAATAGAACAAAACTAATCATTACCATGTTTGAGAATCATGCTCTTGAAGCAAATTTTTCGAATGGAATCAATGTTAGGGACAAAATGCATATGTTTATACCAAGAATGTCATTATCTCCATCAGATGTGAGGTTGTCTTTCAAGTTTCTAGATAAGATAATTTACATTAGTAGTATTGTATATCATGACAATTAACACAAGTCAAGGTCAATCAATTTCGCATGTAGGACTCTTTTTTAAGAAGTCAATATTTAGTCATGGTCAGTTGTATGTCGCAGTTTCTAGGGTAACAAATCGTTCTGGCTTGAAGATATTAATACTGAGAGTAATGCTATTCTTACAACTATTCTTACCACTCTCCTTACAATTATGTCTTAGTGAAATGATGACTCACCTAAGTTGCTTTTTGACAAATGCATAGTTATAAGAAAAGTGGTAAGAATAGTTGTAAGAATAACATTACCCTAAGTATATAGAGAAAATTTTCAAAATTTATAATATTAGCAATAAAATTATATATAACTAGTTTTTGAACCACGTGCGTTAAGCGCACAACATATATCTTTTTCAAATGAATTATATAAAAACAAAAAATAAAGAGAAAAACAAAATTAAATTAAAGAATAAATTGAGAAAAACTACTTAATTAGAAATATATCATTGTAATACTAACCATTATAAATTTTGAAAAATTTCCTTATACACAACATTTTTTATTTTATTTCTTGATTTTTCGCCTTCATCACATATTAGTAATCTAAGAGTTGAGGTGACATCCCAGGCAGAATGTCTTAAGGTTGGGATTTATATAAATGCACTTTCTTTTTCAGAAATGCACGATCAGACGGAATTGAATCATTTTCATGATTCGTTAAGTCAACAATTAGTGAGAGAATTGTGCCTATGGATTATAAAAATCGATAAAGATGATAACTTTTGATATTTCATTTTGTGTGTTTATTATTCAAATATGTCAAATGGAGTTAATCTTGGGTGCTACAATGGAACGTGCACAAATCTTTTAGTCCGTAACAATGTTCGTCACAAACTTGCTTATGTTGTCCATATCAGTAAAGTTTGTTAATTTGGTAATTTTGGTCAGTTCGAGTTACCACATCAACGTCTCAAGCACAATTTGTTCTCAATCAAATGGTGGTGAAAATTTAGCTTTGGATATGAAAAATCATGGTAATACATTTCAATTTATGATTAAGTTTAACTTTTTTTATTTTTGAGGAATACTTGATTATGAGATTGCACCATATATTCATCATTAATTTTCAAATACAACAATAGAAATACATGCGTTGTAACACAATTAAAGAAGAAGAAGAAAAAAATAACATTAAAAATACAATTTACAGTTTGAAATTAGTTCGGTTTGAAATTAAAAGGAAAATCCTAATTTATTATACGAGTTTTATAAGTAGTTCGGTTTCAACAATTGATGGGACTTTCAAATGATTATTGGATGGACGAAACCAATCTATTCTCTATCGATTATTCAATTTGTCCTACCATATTCATTCTCTACGAATAATAGTTAATCGGGGATTAATTACGAAAAATTGGTCAAATTAATAATTTAGTTTAAAACACTTTTAAAATTATAACAAACTTTCAAAAAAAAAATCAAAAAGTCAACTTAATAAAACTTGATAAATGATAATATTTTTCTTATAACTCATCATAATTTTGTCTATAAAAACTAAATAGTCTAATTATGTTGTGCATGCCACAAATTCACCAAATATTTTAAAAAAAAACTTTATTAATTTGCAATAATAAAATTATTGGTAACAATCTAACATCTAAAAAACTTTCAAGTTTAAATATATTCAATGTCTACAAAATTACAGATACAAGTGTCTATTACATGTAATATTACTTGCATAAATAGAATCACAAATTGTTCAGAAAATCACAGAAGAGTTGATTAACAAATAAACATTCACCATAAGGATGCAATTACAATTTTATAATAAATGTAATATGAGTAGTGAACATTGATACGAATGAAAATTTATTTGGCTAAGTTTTATAATAATACATAAATTTACTTTTAGCTCAACTTTCTTAATGTATATATGGATGCCGAGAGAAAATATAAAAAAATTGTAAATTACATATTTAAATTTCATAGATAGAAAAGAAGAATTATAAAGCATTGGTTAGTGTTTGAAATTAAAAACGTATTTGACATTATAAATTTAAAGATCCATGTCTAATTGAGAGAAGTAATTAATAGAATGCAATGAACTTGATCGATACTTTAAAATATAAGACAATATTACTGGACTGCAATGTTTTATGGTAGATGAGAAATAAACTCATTCTATGGATCAAAGTATCTATTAACCATGCGATTTTTACCTTAAAATAGTTTGTCAACATAATAGATATTAAGAGAGAGAGAGAGAGAGAGAGAGAAGCGAACATTATTAAGACATGAGTATTGTTTTGTTGATCAATTGTTATAGATGTTCATAATAGGTTTGATTAATGAAAAAATTCCTAATGACTATTGAAGATGCATGCCTTGAAGTGATAAAAAAGAGTGAGCAGCTAAACACACTAAATGACGAACTCGCATGATTGAGAATAACTGTTTTCCATATATATGCATACATACACACACACACACACATGTGTGTGTGTGTGTGTATGTATATATATATATATATATATGTGTGTGTGTGTCTAGGTTATATGGTAAATACTTGAATGATAAGGGTTAAGTTTATATCATTAGCAGTTCGGGTAACAGTTCATGGAATAAGTCAGGTAATACTAATACCAAGACCTAACCATTCCCTAGTTTTTTATTTCGGTTATTCCTCGCTTACCCACCTTATAACCGGTCAAACCAATTAATAGCCGTCAACTTCGATTCAGTTCACTTTGGATGTCCACGGTTCAGTTCAAAATTATCATCCCTACCAGGGTCTATTACTCCTATTTTTTTAAAAAAAAGTGTAGGTTTATCGTTTTTTTTTATATAGAAAATATACCCAAAATATCAATTCGTTTCTTTTTCATCATATTAGAAGATAAAGTGAGCATGCACCCGCTTACGCGTGCACAAACACAAACATGAAACATATACTCCATCTGGTCCAGGTGAAGAGTCAACAATTCCATGGCAGTACAAAATCAAAAATAATCATAATAGAAGAGGAACGAAGAAAGATGATGACTCACTGTAGAAACAATCTGTCAGGAAATGAAACATAATCAAATCCAAACATACGTACTCACTTAGTTCTTTGCACAAGTGAGAAACCTTCTTCCTGGATTCACCTCAGTCCAGGATGTCTTCATCACAATCAATCTCCCACAATGACATCATTCTGTCATAACACTGAATTGTAATCACCTACACTTTCTCCTCTATGTCTCCGTCACTTATTTATTAGGACTTTATTAGGGAAACAGAGAAATAATGGTTTACTTCACGCCAACAACACCACAAACAGATCGGTGTTGTTTGATTAATACACGAGTGGTGAGAAATACCCAATTAGTCCTTGAGAAACTGCACGTGGGAGGCACATGTCAGACTTAACGATTAAAAGGAAACGACGTCCATCAAAAGGGCCTTCTCTGAAAAAAATTAATACTCAAAGGACCTAAATTTGGCAAAAATCTGTTAAGGGACTAAAACTGTGAGAAGCTTATAATCAAGAGACCATTTCTGCGCTTCACCTAAATAAAAAAGTGTATGTTTATAGTTTTTTTATATAGAAAATATACCCAAAATATCAATTTGTTTCTTTTTCATCATTTGAAGATTAGAAGATAAGGTAAGCATGCACCCGCTTACGCGTGCACAAACACAAACATAAAACACATACTCCTTCCGCTCTGGAGAAAGAATCAACTATTCCATTTTGAGAAGTTTTACTTAAAGAGTCAATTTTAAAAAATTAAGGTATGAAAGTGTCATTTTATTACTAATGAACTATTAAAAGTATTTTTTTTTTTAAGTTTAACTTTCAAATGGGTACGGAGGGAGTAAGATTTAGACGGGACATAGGGATGAAGTTGGATGGAAGAAGAACCTTTACATTTGAAATTCTCTTGGTCATCCAAAAATGAACAAACGCTAAAGGTTAAGCTGAGGTTTGGTGGCGCTTAAACTCGAATACTAGTGTTGATGAATGGTGATTATTAATTTATTATTGACATTGGTTGGCCACTGCTACAGTGGTATACCCGGTGGTGGCAGCCGGCAGCCTGTAAGGGTGAAATGTGGTGGCGTGTAATTGGCTTCCCGAGGTCGCGGCCTTGGCCCATGCATGAATGAGGACGATTATCAATGGTACTTGTGTAGAGTGAAGTGCCTTCATTCTTCAAGCTTAATTGTGCTTTGTGTAGATTCACCCCTTCACGACTCGTCTAATAATATGTTTGAGTTTTAATGTTTTATACTATTATGAAGAATCTTGACATGTGCTTAAATGTTAGTATTATCCAAGAGTTAATTAAAAAATCATGGTGTTAAATATCTTTTGTTTATTATACTTTGGCACCCAATTGAGTAGTCCCTTTGGAACATCAAGAGGCACAGCTGTCGACTTAACGATTAAAAGGAAACGACGTCCGTCAAAAGAAAAAATTAATACTCAAAGGACCTAAATTTAAACAATTATCAAAAATAGCTCTAAGAAAGCAGCACTAAACAAAGAAATCTCTGAGATTCCCACACGCTTATCCATTTCCAAACACCAACTCAAGAGACCTCATTTGGTGTCTCTGCTTCCCCTTCTCCATATTTACCACCACCACCTTCCTCCAAAACCATCTCAGTCCAAAAAATCTCCAAAGCCACTTACCCAACAACGTATGAAAGCATTCAAGTCTCTCAAACTATAGTTTTCTCCCATTTCACAAAATGGTATTTAGGCTCTCAATTGTCTTCCCAAACAAGAGTAGACGTCCCCTTTGACAGGAGTTGCTTTTTCAAAATATCAATTTGTTTCTTTTTCATCATTAACCCAAGATGAAGATTAGAAGATAAGAATCTCACTCTTTGCAATAAGCATGCACAACAAAACTAGCACATATAACGTTGAGAAAAATCTGCATCACAAAAGCACAAACAAAAAGAAGATGAGACAAACATAAAACACATAAAAACTCCACCATAGACTTATCAAGAATCTAGTGAGAGTCTCCATGACAATAATGAACAGGAAAGAATCAACTAGAGCAGCCAAAGAACCCTGAAGGTCCATTTACCAGAGAAACGGACCGTGAGAAGTTTTATTTTAGCTTAAATCCAACAAATAAATCAAGAACTCTCAGTCAATTTTAAAAAACAAACCTAGAACCCACTCCTTAAGATACAGCTTCATTTGAAAGTCAATAATTTGTTATCACCCACGAAAGCATTTATCCGAGACAACCCGACCAATACTAGCCTTCTTGATGAACTATTAAAAGTATTATTTTTTCTTCTTGAAAAAGTTTGACTTTCAAATCATATTATTATGGAACCGAAGACTTTCATCACATCACTCTTTATCACCTCCCAGTAGTATTGAAATAAAGCGAGAATCCATCTGGACCACTCAATCACTCATATCAGAAGAAAGTTCTTCTTCTGAAACTCTTGATTTTATATCCTCCTTGTCTTCCACTATTTTTCATATCCTCCTTGTCTTCCACTAAGACACCATCAACTGTAATACTCCTGCTCTGGTTTGCATCTTTATCAGCATTCGCCATTCTATGAAAGAATTTTGTGTTTTTGTCACCTTCTTTAAGCCATTGAACCCTGGATTCCAGACTTTCAAATCACCTTTGAGAAGTTTCAGCTTCTTTGCCATTTTGACACAAGGATTCCCTTCCAGAATGTAGGAACTCCACTTAACTCACCCATTCCAAAAATCCTCGATACTTCAACCACATATTCTCAAATCTGAACGGAGTTTTGCCCCTCGAAATCCCATCGCAGCTAAGCAATAACGGAACATGATCTGACACTACTCTAGGGAGACAAGTCAAGTCTGAGTAAAGTCGTTGAAAAACTCCACCCAATCTGATTTCATCAGAAACCTATCTATTCTGGAAAATTGGTTTCTGCCCCCCATTTCTGAACCAAGTAAAGTCTCCACCTAGCAAATTCAGATCCACTAGCTCCGCTTCATTTATGAAGTTATTAAAATCAACTATAGCCTGAGAGAAGCTTCGTAAACACGATCGTTCATGGGGAAATCAAACAACATTGAAGTCCCCAACTATACACCAAGGGTCCTACCATTTCAATCTGACTAACTTCAATTCTTGCCATAAGGATTTGCGCACAGCTTCTGAACAAGGTCTGTAAACTCCCGAGAAAACCCATAACTTATCGTTTTCTACCATTTTCAACAAGCTGAGAAATTCCCTTTCTCTACTGCCATTCTCACCACTACCCTCTAGTCCCACATGATGAGAATGCCTCCGGTAGATCCTTCTGCCTCCAAGAAAACCCAATCAGCTGATCTTCCTCCCCCTATTTCGTTAATCACTCTTCTATCTACTAAACCCATTTTCGTCTCTAGCAAACAAACAACATGAGGTTTCCATCTTCTCAACGAGGCTTTAATAACTTGTCTTTTATTTAAATCATTTAGATCCCACACGTACCAAGAAATAATCCGTAACTCCATTACCAACTGTTTGCAAATCTCCTTCTTCTACCCTCCTCCACTAGCTCCCCTAGCTATTCGAAATTCAGACTACAACACAATTGTTTCAGCTCCCTTTTGCCTTTCTCGCTTGGATTCTTTCGACTTCTTCCACTGCTGACCTCTACAGATCTCCAATTCTTGTCAATAATCAATATCTAGCAGTAAGGACGTGATATTATCTTCAAACCCTACACATGAAACCCCCAGGAATTTACTCATACTTTTGGCTCTACGTTTCACCCACAGCGAGATATCCTTCTCCATCTCGAAGCTATAAAGAGAATCATCGACCCTATCATCATCCGGATGAACCATAGCGAGAGGAGTGCATTCAATTGGTTCCTCTGAATTATCTTCCCAACCTCTCTCCTGATTCCTCTCTGAGAGATCAACCTCCTTCACTGAAACAATCTCCTTAGCCTTGTGAGGGCCCCTCCTTTGTAACACACTCTGAACTCTCTCCTTGCATTCGCCTTTCCGATTTACCTGAATCCTTACTGGCAGGCACCCTTAATGTAACTCCTTTTCTATGCTTTTGCCTATTAGGAGATAGGAGGGATAGATATTCTCCTTCCATATGTATACCATTTTCAAGATTGTCATCTACTTGTCTTTCTCGCTACTTGAATCGCTATGAGCCAAAATAGCTTCTTCCTTATGTTCACTTCGAAATAATGTTGAAACCTGTAAAAGAATTGAAATTAAAATTGCTAGTTGGGATAGCATATTTTTTATATTAAAGACTCAATTTTTTACCAAAGTAATATAAACAAGTAAATTATGGTATTATTAATTTGTTTAATTCCACAACTAAAATATATAAAAAATTTGATAGCCACAACTAAAATATATACTTGTTTTGTCATAGTATACTTGTTTTTCAAATCGTAGGTGTAACCGGTGTTGTTTCTGTTTATAGTAAGAGGACATATACCTTGCATTCAGTACTGCATAGAGTGAGGTATCCTGTAAACTCCTGTTGCAAATGATGCAATTGTGATCCATCTGTGTACTTTGTTGTTGATTTTGTTATTGTTGTTGAGTACTTTGCTTCAGCAACAGCACTTTAGTTTTGTTTGTATGATAGGCCTGTAATAATCAATAATGAACAAAACAAACATACATTTTCTTTACCCTCCATTTGTGTTGTAAGCACATTCCTTGTGCTTAACTATTTTTGTAATTATGACCAACTTTAATGACATTAATATATCCCCTTAATAATTAAACTTTTCAAATGGACGTACTCATTGAAAACCTTTACTAATGGATCACATGTTTTTGGTGTAGATACAAACTTACTACTACAAACGGTTACAGCTCCGAGACAAAACTATCAGACTAGGGCTTGAGTTTACCACCAGAATATTGACACTAAGAACGATAGCAAGCACCCACTCCATGAGAGTATAAACTCGAAGCAGTGTCTCTTTCATGACTCCAAACCACAGGCCTCAAAGATACACCCTGGATTCTTCTATTCTCCAGATCAACTCTGTAATAACCACCCATGATTATTATGATGGCTCATTCCCAATATATGAAGACCCATTACCCTTTCAAAGCAAATCATATCTCTACTTTGAACAACATTACACCTCTACAAACTCTCCTGAAATCCAATTGAAAAAATAACCCAACTAAATGCCCTGAAATATGATACAGCCTTGAACACTCTAATCCTTGCACAATCTTCTACTATTGGAAATATATCACTTGCTTTCAATTACCACATGATCTATTATATCACAAACAATTAAAAGCAATCAAAAAAGAAGAGCTTACAGACGTGCTTCTAGATTCCTCCAACTTGTTATTCACACTTTCCGATTCTCTTTCCTTTTGAACCTTCTCCTTTGACTCCGCGTCGTGCATCTCCCTTTCCTTTTTTTTCCTCAACTATGTGCTTCATGATTTCCTCCTGTTTCTTTGACTCTAATCCACAACCATTCTCTTCATCTTTCTCTTCTAAATCATCTGCTCACATCATTTTCTTTCTGTTTTCCTTGATATTCTCCTTCCATTTTGTTTTTCACTATTTGCAAGATTTAGGTCCTAAAACTCACGCTCCACACTACATCGAAGGTGTGCTCACTAATGTGTAATTTCACTTTACCATTTATTTTGTCAACCAAATTAGTAAAGATTAACACTTTCGTTGGTCGAAAGCCTTAAGAATCTTTGTGTCCCATCACTAACTTTGATTATGTCTCCAATGAGCCATATTTCTAACTATAGCTGTGGTGCAAGCCCGTTAATTTCAATCCACACCGCCATTATAAAGCCCCATAACACTCGAAAATTGTCATTTATCGTACAATTTTAGTTCTAGTATCTTAAAACATCATAAGACGAGGAATTGTGAGTACAACAACTTTCTAGATCAAATACAAATTTGAAAAACTAATAAAGAAACCTCCCACAAACTTGATGATCAAATAAAATCTACTAACCTCTACGCCTGAACAGATGAAAAGTTTGCACATGTCTTGGCTATTGATCACTTCCCAACAAACGTATCTTCGAATACAAAATAATTGCAAAACAAATAAATACAACTATAAAAATGTTGATTTATATATATATATCCAAAAGAAAATTATAAAAAGCTTATTAATAGTAAACATTTTGACTTAAATAGGTTTCAAGTGTCGATAGGCTATGATATGCAATGCTTTTAGATTGCAAGTTGAGGTTACATAACAAACAAAAATTTGTGCTCTTTTACAAAACTTTTTTGCAGTTATATAAATTCATTTCTAGGCAGTTCTGTAATTAAATTCTTGATTACGGATTACGGAATTGATGCATGATCGATCCAACTCATTCTTTCGAGTTTCGAGAATCTACATGGCCAATACTATGAACATTTTAATTTTGAATCGAACACAAACAAACAAACACACCTTTACATAGTTGTGAAGAACATGATTCGAAAGACAATTATTTAAAAAAAAAAAATTGAGACATTTGATGCGATTAAATCAACGGCTTTCATTTTCAATTTGTTGAGTTCACTGCGGAACTAGAAAAATGACATTTGTTAGGAATATTTCATTCCTTTTGTTTCTCACACCCTTGGTGTAGCCCTAAGTAGGGTTTCTCTTTGTAGTAGCATGTTGAAATGACTCTACTACCCTTAATGATTTTTCTGGAAAACAAACTGTTATGTTTAATCTTAGTTGTGTGTTGTTTGTTGAACATAGTTGTTTGTTGTTTTGTGCACAAAATGGTCTTAGTAGCTTTTTGTTTATGCATAAAACTATTTTAGCTGTTTGCTATTTCTGCACAAAACTGATTTTAACAGTTCGTTGCTCCTACACCTAGCTTTTTCATAAAAAGCTAACAATTCTTGATGAGAAAGATTGAAAACTATTGTACATAAAAATCCTAATCTTTTTGAGGATTGATCTAACCTATATATCATCAAAACTTTTTGTTATAATTGTCTTCCGAATCATGCTCTTCACAAGTATGTAAAGGTGTGTTTGTTTGATTCAAAAATCAAGATGTTCATAGTATTAGCCATGCACATTCTCGAAACTCGAAAGAATGAGTTGGATCAATTTTGCACCAATTTCGTAATTGGTAATCAAGAATTTATTACAGAATTGCTAAGAAATGAATTTAATATAAATGGCAAAAAAGTTTTGTAAAAGAGCACAGATTTATGTTTGTTATGTAACCTCAACTTGCAATTTACAAGCATTGCATGCCATAGCCCATCAATAGTTGAAACATATTTGAAGTCAAAATGCTTACAATTAATAAGTTTTATATAATTTCTAATATATATATATATATTTCAAGTTTTTATAGTTGTATTTATTTGTTTTGCAATTATTTTGTATTTGAGAATCGAAGATATGCTTATTGAAGTGATCTATAGGCAAAACACGTGCAAACTTTTCAAATGTTGAGGCATACATGTTAGTAGCTTTTATATGATCAACAAGTTTGTGGAATGTTTTCATTATTAGTTTTTCAAATTTATATTTCTATTTGTTCTTCAATTTAACCTAGAACGTTGTTGTACTCACAATTCTTCACGTAAGTCTTATGAAGCTTTTAAGATACTTAAAGTCTTAAACTAACATTATCTGAATAAATGACCACTTTCGAGTGTTAAGGGACTTTATAAGAGCGGTGTGTATTGAAATTAAAGGGCTTCCACCACAGCTATAGTCGGAGGGAGCATTCCAAAATATGGCTCATTGGAGACATAATCAAAGTTAATGATGGGAAGGCTCAAAGACTTTCGACCAGCGAAATAGCTAATCTCTACTAATTTGGTTGACAAAATAAATGGTAAAGTGAAAATACACCTTGGTAGTGGATGTAATGGGGGAGCGTGAGTTTCAGTATATAAATCTTGCAAATAAAGAAAAACAAAAATGAAGGAGAATATTAAAAACAAACAGAAAATCACGTGAGCATTGTGCTAATGATTTAGAAGAAGAGAAAGATGAAGAGAATGGTTGGGAATTAGAGTTAAAGGAAAGGAAAGAAGGGAAATTGTGAAGCGTGAAGCTTGAATCAGATAGTTGAGTAAGAAAAGGAAACTGAGATGCACGACACGAAGGCAATGGAGAAGGTTCAAAAGGAAAGAGAATCAGAAAATGTGAATAGCAAGTTGGAGGAATACAAAAGCACGTATGTAAGCTCCTCTTTTTTATTGCTTCTAATTGTTTGTGATATAATAGATGACTGAAAGCAAGTGACATATTTGCAATAGTAAAAGATTGTGCTAGAATTGGAGTGTTTAATATGGACAAGTGAACTCAACTGTCTTTTCACCTAGTTGCAGAAGCTATGAAAAGATTACCATTACTTCAAATGAGTTCAGATACAAAATATTTGTTAGTAAAACATCCTCGTAGAATCATGTGGGTTCCCTTGTAACACTGGTATCTAGCATCACAATGTGAATCATCTGCTCCTCCTGCATTGCCCCATAACCCCATAACCCCATAACGCAGGAAGTGTGGAATTTGTTCTTCAATTTGGCCGGGGTTTCCTGGGTCATGCCTCGGACTGTTATTGAGGTTCTGCGTAGGTGGTCTTTGTATAAGAGAAGAAAATCAAACTCTTTCTGGATTTATGCTCCTTGAGCGGTTTGGTGGATCATTTGGAAGGAACAGAACAGAAGGATCTTTCAGAATGTTGAGACTAATGTAGAAGGGATCAAGGAAGCTTTTCTCAAGACTCTTAGATTCTTGTGCTTAGAAGCTGCTCCCAGTACAAGAACTAGAACAGGGTATCCTTTTGTATATACATAGAGAGGTCTTTTGTGATCTAATACTTTTGTCTTGTATACCCCCTGTGTACAAGGTCGCGCCACCTTTTTGGTGCTTATTATATAATACTCTTTACTTATCAAAAAAAAAAAATCCACCAACCCCTGATGAAGGATCAAAGTTTAATTTTTTTATTTCATTTAGGGAAAATTACCCAAATCATCCTTGTACTTTTCAGTTTTTTCTGGATTCGTCGTTTTGCAAAAAAACTAACCGATCCTTGTACGAAAGATTTTGACACAATTTGTCCTTCCTTCCAATTCCATTAATTTTTTTTTCCGTTAGATCAATACGCGTGCGTTTCACGTGACATTTGCCAAGAGTAAAATAATCACTTTCATTAATTAAAAAAAAGTACAGGGACCCTCGGTGTTGTTTCCCTTCTTTTTCTTCCTTTGCATCTCCCACAACCCCAACAATGTACCCCAATTTCAACCCATCTCCCTCTAAATCCCCAAATTTCAGCAATCTAACTTCGACTCTCAAGTGTGAACCAATTTATATTCCCTAAATTTCTTTCTCCCCCACCATTAACAAACAAATCTGAAATCTCTCTCCCCCACCATGGATTTCTTCAAATCTTACTTTCTCTCTCCTCATTTTCATCCTCTCCTTTCTCTCTCTACAATGGCCTCCAATCTCCATCTCTTGCCTCTATTCATCTTCCTCTACATTCAAACCCGAAAAATTAACACCAAATTAGCCTCACACTTTCATCAATTCCTGCTCACGATAGATTTAGATCATCTCGGTATTGATTTATATGCAAACAAAACTGGCTGGAAATTTTGCTCCAAATGCTTGTTGTTGAATTTCGTGAGTGTTTGTGGGCTTTCCTTCTGCTGGGTTTGGGGAATATCATTTTAGAAGGATACTACTTGCAGTTCAACTCATTTTAGAAGATAACCCACGTGTCTTGTACGGCGCCACCATCGTCGTTCCCATCAAGCTTCCAAGCTGAACATCATATTAATTTATCTTCAACAAGGATACTACTTGATTGAGTATCTCTTCAATCACAAATATAGAAGATACAATTACTATTTGCAGTACATGAGGATTTAATATTCATGAGGAATGGTAATTACAGATTGGAAGAAGGGCATTGCAATACTTCGGAGTACACCCAAATATTTTACTCAGATTAATTTGACTTGGAATTATTGATCTTGGTAAGGTGAGTTATGCTCAAAGGAGAAAGGAGTGAAAGTGATTGTGTTCGCCAACAATGGGAGCGGTGGTGGCAGCCGTGGTGGAATGGAAGGGAATGAGCTAGATTAAAAATGGGAAAGAAGGGGTCTAAAAATTATAATTTACCTAATTACATTGGTACCCTCATATCTAGTTTAAAAAATCAAAAACATTGTGAGTTTTTTGTCTTTTCAATAGAAAAGAATGCATGGACAAATTTACCTCTAACCAATATCACGTAAGACACACCTGCGTTGACCTAACGAAGAAAAAGTAACGAAATTGGACGGAAGTAGCAATTGTGTCAAATGCTTTAGTAAAATGACGATTTTTAGGCATTTGGGACGAATCCGGAAAAAGGTGAAAAGTATGGGGACGATTTGGGTAATTTGCCCTTTCATTTATCCAATATTTTGATAAGAAGAATCAAAGTGTTATCACCCGAGATAAGATGCACAAAAGATCCACCACCAACAATTACCAAGATAGGTTAGTTTCTCGGCAACTTATTGAGTTGTCGAGAGATGCTGTAGTTACGATTCTAGCCCCTACACTCTCAAATGTGTTGTCTTCACATCAACATCTATTTCTAATTAATCGAAATCACACCATCACAAAAATCTGTTCAAACAGACCTTTTCTTTTTTGCGATTAACAAATTAATACTATCTCAACTGCCAAGAGAAGCATGAGAATCACCATCACAAACTATAGAAACCACAAGTAGATGACATCAGAGAGAATATATTACTATGTAAATTATTCAGATTAAAATTAGAGGAAAAGAAAACCAACATTTGGAGGACCAATGATAGTCCCTGTCCATGACTGCATGTATACATCATCAGCATCATCCATTCCGTAGCTGACAGTTCCATCCCCAATCCCATTTTTTCCTCTCTCGAGCTCCTGTAGCAATCTGAAGTTCCAAGAACTGAAATCATTCAGTTAGAGATTTACTAGATGTGATTGCATAATCGCTTAGATGGATTATGTGAGAGTGGTTGGAAAGTTTAGCATCCATCAAATAAAAATGATCATTTTCTCACATCTGATCTGTCTAGTTGCTTCACTACTGATGCAGAAATCACGTATAGGCTAACTCAAGCATCCATCTCATAGTACAGAAAAACCAAAATATACTACAGGGAATATACTAAGTATAAGAATTTCAAGCATGCGCTAAAGGAAAAAAAAACTGCCCAATAAATACCACAGTTTGGCATCACACAGTTAATAATTTGATATGGGTAGTATATGCAGCCTTACTCCCCATATGTATAGGCTGTTCCAATCATTTGGGCGCATGAAATCCGGGCCACACAAAAGCAACCATTGAATTGTGCCAAGGGTACCCGTTTACCCTCAACTAGTAGCTCTAAGAAAATGCAATACAAGTATGATGGTGTGGATATTATTATAGCAAATGTGACTACACAATACATACAAGTACCGAAAAATCGAATGAAATAAGCAGGGAATTCAGTTGTTATTTCCATGGCTCCATCACGATGCATAAAAAAAGGCCGAAACCTGCCTCAATGAGCCATAATTGATACAGGACTTTACAAGTTAATAACTACCCTACATTCCTTACTTTTACCCCCCACATAGTTACCCTTCATCTTGACTTTACAATTGCCTCAGTTTAGCATTGCAGTAGGCTAGCCATTGATTTTGCAAAAAAAACTAACTATTCCGAAGTGACATTCCCTGAGCAATACAGAATAATTTTAGGCCCCCTAGGCAATTTTACAATGAGTTAAAAATGAGTGATCATTTCCGGACAGTAAAAAATCCAGCTCTGAAGACTGCAACAGAAAGGTGCTATAATCAGTTTCAAGACACTCCACTGTCACCAACAAGTATCTGGACACTCCTTGATGTGTTGGAGACTTCTGTCATGCATCAAATATTGCAAAAGGATAATCTAATTTGGAAACTACACTAACTTTTTAGATGCTATGCGTGCTCAGCAGACCTTCAACGAATAGATAGGTGCACAGGCACAAAGCTACATGCTCCATTGCTCCCTGTCTGTGATGCCCTTGCTTTGGACCGAATCGGGTGACGGAAAGGGTTTCATGTTTCCGACCCAAATAATTGGGAAATATGCGGGGTTGAATTGAGTTATATCATGTATGTAATATCTTTTCTAATTTTAAAGTTCTGCATGTTGTTTGATAATATTATGGCAGCAAAAATATAATACTTGGTAAAAACAGAAAAAAAAAATTGAACAAAATCCTAAGAGTAAGTAAAAGATAGAAGGAAGAAAACATGCCGGCTTTATACAGTGCACACCTAAGTTCTAAAACTGGCCGCTTTAGATGTATTAGTATTACAAAAAATTACTCATCTGTATCAATGAAATCATTTGTATTTAAACATTGAACTTTTAAAAGAACATAACTACTAAAATAGCCTAAAAGTCAACTTTCTTAACTTCTGCCCAAAAAAAAACTTAAACAGGACATTCAATTTGGGTGAGAGAAAATATTTAAAAATACATAACTACGAAAACACCATGAAAGCACAGTTAAATCAAAGGAAGGATCACTACTAGTCTACTACGGAACAATTGTCTTCAACGGAGCAAACATTATCAAAGCTCATGAAAAAATTCAATTACAGACCCTTCAATAACTAAAATCCTAAGCATTTGAACACCCGAAAAAGGCAAAACCTAAACCAACAATACACAAGATTGATTGATACAACATGGAAACCGGCCTAATCTACCACTATCAATGAACGATTTGATCAGGCAAAAGAGTAAGAAACAAACGACAATGTAAACATAACGAATATCAAGCAAATCAAGGGCTAATAGAAAATTGTGAAGGAATTCGTGGCTCACCTACAACAGTGGATCCTTCTGAGCCCATTCCTTGTTGCATTCAAAAACTCGCGCCATAGGGTTTTTCAACCACAAATAGACTCTTTTTTTTTTTGGAGAGAGTGAACAGTACGACTGTACTGGTCTTGGAAGTTCGTCGCTGACAAGTCTGAAGTCTCCCACAGTCGTTTTCACTGAGGAGCTTCTGCTGCCAAATCCATTTATAATTATGTCACCAAATGGTACAAGTATTTTTGCACAAGACACTACATATAGATTCTATACATTTTTTTTTGGGGCAAAAGTGAAAATTTGGTCATAATAAGTTGTCTGACCGTTACCGACACCACAACCACAAGTTTGCATCCATCAATTGGGTAATTCTTCCGCCAGTTTCTTTTTTAAAAAAAAAATTTAAAAGACAAACTCCCTCCCTCAAAAGATTATTGTCTTCTTTTTCGTCCATTTCCGAAAAGAAAAAAAAAATTTGTTAAAATGTAGAAGCGGCGACCTCAGAGCAACGTAACTTCATCAACGTGGTCGGGCAAAGGCCTTATCCAGACAATAGCATACTTGACAAAGAAACAGACTCACTAGTCCAAACATTCGACATCGGCCTCAAAAAATATTAGAACCAATGCAAGTGGAGCTTAGGCACCCATCAAGTTCTTGCACTCCAAGACAAGTCAAGGTTTCCAGGGTTTCCAAAACACTTGTCTTATCTACTCCCACATCTGGCCAGCTTATCAATCATTGATTCGAGTTGGAAATTTGGAAATTGACCTAGAACACTCCTTTACGTTTCTTGAAATTTGACAAATGTACTTACTTACTAGTACTATTTCTCAAAATTTTAGTTTTTATAATGAATTATCACACCAAAAAAATGATCTTGCCAAAAATGCCAACGAAATAATTGACGGATATCTTGCTTCTTTAGCCAGTAAAATATGAAATGGCTTTTCCAGGCCCGGCCCGGCCCATAAGGGTATAAGGAAGGATTAATTGCGGGTTGGTGGATCTCGTGGTTCATTCGAGATCAAAAGTTATGTCATGCCGACAGAAAAATCCTCAACTTTTTTATTTCTACTAGTGTACAATTTCAAAACTGACAACTAATATCTTTAAACTTCGTTTTCAGACTTCATGTGCATTGTGATGCCCAATTTTGATGGGACTTCAATTGTCCATTGCGACACCCGTCTTTTCATTGTGATGCCCAATTTTAGTGGGCCTTCAATTGTCCCTTGCGACGCACGACTTTTGCTTTGCGATGACCAATTTTGGGTGTGGGTTTTGTGCACACGTTTGTTGTTCATTAAGGTTATCTTCGTTATTTTATCCCCAAAAGTATACTTTAGTAATTGAAAAAGATATCATAGACTTTTTCGGTTCACATTTCATCACAGGGGACCAGACTGAATTTCTCCCTATTAGGAAGGGCGATTGCCATGGGCTCCCAATATTTGGGGGCCCCATATATTCATATACAGCCATATATATATAGTACTCTTCACCCGGAACGAAGAGATTATCATCATTATTATTATTATTATTATTATTATTATTATTATTATTATTATTATTATTATTATTATTATTATATGAATAGTACTCTTCACTCGGAACGAAGAGATTGTTATTATTATTATTATTATTATTATTATTATTATTATTATTATTATTATTATTATTATTATTATTATATTATTATTATTATAATACAGCTCAGTATCGCACACTTGAGATTGTAAAAGCTAACTACTGACCAGGATTTGTTTTTACCAAACATAACCACTGGTCAATATTAAATGTAAAAGTTAATTATGTCCGATAGTTGGTAAAAGTTAATTACGCCCAATAACAGATTTTGTTTAGAGGTAAAAATGTATTTTTTGTTAATTATCGGTAAAAGTTTCGATATTCAAATGGATGTAGCTTGATTTTTTGAAATAAAAATATTACTTTAATACAAATAAAAAATAAAAATATGACAATTTTTTAAGGATTGATTGGAGGGAATATGTACATAGCTATTGAAAAAAAAATTGTTTCTACATGTTAACTTTATTTTTGTTTCTTAAATAACAATATTTGATGATTGATTTTGCTTACAAAAGTAATTTTTAACCTTTTATTCTACTTTTGGATGATCATATTGTTTTAATTGGTTACTGAGATATGTTAATTTTAAATTGGTTATTTTGTAAGTTTGAGTTTTATTTGTTGAACATATTCAGAAAGACTTTGGGCTATGGTACCTGGATGTCTCCATAACCAAAGAAAATTGAGACTATTTTTGATACATAATAAGTCACAAATTTTGCGCCATTAAAATGTATTTTTTTTATAGTGTACATTGATCGACCTTTACAAAATTCAAAATGTATTGCTTTATTCGAATACGAACATTGACTCATATTGATGTCGTGACATCGGCACGGGCACAAAATCTAGTATATATATAATACTCCATTCATTCCAGGTGAAAAGTCTACTATTCTATTTTTGGATGTTTTACTAAAAAAATTCATTTCAAAAAATAAGGCATAAAAATGTCATTTTATTACTAATGAACTACTAAAAATATCATTTTCTTAAAGGGTTTAACTTTCAAACGAGTCTCTTTGCCCAGAACAAAGGGAGTATTATATAATTAAATTTTCACAAATAGCTTTGTGGCCCAATGGACTAGTTTGTAACCAAGAAATTAGAGATTTTGGGTTCAATTTATATTCGGGAAAAATGGTATTTTAACCAACGTACTATATGCTAGTGACACAATTAACCACGTAGTTTGTATAAGACAAATTTAACTAATATACTAAAATTTGAAACAAAATGTATAAAACGTACAAACAATTCATGCAAAATATGACAAAAACCGTTAAGATGTCGTCTAACTTCATTAAAAACTCGCTGATGTGGCTATCAAGGGTTGGATTCATTGGTGACTAGATATCTATCTTGGACCCTTTGTGCGTTTTTAACATTTTAGGACATATATAACGGATTTTGGAGGGAAAAATTTTTCACCGTAAACCAGAAAAGGATGGAGAGAATCCAGGGTTTGTTCGCGTGAGGGTTGTCGGATGCTTTGTTGGAGGGTGTGTTCGAGGGTTTGTTCTTCTTGGGTTCGTGGAAAGCATCGATTTTGAAGAAGCTCGAATCTAGAAAAAAGCCAAGGTGGGGTGTGTCTGCTTCGGTTCGTTGTTCAGCAAAAAAACAGGTGTGTCTACTGGAAATTGTCTGTGTATACATGTTGTGTGGTCCACTAAGCAGTCTTGTGTTCCCCATTTGGAAATAAAATGACTAGAGCTTTGTCTACATAATTGATTTAAAATTTAGGGCTTTATGACTCTTTTGATTTCTACATATAATTAATGTTTAATGTTGTTGATTTGGTATAAAAAAATTGTCAATTTATCATGGTGAATTGTGCTAAGTTCGTAACCCCACCTCTGTTTATTGTGTATTGCATATATGTCCTTTTTTTCTTGAATTTTCTAAACAAAATGGTCCCCCCCCTATTTATTAGCTCATAGCTTTTGATTGTTGCTATTACAGTTAGTTAGATAAAAAATATTTTGGCTTTTTATTTTCTATTTTGCAAAATGGCTGGTAGTTTTGTATTGTGCATTAACTATGGTGGGGTTATTAGGACCAGTCCATTAAGGTTCTATGATATGGGTTATGTGGGAAGGTTTATTGATATACCTTGTGAGAATTTTAACTTTGCTGCATTGCAAGAAATGATAAAGTCAAAAACCAGAAAGTCAATTGATAAAATACACTACCAAATGTCATATGAAAGCATGGAAGATGGGCTTAGGTTTATATGGTGTGATGACCAGGTAAAGGATTTAGTTGAGGTTGGTAGAGGTAGCAAACAACTAATAAATATATATGTTGAGCATGATAATACTAAGGATGTAGATACTGATGTTGAACAAGACAATGCAGCAAACAATGATAGTGATGATGAGGAAGATCATGATTATATTTTGAGTGACAATGAATCAGATGATATGGCTAGTTTAGATCACATTAGTGAAGATGATGATGAAGTCAGTTTTTTCAGGGAGAAAAGGATTGAAAATAAGAGGAAAAATGATCTTACTCCACCAATTGTTGAATCAGCAGATGATGCACCACCAATTGTTGACCCACCAGGTCATGCACCACCAAATGTTGAACCAACTAGGTCAACCACTCCAATTACTACTCATCCTATGCCAACAATAATCAATGATGATTTTATGGAACAGATTAGGAATTTTGGTGGTGAGGTGGATAAAAGTGGGTACAATAGTGAGTATGTGGACTCAAGTGATTATGATTCTCCCCACTTTGATAGTGACAATGACATGGAAAATCTGAAGGATAACTTGACCCACTATCTAGTCTTTGACCCTACAACCAAATGGGACCACATGTCCCCTATAAATGGGATGAGGTTTGCTAACATTGGCCAATTAAAACATTGTGCCACCTGTTATGCAGCAAACAAAAGATATGATTTAAAATTTGTCAAACTTCAGAAGAAGGTTGCTCTAGTTGCATGTAGACACCCTCAATGTTAGTGGAGGCTGTATGCTAGTATGATGCAAAAGGAAGAATCAATTCAAGCTAAATCTTTGAGAGATACACATAAGTGTGTGAGAAAGTTCAAGTTGAAAATTTGTGGGCCAGCCTGGGTAGCTAAGATGTGTGCTAATGAGATAAGGAATAATCCTAGGTGGAAACTGATTGATATGAAAGCTTACATTCTGAAAGTGTATAAGGTGGAATTGACTATCCGACAATGTCGTAGGGCTAAATGGATTGCATTGAATGAGGTGAAGGAAGCTTTGAAAGAACATTATAGTAAGTTGTTTGATTATGAATATGAACTGAAAAGAAGTAACCCTGGGAGCACAATTGTTTTGGAAACTAAAAGGTCTTTGTCTACAAATGAATTGATTTTTGATAGGTTTTATGTGTGTTTTGATGCATTGAAAAAGGGATGGGCCAGTGGTTGTAGGCCTGTGATTGGCCTTGATGGTTGTTTTCTAAAAGGATTTTGCAAAGGGCAGTTACTTTCAGCTGTAGGTAGGGATGGGAACAATAATTTCTTTCCTATAGCATGGGCAGTTGTGAAAGTAGAGAGTATCAGCACATGGACTTGGTTCCTTCAACTACTCAGCAATGATATACAATCCAACAATGGTAATGGTTTGACTTTGATAACAAATCAACAAAAGGTATGACTTTATTTATGTTGACTTTGTTTAAGTACTCTGGTATGACTTTATTTATGTTATATGTTTTGATGCACTTTATTTGGTTTATATATATGTGTTTGCCAGGGACTTTTAAATGCCATGGAGACTGTATTCCCTGAAGCAGAGGTGAGAAACTGTGCCAAACATGTGTATGCCAACTTCAGAAAACACTACTCTGGCTTGTACCTAAGGAATCTATTCTGGAAAGCAGCAAAAACTGGGACAATAGTGGAGCTTGGGAACTACATGGCTGAGATGAAAAACATAAGTACTGCAGCTTATGAGCACCTCATGACAAAAGAGCCAAGTAAGTGGTGTAGGGCATACTTCTCAAATCATAGTTGTTGTGACAGTGTAGAGAACAATTTGACTAAGTCATTTAATTCTTACATCTTAGAAAGTAGGAGTAAGCCAATAATTAGTATGTTGGAAGACATTAGGGTGGCTGTGATGGGTAGGTTGGTTGACAAAGCCAAACTGTTTACGACTCTTGATGATAATATTTGTCCCAGAATAAGGAAGAAGTTGGAGGTTTTAAAAGATAAATATAGGAATTGGAGTATTGACCATAATGGTCAACACCAATTTAAGGTTAAGAAAGGAGTAGATGGATATTCAGTTGACTTGAAGGAGAGGGTATGCAGCTGTAGACTTTGGCAGTTATCAGGGATTCCTTGCAGTCATGCAATATGTGCAGTTTATTTCATTAGGGATGATCCAGATAACTACATTAGTCAATGGTTTTGGAATAAGCATACTAAGAAGGCTTATGACTTTACTTTGAAACCTTTGAATGGAGTTAATCAATGAGTGAAGTTTGCAAATGAGAAATTGTTGCCTCCAATTGTGAAAAGAATGCCAGGGAGACCAAAGTACAATAGAAGAAGGGAAGGCATGGAAAAACCTCCTCCCAAGAACCCCAATGAAATCTCAAGGAAGGGAAGAAAGATGAGATGTACTAATTGCAATGGTGATGATCACAATGCAAGAACTTGCAAAAATCCTAAAGTGGAAGATGATGAAGCACTTCAATTGAGAAGAAAAAGGCAAAGGAAGAAAAGGCAAGTATCTTTAATTGGTTCCTTTAATATATTTAATAACAATATATTTTCTTAACAATCTGTTTTTTTTTAAAAGATTGAATATTGAAGTGAATCCTGAAATCAATGATGAAGTCCCTAATGAATATGTTGACATGAATCCTAAAGTCCCTAATGAATCAACCATAAAACAATAAAAAACAAGGCCTGGAAGGCCTCTGAAACTGTTACCAATGAGGAATGTTCCAGCAGGGTTTGGCACTTACATCAATCAGAATACTGGAGTTGCATTCATTATGGTAACACATTTCAATTTTTGTTTAATAGACTTTATATTTTTGTTTATTGTTTACTCATGATTTTTGTTTATTGTTCTAGAGCTCTGGTAGATCAATTACTTTGTCAACAACACCAAAAGTATGATTAAATTCAAGAGCAGCCACTGGAGTCAACTCAAGTGTAGCCCTTACAGCCCCTGCTACATCACCAAGAGAGAGGGTTGATATAAACTTAGGTGCATCCCATGTTACATCACCAGGAGAGAGGACTGCAATAAACTCAAGTGCATCCCCTGTTAGATCACCAACTACTGGTACAATTATTTGGCATGGCAGGAGGTGCATAAATAAAAGTCAGTTTGAAGCAAGTCCTCCAAACAATGAAGAGGTTGAGCTGCCTCTAACAGGTCCTTCTCCAGGTAGCCAAACACCAAAGAGGCTTC
>CM028377.1:86728675-86731175 GCA_013146195.2 Codonopsis lanceolata | reverse complement strand
AACTATAAATTTATATATTTTTGATAAACATGAATAATGGTTAAATAAAAAATATTAAGAAATGCAATAGAAAAATCTATCAGTTCAAATAAATTCAAATCTCAAAATTTCAGCTTTGTACTTTTCAAAATAACCTTGAGAAATATATTTAAAATTTTAGAATATAACAAATCTCGAATAGTAAAATAAAATATTTGTCTTCAAACAACGTTTTTACTAAATACTTGACTTTATTTTATAAATTGAAGTATCAAATTATTAGATTCATATTTTAAATAAAAAAAACTTTAAAAGTTGCAAACAAAATAGAAGATAAAACGAAATGATAGAGGCTCAATTTTTAGCTCAATGAAAAATTAAAAGGATTTGAATAATCTGGGGAGAGAGATCGTTATGATTTCTTACCGAATGTTGGGTGGATGAAATTTTGAAGTGAAATAATAAACGTCAAATTATGGATATTCTATATGAAGGGTTCTTAATGAAAGGTTGTATTTGTTAGACGACATATGTTGAATTTGGTTAGGTGTTGAAATAGTGTATTGCTTATATTATAAGTAGTTCTTCTATAACACCGTCTTACTGATCTTAATTCGTAAGACAGAGCTTCACTATGTCACAACGCAACCCACCAAACTAACACACAGTGGGTCGGGTTATGGAGATCCGTCTTACATAAAATACACATGATACCGTCTTTCCTAAGTTTTTGTCTTATATTAATAGGTTAAAAGAGATAACTTACGTGGCATGAGGATGAGGCTTAAGGGTGGATGCAAGATTTTAATGAGTTGAGTTTAATAAATAGAAGATCTTTTAGTGTTTTTCAATGGGGTGTGTTTTTTATTTTTCATTTTTGAAATGATCATAAGAAAATAATATTGTGTCTCGATAATTTTATTGAAGTGTTTTGAAAGAGATGTATTAAAAGTCTTTTAAAACAAATAGAGATAAATTCGAAAGGGATGCTTCAAAATTTGATAATTCCTACTCACATGAGGTTACACTATTCAACTTATCTTTTTTTTTTTTTTGCATTATTAAATGTTTGTTCATCTTCTTCCTTGTATATATTGAGCTAGACCATATTTATTAAAAGTAAAATTTAAGCCATAAACTATGTATGAAAAAATAGAGTTGGAAATATTAAGCTCATTAATTTTAAGTACCGAAATGTAAATTATACTAATATTATAATTAAGTATTGAATTTAAGTATTTTATTTGATAATACATGAAGCTTCTTTTGTTTGAATATTATTGAAATCTTAACTCTGCCTTCAATAGACTTATCAACAAATTCAGAGAACATGCAATTTTAAAAAATGTATGAAATTTTGGCATGCTCTTTGCCATTGTTATCATTGGATTGTGTTTTATTACATTTTTTCTTTTTTACTTGCTAGCACAACACCTAATAAAAAATAATTCAAAAAATGAATAATTTCTAATTAATCAAAGCGCGAATGACTCCAATTGTATATATAAAATGAAAATGTGAACCAACCAAAGTATAATTTTTATTTTAGTCAATTTTTAAATTTTAATAATTGTGTTGCAGTTTGTTTTCACAGGTTAAACATGAAATCAAATAAAAAAGAAGAAAAAACACAGGTTAAGCATGAAATTTTGATGGTTAGTCTTTGGAGCCAACTATTTCCACATTTGCTATGTTTTGGATAGTCTCAACCAAATCATTTGCGTCATTTCATTGTTCAAAAGATGTATTTTGTGCCTCGATAATGTTGTTGAAGTATTTTGAAAAGATGTATTAAAATTTTTGAATTATTTACTCCATATTAAAATAATAGTATGACTGAATAATTTTTTAGTATTTGTTTATTTAATTAAACAATTTTATATAAACTATGTTGCAGAAAATGTTGCTTCCCAACAGTATAATATTTAAGGTTCTAATCAAAATGTGTTGCAACCTACTTCAGTTCTTCCTTTATTGGATATCAAGTTATATTTTACTATTTTTAAAGTAAATTATAAAAAAATATTTATATATATTTAAAATATTACATATTTTTTTACTACACAAGTACACAATACATGGAAGAGCAATTTCTATATCAGCGAAAACAGTAACAATATTGCGTAAGATACCATCAGTGGAAACTGTCTTCTCTAGAATTTGAATGAAATTATATGATCAGATGATGTCAGTGACATTCTTGGAATCAAAACAGTACCACCTTAATGACTCTTTGAAATAACTCGACATGTTTTTTGTTAACATGATCACAAATTGTACTATTTATGGACACATTACAAAGTTTTGATACTTACAAAAAACATGAGACTACAAGATCTTGGAAATGATGAACGCGTTCTCGTGTTAAAGACATTTTCTGAGTGGATTTTAAGTATCGGCGACAGTACATATGGTGGTGAAAATAATGGTGTTGCAGTAATAGAAGTTCCAAATGATATTTTGGTTAATGCATCAAATAATTTGATCGAGTAAATTGTTGAAAGTACTTATCCATTATTTT
>CM028377.1:86492949-86728575 GCA_013146195.2 Codonopsis lanceolata | reverse complement strand
AAGTCTTAAGCTCTTCTGCTTACTGTGTTAGTACTTCAATTGTTTTGCCTATTAAAGCGTAAAAGGTTTTCTAAAAAGGCAAAGGGATTAAAAGTCATTCGTTTGTTAAGTTTGAAAATATCTTTAGTTAAAAGCCTTTTGATAGACACTTGTCAATTATCTAAGGCATTTTTCCGCTAAAATGACTTTTCTCGTTCTTTAAATAGACTTTGAACCGTCTCTTTCAAAACTTTTACAAACCCTCTCTCACAGATATTCTCTCTCTACTTAAACCCTTATTTTCTCTCTGCAACTGCTTCGCCCTCTTCAATCTCTTCTCGCTCCTCTCACTTTCAGCAACAATGGTAAGATTTTTGACACTCATTAGGAAACTTCTCTTTGATTTATGCTTGAAATTTCTTCTTTTGAGTCACTTTGTTGAGGAATCCGAAAAAACACTTTGTGTATCTTGACGGTTTCCGCCATTGTTGTTCTTCATCAAAACTTGAAACCAACAGTTCTCCTCTGTACTTTAAATTATTATCTGTTGATGTTTCATTATTGTCACATGTGCAAACATTCAAAGATTTCAATTTATTTCTGAAAAATTTATTTCTCAAAAATGAAATCTCCGGTTGTTTGTCCTGTCGACAAAAGCCCTAATTTCTGAATATGTTTTTGTAGGTGAAATCTTCTACAAAGTCAAAAGACCGACAAAAGGAAGGTGCTTGACCCCGAACAAGTCATTCAACCTGGTCCATCCATCAACCTTCCAGGATACCCTTCGTTTCCTGCCGTTCATGATATCATTCCGACCCTGGACCCAAAGATGTATCTGCCCGGCATGTGCATTGACCTAAAAATCGTTTACACCTTTGCCGCCGGAGCCAAAGCATGCGACGACATGAGCGAGTTTGGAATTCTACCGCTCGTTTGTCTAGCTACATGACAAAGACTACAACATCCTCCTCGCTGAAGAATTCTACCATCGAATGGTTATCAACCCCAAGACTCCGTTTGTAATGCGTGGATGGATTCGAGGATGACCCATCTCCCTCTCTGCCAAAGTGATATCCAGAATCATTGGGGTTCGCTACGGCGGAGATACTGAGCTATCCATTCTTTGAGGCTAACAGGCACAGGAAGTAATGAGGGCACCAAACACTCCAAGGGAACCTCGAGGAAAATGCCGAGGAACATCTTCCTAGGTGGATGTCTACTTCGGTCATCTTACGGACAAATCTTTCTTTGTTCAGAGCAGACTCACGAAAACTTCACGGCTCAACAACTCAATCTTATAAGCGCCGTCTACTTAAAGACTCACCTCAACTACGGCACCATCATATTCAACGAGCTTCACAACTATGTTGAAAACGTGAAGGAGAGCCCCAACGTTAAAAGCCCCTTTGTCCGGCTCATCAACACCCTGCTAAGGGATACGCCTGAGGTCAACTCTACCATTAAAGAGGATGAGCTCATCATAGTGTGTAGACACCCCAATTTCGTACCCCAAGTATGTGACATGACATAAAATATCAAGACCTGTTAAAACATTAACAAATGTCAAGTTACAGGGTCAAAAATGCAAAAGGACAAAGCAGGATGCGCAAAAGAATGAAATGCAGGGGCCAAAGTGCAAAACTTGAAACTCAAATACACTAAGCTGGTGCCACCCACACTCAAAGTGGGAGTGGCGCCCAAAGTTCATGTGGGTGGCGCCTAGTTTGTCCAAATAGTACTGTAGAGTTGCCGTAAAGTGCAATTTCTTCGGCGTTTTGTACAATCAGCTGATGCGCGAAGAAGGAATTTTAATTCCTTCGGTGTCCTCATCCCAGGCTATAAATAGAGCTTCGAGGTTCGCCTTCAGAACACACAATTCATACGCAAAACACTCCGCGTCCTCGTTACGCTGAAGAAATAGAGAGCGAAATGAGATAGTGAGTGATCTCCTCAAAGCCTCGAAACCCTGCCAAACCTCCTCTAAACACAAAACCAACCGGTCAAAGTGAGCCTTAGCCCCCCAGCTAGGTTTCCACCCTATTTCTCTGGTCCAAAAATCGTGGAAAGAGCACTTGCTCTGCCCGATTTAAAAGGCCAAATCAGTCAGAAATAAGCCTTTATTCTACTCGATTTTCACCTCCCTCAAGCCAACAAACAACCAAACACAAGCAGTTACTCCGCCCAAATCCCGAGGCCAAAAGTAACTTTCGGAAGCAGTCACTCTGCCCGAATCCCCACAACACTTCACAACACAAACAACAAAAAAAGACCCCCTCTCCCTAAAGGACAGAGCGAGCACACCCTAGGCCATCAGTAGGTAAATTTTAATTTTTTATTTGTAAAAGTGTTATTTCCAATCCGGCCCAATGTAGATATATAAGCAGTTGTGCTGCCCGGATTTAGTTAGAAAATAACACTAAAAAGAGCCATTATTATGACCAAATATTTTCAAGTATATTTGTAATTATTTGTAAAGAGACAGTTGCAAGTCTGTAAATAATGTAGACAATGGATGTATTTGTAGGCAGTTAATGCTTTATTTATATGTTAAATAAATATAACAAAAAGCATACTTTAGCCAAAAACCGTTTTGAGACCGGAAGGGCGAGTTGGGTGCTTAGCACCTTCCCAACTCGTAACTTAGCCTCCGGACCCGTTTTTATTATCTCTGGTTTTCTTTTTTGGTTTTGCTTTATTTTTGCCTTAAAATAAAGATGGCGACTCTAAAACTTTTTGGATCCAGCGGGGCCTCGCAACACTCCTTCTTTGCACTTTTCCGTTTTCCCCTAAAAAAGGGGAAATGAGGATGGAAGGGTGATGTATTCCCATATCCTGGTATCCCCTAAAAAAGGGATAACTTGATGCGGGAAACCCAAAGCTCCCATAATGATTCGAAACGGGCCATAAGGCTATTTTTAATAAAATCCACTAAAGGCCACCGAGGTGCATTCCAACGCGTTATCCTAGACAACACTCATCTCGCGCTTTTGATTTCGCCTTCCCCTAAAATAGGGAGGGTAGAACGAGAGTAGTGGATGTCCCGCATCCGCACGTACGTGCACCCTTATCCAAGGGCGCGCGGGGGGCGGGCATAGTCCCGGGAACCCACACAGTGGCCAAAGATAAGCAGATGACGGCTACCTTCTTCAAAAAATACATGGACTATGAAAACAAGAGAAGGCAACAACGAGGGCTACCACATATCTCTATTGAAAAAATGGCCAAGCCCTCGCCAATAGTTGTTACGCGTTTCAACATGGACGCGTATGATGCTGTGATCGATGTATTTTGTACGTCGATTTTATATGCTTATATGACTTAAATTATGCTATTTCACGAGGCTTTTGGCTACGGATATGTGTTTTTAGTGAGTTTTGTGAGTTACAGGGTTTTTAGTGAAATGCAAAGCACAAGACTTTTATATGCAAATTCCAAGAAGAGTCCAGAATGAAAAATGAAGAAGAAAAGAAGGAAGTCCACGCTGGAGACCTTGCGGTCGCAAGGTGTTTCCGACCTTGCCCCCGCAAGGTGGAAAGTCGAAACAAAAAGGCCTGGAACCTTGCGGACTCAAGGTACCCCAGACCTTGCGACCGCAAGATGGTCAGAATGAGAGAAATTCGTATTTTCACTAGAGATTCGATTGCAATACAACTCTATGGTATAAATAGGAACCGGGAGCCAAAGCCTAGGATATAGAAAAACGGCTGGAAATAGTTTTGTATAGCTTTAGAGTAGATTTTAGGTTGTATAACATATTTAGATTGTGTAATTACAAGTATTGAAGGTCAAATCATGTCTCCGTTCATCTCCGTGAGCTGTTCATTGTCTATGATGAACTAAATCATCACTAATCTAGGAGGTGGGAGGTAACTTGTATCGAATTTATGTTTTAATTCATATTTATGTTCATTTAATTCTTGTTGATTGTGGTGTTTATCAATCCCTCTATTATTTTGCTTTGAACAAATGAATGTAATCGCAAATAATAAAGGCCTAGAGGTGCGGATAACTGCATGACCAATGTGCATATGTCGTACACTGGCTCACCATCATAATAAATTGGACCTATCGATGCACGAGAGTGATAAGTTAGGACCAGGTTCATACATGATTTAGGTGACAGATAAATCATATGTTCTTGTGCTTGGGATATAGAATGGATGAATGTTGCGGGGATAAAGGCTGAACCAATAGTTCAACAGACTATATCTATCTTTTGTGAACGAACCAAAAAAATTGAATGATAATTATTGTGAATTGAACATAGAAGAGATACAAGTGAAACCCGAATCCTAGATTGCCACCTACCATAAGATCTTCATAATCAGTAATTACTGCTAATTAGTTAAACACCTAAATAATAATAGTAGATTAGAATAAATCATTATAGAACCCCCCTTAGATTAATAATTTGCTATCACTAAATTGCACTATTCGTGATCTCTTGTCTCTGTGGGTTCGACCCTTGCTTCCAATACTATTCTATAATAGTCTTGTCCACTTGCAAGGAAAAATTTAAAATAAGACATCGATTATGCTGCTAGCAAAGGCTTTCGTTCTGCAGCGACAAAATGGGGAAAATGAGACCTTACCATTACTCATGACTTTCTACGAGAAGCCAAAGATCTGGCTGCTGAGTCTGAGCGACTGTTGAGACAGAAGGAAGAGGCTCAAGCAAAGAAGGCAAGGCAGGAAGAAGATGTTGAAAAACTTCAGGCCAAATGGATTCGGCAAGAACTGAAGGCCGGTAGATGTGACAAGTCTGCTAGCAGCTCCTCTGCCGCTGCTGGTCAATCATCCACTCCCCAACCATATAACCCTGAACCAACAACCTCCACTCCTCAGCCATCCCAAACCCCCAAACGAAAACCTTCATCTAACCAACCCTCACCTTTACCCAAGCCTAAACGTAGGTGTTTGCGTAAAGGTCTTCCAACCAAGCCACCAGCAGACCCTTCAGCCTCTGCTTAGATGAAGCGGTGAACCCCTATTCAAAGCTAAGGCAGAAAAGGAAGTCTGCTGGCACCAAACCACCAACCTCTTCTCAACCCAATCCTACTGAGTCATCTACTCAGGTGGATTCAACCCCTCCGGAGGAGCCTATCCCTCAGGAGGAGCCAATAACTTTTGAGGAGTCAATCCCTCAGGAGGAACCTACCAGATCCCCCTCTCCAGCCCCTCCTTCACCCTTCAATTACTCTCCAAACCCTTCTATCCCATTTTCACCCCCTACTATCCCAACCAACCCAACTACACCATCTGAACGAAACCAGACCACTCCCTCAGAGCCAAGCCAACCTATTCCCATGATCCTAACCCCCTGGTTTCCACCCATCCTATCCTCTGCTGCCACGAAGTTCATCTTTGAACTTTCATCGGTAACAGAACTTTTTCGCAAACCTGCTCCCCCTCCCCCTCAACCTAAACCTACCCCTTTGAGACCAGAAGACATTTCCTATCCTCCACATTCCTTCTGGTTCTCAATTGAACCCCTACCAAGTTTGGAGAAATGCGGCACGAGTCTACCGACCTCAAAGTCAACATGGAAGCTCAACGCAACGAGTGCGTTAGACTCTACTCAACTCTCTTTTGGTAACTCTTCCACAACATAACTCTTCATCTGGGTCATGGACGCCCTCCTATTCTGGAACTCAACCATCTCGCTCTCAATGCTTCTCATGATCATATCAATGCTGAGCGTGTACGTGATCTGGCCATCACGGAGGAGAGACAATTAAGGTCTATGAACCGAACTCTAATGAAGGAGAACAACAGACTACGTGAAGAACTCGACTACCGTTCTCGCTCCATTAGACAACCAACCTTTGCCGATGATGAATACACCAGAAGAGTTGAAGAACTTGAGCGCTTTGAGAAAGAAAGAGGTGACGGAAGCGCGACAAAGGAAAAGGGAAAAGGTTGTGGTAGCTCTAATATTTTTCTATCCCTAATCCTTTGTACCTATCTAGTTTTTGAAAACTCTGTACAATTAAACTTCTCGTTTGAAATACAGAAGCTTATGCTTTTTAAAAATGTCTAATGTTTAAATTTCTGTTACTTTAATTCATTCATCTGCTTAGAATTTAAACATACAGTTTAAATCTATTTTGAACTGTTTATTACTAATCTTTGTGTCTGTTCTTTTCATCTCTTCTGTTTGTAAGCACTTAGATTAGTTGTTACACTTGAGGTGTTTTCTTTTTGATAGAGACATGTCTGCAGTTATAAATTTAAAACATTTTCTGACATGCTATTATCTATATTCAATCTTTCATAGCCCTCACTTGTAAGTACTGATGACCAGATGTAACTAGGAGGAGATTGTTGTTTCTCATTGTATCTTGATTTGCATTTGTTCATACATTACATTAGGTTCTATGTTTAGTGGCTAATTGGGCTGCGTACCAGTTAGCGTGGCAACTGTGTATAGAACTTTGCCTTAGAATAGTTTTTTAGACTTCATAGGTTCAGCGGAAGACTTCGGCTGAAGGCTTCACCGGAAGACTTCAAACAGCCTCCAGCGGCAGACCTTGTCTGCATCAGGAAAGCATGACGTGTCCAACTCTTAATTTATAAAAGTTTTGGTGGATTAATTAATTTAGCTCGTATAAAGTTTGAATTTGAATTGAATCCATCATCAATCAACGTTTGACATCTCAGACACGTCCCTCCAGCTTTTCCGAAAAAGCATGAAGACTTTCGCCTCCTGAAAAGTGACAGAGTAGGTGAACAGTCTAACACATACAGACTGTACCAACTATTACAGGTCTGCAACTCTGATTGCTCACTTGCTAGTTGCTGCAACAACTCTTCACCATTCCCTGCTTAGCATCAGTTGAAGAAGAAGTCCACAGACAGCGCCAGACATTTAATCCATTCAACCTAATATAGCTGTTACTCACTTCATCTTCACCAACGATCTCAAGAATGCCAAAGATATAAATACTTGTAAGGGTAAAATAGGCATGACCTATTTTATCTTGTTTTCACCTTTCTTGGTCAAAGAAGGATTTTAAATTAGTCAATGTTTATTTAGGTGTTAGATTTTGTTTAGATTATTTTTGGTAGTTTTGTTAGGAAAGATATCTTGTGATATATTTTTGGTAACTAAATCTTTACAAAATAATTTAGTTATTAGAGGTATCATAATAGGAAACATAATCTTTTGTAATATTGTGCTAATCTCTTACCCAGTTGGAGAAGGTTTCCTTGTGCCGTGTTCTTGCAGGTTTGTGCCCTATAAATGCAGACGGGATTTTCATGGATTGGATACGCTGCAAGAGCTTACAAGAGAGAAACTACGCAGCAAGACTGTGAGAGCAGATTAAGAAGAGATATCTGTCTTGTGAGCGAGAGCTTGGTGTATCTTTGAGAGAGTCTAGATTCGAAGCGAGGTGAGAGAGATTAAATCCGAAGTCTTGTGTCCGAAATTGTGAGAAGAAATCAACATCTCATATACGAAGACCGTATACGCAATCTCATACCGCTGGTGTTGCTGCTGCTGTTTAAATCTTCAGGAACACAGTCTTGTGTTTCCTGAAGTTGTGTTTCGTGCTTCCAGTTTGTGTGATTGTTCTTGGAAGTTGTTCTTGTTTTGATTCTTTCTTCCCACGTTTGTTCTAGTAGTTTATGTGGGTTTTGTGATTCTCCAAGATTCTATATCTTGTGAGAGTTTTGTGTTAATTGTTAAGATTCAAAAACAGTCTTGATTTTAATATTATTTGTTGCCTTGAGGCGTGATCTACAAGTTTGATACTTGTAGATTGTTTTTGTGTGATTTTTCTTCCTACGTCTTCCTAAGTGATTTTACATGTGAGTTCAAATCTTAAAACAAATATTCATTGCTATTTTACGTTAGACACTTTCGGTTCACATTGTTCTTGTCATTGTTGCAACATTCACCGCAACATTAACATTCGCCATATCGTTCCAGAGAATCCGGTGCATCGCGTTCTTTCAATTGGTATCGAGCCTTCTCTTGATATCACTAAGAGTCGATTCTATTTAAAGGCGTGATGGATTCTCGGTATGAGAGCGTGGTTCGATCCTCTACTCTCACAAATGCTAATTATTCTATATGGAAAGTCAAGATGCGCATCTTCATCAAATCCATTGATGAAAGAGCGTGGCTTCTGTTTTAAATGGTTGGAGTCCTCCCAAAGCGTAGATTCGATGGTGATGTCAAGATCACCAAAGAATGCGAGTGGACCAATGATGATAGGAACAACTTGCTTCTTTTAACTTCGAAAGCCTTATGCGCTATTTATAAGGCCTTAGATGCAAATACTTTTAGGGTGATAACAAATTATGAATCGCGAAAGATGTGTGGGAGGCCCTTCGGACTTTATGTGAAGGACACGCCAATGTTCGTTCTTCTAAACTAAGAATGCCCGGCACTCGGTTGCCTTGAATCTTGTTTGTGATTCGATTAGAAAATACGGATGTTTCGACCAATGTGTCACCGATGTTGCAACATCGGGAGCAACATTGGGAGAGACATTGAGCGGCGTAAACAGAACAATTTCTTCTGTTTAATTCCACAATTGCGAGGATGATGGTGACCTGATTCGGACCTGCTAGAAGGTTACAAAGAGTACAAAGATTGGGAAAAGAGAGCTCATCAAGTTATAGTGCTTGGAAAGGCAAACGAAGCTGGCGAAAAAGGCTAATGAAGAACAAAAAGAATGCATAGTGAGGCTGGAGAGTGTCCTAAGTAGAAAGGATGTGGAGATTGAGAAGTTAAAGGAGCGACTTACTCAAGCAAAAGACCATGACCAAGTGGAATTCTAGCAAACAAAAGGTTGATGATCTTTGAATTTCGTAATACTTCTAGATCGGTATTGGTTTTGTCCCTAAGGTATTTGTGAAAGAGGGAGAAGGAACATACGGAATCAAAAAGACCAATGAAAGTTTTCTGCGTTTTACGTGAAAAACCGAGAGTAAGAAAGAAAAATTATGTTTGTCACTTACGCCATAAGCTTTGGTCACATACAACCTTTTTGTTTTCTGAAAAGGCCATGTATGAGAATGAAATGAGGCAAGATTTCTTTGAAAAAGCTCATTGGCGTAGCCGTATGGAAGCGACCAATGCGCCGACCAATGTTGCAACATTGGCGGACACATTGAAGCCTCATTCAAAGACAAATCGAAATTTTTCAAAAATCTCCAACCCAAAGTTTTTAAGCAGATGTGGGTTCCTAAGGGTAGTAATGACAAAGGCAAGTCCAAATATTGTGAACCTTTTGATATATGTCCGGTTCTAAGCCGTCCTATGATGAACCTCCTCCAAAAGCTTCGAACCAAAGGCATTCAAAACCGCAAATCGCACATGATCGAACTTGAACTTCGAAAGTTCAGCCAATGTGATTCACAATGTTTCACCAATGTTTCACCAATGTTTCACCAATGTTTCACCCAATGTTGCAACAATGGGAGCAACATTGGACAGAAACTTGGCAGATTCGAAACAGGTCCCGAACTTTCAGAATCAGGTCCTGTACATTCAGAAAATCAGTCAAATTTGAATGGTTGCAGCCATGATATTCCTAGCGTATTCGAAAAAACCATCCAATCTCTCAAGTGATAGGTGATATTCATGATGGGATATACACAAGGAGAAGAAGTAAGGTTGAATCTCAAAAATTTGCATGCTTATCAAAATATTTTTGAGAGAAGCCTTAAATCTTTTATGGTTGCTTCAAATGATCAAAGATTATGTGTTCACATTGATGTGTTAACCTTGTTTTTTTTATATAACCTATGCATTTTTCTTAGCACAAAAATCCAGTTCATTATTCTCGAACTAATCACATTAATAGAAGACACCATTTTTTTTAGAGACTTGGTTGATTATGTAAATTGTTTGCATTGAACATGTTGGGACCGAAAATCATCTTGCTGATATATTTGCCAAGTGTCTTGTTTTTGAGAGATTTTTCAATCTTTGGAAATCTCTTGTGTTTTGTGTGCCATATGATTTTACACTTAGTTAATTATTAAAAAAAAAACAAATTAGGCATGATTGCATTTTGTCTTTAGAGGGCACTCTAGATCAATTGACTCACATGTATGTGTCTCTTGTGGTTGCTTGGGAATTTCATTCAAAATATGTTGTGATTTCATTGTTATGATTCTCTCTCTCTCTCCCAGTTCTTGAGTATGTTTAAAGTCCACAAAGAAAAGAGCTACCTTTTGAAATTTTTGGGATGCTGCAATTTGTCAAGGTACTATGGAACTTAGGTTCTCATGGGTTGATCTTGAGAAAATTGACTCTTTAATTGAAAAAGTGTGAAAGCTACCTAACGGAAAAGAGCTACCTATGAACAAGGTTGTGGCACCTTTCTTTTGGGAGACTATGAATCCTGATTTCATGGGTTGATCAAAATGCAAAATTGCTTCCCTTGGTAAATAGTGTGAAAGGTTCCAAGTGGCATGTTTTTATAGCTTGAAATAAAGTAGAGCTATATTCCTAGGGAAATAAAGTACCTATGGATTTTTGTTGTGAAAATTTTATGATCTTGGGAGAGAAATTTGGTTGAGAAAATTAAAAAAAAAAAAAAAAAAAAGGCAAAATTGAAAATAAAATCACAATTTTTGAATGCATCTCCCAATGCAGCTACATTAGAACTACATCTTTGATCCGGTCTTTATCACTTGTGTGTGATTGCATTTTTTATTTCTTTGCCTAGCATTTAGTCATCATGTTTTTAGGCATAAAATTTTAGGACATGCATTATTGGCAATGATATCAGCTTGGTGAAATTTTGTCCTAATATAAACTATGCAAATCAATTTCAAAAAATCTCCATGTTGAAAAATATTTAGTGGTTGTCTAATTTTTGTGTGAAACTAAGAGGTTTTGAATTTGGATATGAGGTGCTCAGTTCTTGCTAGGGGTGTGATCAAATCTTGGTGAACACTTCTTTGTGTTTTTCAAAATATTTGATTTTTGAGAATTCCTAAAAGATGTTTTATCTCTCTTCATTTTCCGGTCAAATAGGGGGAGAGAGATCAAGTGTTTCTTGTGATGGTGATGATTTCTGATTTGTGCTCCTTGCAAAAATTCAGGGGGAGATGTGATTTTCTAACCTATGCAGGTTAGATGGTTTGATTGGTGTTGAATAAACACTTGTCTTTTGATTTGACCAGAAAGGTTCAACAAAGGGGGAGATTGTAAGGGTAAAATAGGCATGACCTATTTTATCTTGTTTTCACCTTTCTTGGTCAAAGAAGGATTTTAAATTAGTCAATGTTTATTTAGGTGTTAGATTTTGTTTAGATTATTTTTGGTAGTTTTGTTAGGAAAGATATCTTGTGATATATTTTTGGTAACTAAATCTTTACAAAATAATTTAGTTATTAGAGGTATCATAATAGGAAACATATCTTTTGTAATATTGTGCTAATCTCTTACCCAGTTGGAGAAGGTTTCCTTGTGCCGTGTTCTTGCAGGTTTGTGCCCTATAAATGCAGACGGGATTTTCATGGATTGGATACGCTGCAAGAGCTTACAAGAGAGAAACTACGCAGCAAGACTGTGAGAGCAGATTAAGAAGAGATATACGCTGTGTGCGCAGAGCAGAGAGCTTGGTGTATGCTGAGAGAGTCTAGATTCAGAAAGCAGTAGTGAGAGAGATTAAATCCAGAAGTCTTGTGTGCCGAAATTGTGAGAAGAAATCAACATCTCATACACGAAGACCATTCTGCAATCTCATACCTGCTGGTGTTGCTGCTGCTGTTTAAATCTTCAGGAACACAGTCTTGTGTTTCCTGAAGTTGTGTTTCGTGCTTCCAGTTTGTGTGATTGTTCTTGGAAGTTGTTCTTGTTTTGATTCTTTCTTCCCACGTTTGTTCTAGTAGTTTATGTGGGTTTTGTGATTCTCCAAGATTCTATATCTTGTGAGAGTTTTGTGTTAATTGTTAAGATTCAAAAACAGTCTTGATTTTAATATTATTTGTTGCCTTGAGGCGTGATCTACAAGTTTGATACTTGTAGATTGTTTTTTGTGTGATTTTCTGTCTTCCTAAGTCTGTGTGAGTTCAAATCTTAAAACAAATATTCCGCTGCTATTTTCTGTTAGACACTTTCAGTTCACATTGTTACTGTCATTGTTGCAACATTCACTGCAACATTGGCAGTAACATCGTTCCATATCGAGAATCCGTGCATCGCGTTCTTTCAATACTGCCATTAAAGACTGAAGAAAAAACAAGGCTCTGAATCTCTCCAACAACATCTAGTTTTATACATTCAGTGCATTCAAAGAGATCATTAACTTATCAAAGAAGTCCTCTCCAACAACAAGAAGATCTGCATCAACTGTTAATCATTTGCTTCTTATTGTTGTAACCCTTTACTATTCATTTGCACATTTGTACTCTGTTTCCCAGATATTCAAATTCCCCAAACCCAAACACAAGTCAAATATTTTGTACACGATTCATTGGACATTTCTGCAATAGAACTAGTGGAATAGTACATATTTAAATCCAATGTTGACTGCATTGGTGGTGGACATAACACTCATTATAGTACGAACCATCTCAATTGTGTTATTCTCTCTCTCTTGATTACTGCTTTAATCTGTCAATCTTTCCTTTAACTTATTCCCTCGGCAGCAGACTTAAGTATTCAGTTAATTCTATCGGTAGTACTTCACCGGCAGACTTGAACCGTCTTCCTTAACAAGACTTCTGTTACTTCAATCTTCTTAATAGATTGCAAGTGCTTGTTCTAGGATTTACTTAAAAAGTTTTTAGTGTTAAAATAAACTATTCAAACCCCCTCTTCTAGCTTATTATTGTGTCATTTGAGACTAACAATAACTTAGCGCCCTTAAATATTTAAACTAGAATTAAATAAGAATTTTAAATTTATACATTCCTAAAAATTGCATCGATTGACTCAATATACAGATTAAGTGAGACCTATTATTACAGTGAAACAAATAAATAAATTGCTTTTATTATGAATATTAATATGTTATGTATTTTCCTTTCAAGCTCATGCATAAGTGGAAACCATCGTTAATTTAATAAGAAAAATAAAGGTAAAATGAGTAGTGAAAGTAACTTCATAAAAAAGAAAGATTAAAAAAGTGGTTTTTTTTAACAAACAAAAAATGAAAAGTGATTTTTTTAGAAACTGGGAGAGAGTAATATTTACTATTATAAGATTTCTTTTGAAGAGAAATTACATTTTTTATCCGGTTAATTCCATTTTGATTTGTAATATGGAATTCAAGTTCTTTCCTTGTCATATGAAAATTCATTTTACAGTATCCACTATTAAAAATAAAAAAAGTGAATAGAATAGTGGATTTTGTAAATAGAATAGTGAACAATAAAAATACATAATATATCAATATTTAGAATCAAGAGCAAACCATCTAGGACTAAAATCGGTGTGATTCGACGGTGTTACCTTACATTCCTACGAAAAAATAACTAGAGACAGGGTACGTTAAGACCAAAAAGATAGATATCATTTATCATTTAGGCTTTGTTGTTCACTTAGTTTTTAAAACTTTGGTTTTGGCTAACTCAATCGTTACAAAAACGAAAATCTAAAACTCAAAAATCAACCCAAAACCCATGCATGGTACCAAATAGAAGGCCAACATCACTGTGGACATAGTACCTGAGTAGAAACATGAAATTTTGATGATAGTCGTAGTTCTTATTCCCTCTATTCCAAAATTATTGTTTTCTTTTTTTGTTCGTTCGTTTCAAAATAATTGTCTTGTTTGAAACTTCTTTTTTTAGGATAATACTTTTACCACTTTACCCTTATTTTTTCATCATACTTTAATTATGGACTACATACACATGTTTTGAAGTAAACTATATACATCAAACTAATATTAATAATCCAGTCAAATGTATTTTCTTAAACCGTACGTCAAGTCAATTCAGATGATAATTTTGAGACGGAGGTAGTGTTTATTAATTGTTCAAGCTAAATTCATTATTGCATGTGGATATGATCAATCTTGGTTAACATAAACAAGCAAATATATATTTCCAAATTCATTATATAACTGTCTCAATTAAACTCAAAGGCACATCGTTAGCATTCGAATATTGACTCCAGTTACCTTCCTTATCCAGGAAAAATTCCAAAGCCAGTTGCCAAACATCACCTTCCTATGAAATTTCCTAAAGAGACATTCATAACAACGTCACAGATCACAATTTTTTTCTTCCCTTTTACGGCTATCCAATTCCAAATACATCAACTTCCACTTTAGGACGATCCAAAGAGCATCCAACCACTGTCCTAAAGAAATCTACAGCCTACCCCATTCTGTCTTGTTTAATTGTTTTTTATTATTATTTATAATTCTGTTCTAGAAAGAGGGTCCAGTAGGGTAGGGAATTTTCCATACTATTGGTTCTTCAATTCTTTAGATTCGTCTAGGTATATATGGACATTAGACAGGATATATAGCGACTTGGAAGTCAAGTTTAAACTCATTAATATTTAGAAATTGATTTGTATCCATGCTTGATGTTAACTTGGAATTTCTTCTTAATCTTTGTCGTTATCGTCGTATGGAACTCTATCATTTCAATTATAAAACCGAAAAAATCTAAACCTGTTGCCTTTGTTTTTCTTTTTTGTTTGGTGGAAGTGGGAGTGGTTCGGAGTAAAGAAGTGGACTTTCGTCTCCTTAATGGACAGTACGAAATCACCATTCGACATAAATTTATTTTTGATGAAATCCGTATATATTTTGGTTCCGTTAGTTACGTGTCATAATATATTTTAGGTTGACTTATACTTTTTAGTGTTTGTGTGTATTTTTGGTAGATATCATTTTTCTCTAGGATCACTTTTTTCCTTATTGTAAATAGGATTCCTATAATTTTGTTCTAGGTTATAAAGTTTCAATAAGTGAAAGAATATTAAGAAAATTATCGCTAACAAGTTTTAGAATTTCGTAAAACCAATTAATAGATTTTTATATATTGATCAAAGTTTAATCAAGTAGTTGGCGCAAAAAAGGTTATTTTTCTTGGTACAGAGAGAGTATTCGTTCTGTTAAGAAAAATGAACATATTTCGTTCTACCTGCATATTATTGTCGCAATGCAAGTAATTAAGCAAGACCCATTTCGACTTGTTTGCTTGCTGATACAAGAATGGTAGGTATCCACCATGCACTTGGCTGCATGGTTTATTTTGCATATTTGAGTTGTACGTAGGATCGTGTTAAGATATTTGTGGATGTTTATATATATATTGTGGTTTCGTGTGGACTGTATTCTCTTAATTTTGATGAATACAATTCATATTTATGTTTAATAGAAGAAATTATACGTTATTAACAATTAAACTCATAACGGATATATATATATATCTCGTAATAATTGAGTGATTCATGTTTAACTTTAACCAGACACGCAAGTGATAAGTGGTGGGAAAGACATGTGGTTGGGGGCCGGGAGGGGGGGATAGTACTTAATTAGTTGGTGATTGATTGGGAAAGAAAACAATACTCCGGCACAAGTCAAGTTTAAATTGATAACAAAGGAAGAAAGACTGAAACAATTTGAGTAGAGAATAATAAAAGTAAAATTTGGTGCTAACGTTCCACTTATGCAGTGGCCTGGGCACTGCCAGCAGCATCGGATTCTTGTTTAGGTATATCTATATGGTAATGAAGTTATGATTCTCGCAATTAAAAGGAGTAGTTGCAATTATTCGTTGAACGTAAGCCAAGAACCTAGAATGATACTAGCTAGGGCAGTGCATATACCTAGTTTCTAGTTAGCCATTCAACACTACATGTGAGTGGTGACCAAATACTTGTACTATTCCAACGAATGGTGCCGTGCGTAGCGCTCTTGACTTGGTATGCAGATTCTGAAATTTGATGAGGGAATTGCCGAAAAATGCTCTTTGCAAGTTATAACGTGGACGTGAGTAGTATATGCATGACTGACCTCGTCATCAAAACTAGTAAATTCTGGAATAATACTCCATAAATATATATATACGGATATACCTAATTATATTCTGCTATTAATTGAGACAACTTTGACATGATGTTGTGCCTCCACGTAAACCAAGGAACTTGTAAGATTTTTGGGACGTACAACACTTTAAAGCATAATATTCATGAATTCTATCGATGAAAGGTCATAATAAGCTGCATGCAGGAGTATTTCAGTTAAAATTTGCTGGTAATTTGTATGTATTGATTTTATTTTATTTTTAAGAAACGGGGTGTACATTCTTTGATTCAGATCCAAAGACAATTAAACTTACACATGGCCTGCCTTTTTTTTTTTCCGTTTAATCCTAATATAACCTCATGAACGAATGTCCAAACTTATCTATTAACTGCAACAATGGCCGGATAGTAGGGTTTCCGTCTCTTGTGATCAATCTTTTAACTGCAACAATGGCCGAAATCTATCATGTATTAATGGAATGACCATTGTTATGTAACAAACAAGCAAATGAAACAAGGATCTAATCATATACCGTGCTTTTGCGGTTTTGCCAAGAGTGGATTCTTTAACGGTAGCCAAGCTGATTTCGTGATTTTTAATAGGATTTTGCTAAGTTGTGTCTTAATTTACTGCACTTGTTCAGAATTTGATAATAAAAAAATTTGAAATTAAAATTCATTACTAATATCAATGTATTAAAAGTATCACCCGATACATTGGTCTGTGTTTCTAATCTACAATATTTCAATTCTTAATTTTTTAACAACCCTCGAAAAACACCCTAACTAGTATTTGAAGGGATCTATAATAATGGATTCATGTGGCATATCATGTATTTAAAGTATGCGTAAATCTCCTAAGATGATTTTACGGTCTTAATGCGTAAGACATAGTCTCACTCTTTCAGAACTCAACCCACCAACGCGCTGTGATATTTCATAATAATTAATGTATATTTTAATATCCATTAATCTTATCATAATTAATTTGATAGTTAGTGTTCAATGTTTCTTAGCCCATTCCAACGTTAATCGACAATATCAAAGATTTAAAGAGCACAAATTGGACAAGCAAATGATCTCTCTCATTCCAGTTTCTTGAAATGTTAGATACAATTTTTTTTCATTTCCCCAGTATATATTTCATCGATCGACCATCCAATTTTTTTCAATGGACGAACCTAATTGTTGTATGTACAAAGTAAAAAAAAACCCATACAAAAGCTATTATTGCTTTTTCCTATTTAAGGATAAGAGCAAGGTGTAAAATCATTGTCGTTGTCGCTTGGAGACGTAAGCCTTTCAACAAATACATCTAATGCCTCCTTCATCCACGAGCTCTGGCAAACTTCTCTAGCTTCGGGTACTGTCATCTGCAATATATTTGTTCAAATCTTTTATTAGTATGTAGACAATTTAATGAAAATTAAAAACGCCCATTATTCTTCAGAAAAATTAAACCCATATAGGATAAAAAAGACAAAAAAAAGAACGAATAACGTACCCATACTCTTTGGCGAAGATTTTTTTCTGGCCATAGATCAAGTTGTTCGGTAACAAGCATGGGGAACATGTACCCTTCATGGTATATTGCGCAGCTTTTGCTCTTAAACCTCCATTTTCCTAATTCACACTGTTACAATATTGATGGATCAGATATTTAGTGAAATTAATGGGAGAAAGACAGATATATAGAATTATATATCTAAATTTAAGGCGAAATAATGCTAATTACAATTGGAAAAGTTTGCAAATGAGGCATGCATGCTGGTCTTGTTAGTTTCATATAAACATATGTAATACGTATAATTTTTCTTTGGAAAGAAAATATTTAAGCGGACAGAGATCGAATTAGAGAAATGAATATGTACCTCGACTATTCCGAGAACACCAGCTTCTTCAAGGGACTCGCGGGAAGCTGCTTCTTCGACAGACTCATCTAGTTCCCACCCTCCCTGGTATATCAAAATTGTTTAAAAAATTAGTCATGCAAAATAAATTAAAAGAGGCTAGGATATTATTTTCTTAAAACAGTAAGAATAGTCTAATTTAATTTACAACATTCAAAAAGGGTGGCCATTTTGTGCACGTGTGTGTGTGTGTGTGTTACACCAAGAAATATTAATCATATATACCTTAGGAAACATCATGGCTTGACCTTTCTGCGAGCTGATAACAAGGACTTCCAATTCACCAGTATCATCTTTATACCTATATGGAATGCATCTGCAAAATTCAAAAAAATCAGCCTTATTCCTCCAAATGAAATCTAAACGTCACCACATAAAAAATGAATATAAATATATATAGATTTTCAAATGTATAAGAAAGAAACAAAATAGGACTTTCAAATGAAATTTATTACAACGTAAATTGAGATAGAAAAGAAAAGCTCAAACGGAATAGGATCAGCGTTTGCCATTCTGAAAAGGATCTAATATATGCAATCTTATGTATGACGCAAGAAAAAAAAGGAAAGATATCTATGTGATGATGATGATCGATGATGAGGGACTAAGAAGAAGAAGAAACATACCCAACAACGAGGCGAAGACCCATGTTGTAACGTTGCAAATTTCGTCCTGTACGAGAAACCAAACACACCATCTTCTTGATCTTAATTGAAAAAAGGGTTGATGAAGAATTGGCTACAAAGGCTCAATTGAAATGAAACGATGCTTAATGTAGGTATGTATGTATGTATCACACAAAATAAGAGATGAGATGAGAAGAGTAATTCGTAATTCGTAATTAATTATATATCTTTTTGTTTATGGTATTGATTTGAGAAAGAAAGAGAGGCGAATAGGTGAGCCTTATATAGAGGACTGATCAGGGGTGAGAGAAAATAATGGATGGTGGGCGCTAGCTAACTCCGTGTGTGAGAGAGAGAGAAGCATTAAAAAAATTGCGTACGCGTCAGTCGTCACTACTACTCAGTAGTCAGTACTCAGTCACTAGCTAGCCACTGACCACTGTCCATTTTTCAAATTAAGGTGAATCCGAAACTAACTCTGAGTTTCTTCCTTCCTTCTAAGCAACTCTCTCTCTCTCTCTCTCCCTCCTTAATTTCTTTAAATAATTATATAATGTATCTAATTTTATACAGTACATTATTTAAGTAATTAATGCATTCGGCTGTGAAGTATTTTAATTAAAGATTTATGATTCCCTGCACTGCACATATAATAATTCATACATTGTACGATGTATTTTTCCATCTCCATTACAAGGGGAAATCACATTCATCCCGATACAAAACGTCTTCAGAATTTTAATTCGTAAGATAAAGTTTTATTTTCTCACGGCTCAATTTATTAACACACGATGAGTCGGGTTATGAGGATCTATCTTACAAAAAATATTCGTAAAATCCGTTTTACACAAGCTTTTATCAATCCAGATTATGGTATAAGCAAATTGAGATTGTATCTTTCTTCTTTTTTTCTTATATAGGAAAATTGAGAATGTGTGTGTGCACTATTGGTCTTTAAACTTTTGAATATGCTGGTTTTAGTCCATGTATAACACCAATGGATGCGATTGAAGGCTGGTATGTTGAGTGATATTATTATTGGAGGGGTCAAGTTGTAAGAGTTGAAAATCTCAGGTGCTAATAGAACATCCTCTTTTTCAAATAAAGGAAAACAAAAATGTTCTTCGGTGAAAAGGGAAATGCATAACGAACTGATGCCTGGCCCAAAAGGCTCAAACTCTGGTCACATGTCCAACACGCCTATCTTATGATCACGAATAAATCACGTGCACTTTCAAGATTCAAGCTCAAAGTCATAAGCGAACATAAACAAATCCCTAGCCATCTTAACACTATAAGCGAGCATGCTCACCTTACTCGGTAACATAGTAATGGTTGTTTTGAGCGTGTGCAATTGCTTCCAGAAAACCCATCCCCACGTTTCGAACGTGGCCATGAATGTGCCAGTATTACACGCTCAACATTTAATGAGCATTTTTCAGTCCTTTTGGTTGGCTATATAAACCCTCAATATGGAGAGAGAAGGTACATTTACATATACACAAGCTGAAACTCTGTCAAATTGCTTATTCAATTGAGTGTTTGCTAATTATCACGTGGAGTGCATTTGCAGAGTAAGCCCCTGCTTAGTTTACGAGATTTGTTGCCCTCTTGACAGGTTTAGGCCTTCGAAGAAGCGGATAGAATTGAAAGCCATATATCCGGATAATCAAGCCTAGTGTATCTGATTAATTTGGATACATCACGAACGAAATAAAAATACAAAGAGATCTAGAATACAAAAAATGTAGTGTTTTCTCTTTTAAAGTTTCAATGCAATACTTTAAATCACAGTGTTTTAAAAATGTAATACGTTTAAAAACGCTTTAATTTGGAGCGATGAGGGAAAACAAAGATTTTAGAACGCTACGTCATTTATTACAACTACTTTGTTTATGAAAATAACATTTTGAAATAGTTTATCAAATGTTTTTATAAGAAAAATAATCGTGTTTTTAAAATGTTGTATTTTCAAAAAGTTGCATTAAGATGCTCTAGTCCTAAGCTAGCATTACAGCGTCTTTGGACAAGTATTCCCGAAAAGTCACCTAAATAATTAAACAAACAGAACTGCGAAATAGAATGGAAATAAAGCAGTGGATGTGCGTCATGCATGGAGGTATTGAATAGGTTTGTCAATGGATCGGATTCGGGTCGAATTAGTCAAATCTATATCCAATTTTTAAAGAAATTATAAGGATTTGGAATCGGATCAGATCATCTTTCGGATATTCTAAAGCTCAATCCATATCCTAAATTTTCGGATTTAGATTTTATTATGATCTTATTCCCCAATTAAAATACTCATAAAATTAATATGATCCGGAATCACTGCGGATCTACCAATTTTTAGAGTTTTTTTTTTTTTGAAATGATTCTCACATATTGATATCGTTAATGCAACTAGACTAGGTTCATAATACCCATTACACCAAGTTTAACATAGGCTTAAGTGAGGTTTTCCTCAAAGGGTAATGCTAGGGCCACTTTAATAGCACTCAATTTTGGGTACCAAATGATATGGCATCTTATGTGTCATATTGTTAACATAACTTTTTAACTTATAGTGGAGCCCATAAAATGCCAAATAAGATGATACATGGAAACCATATCATTTGGTGCACCAAGTTTAACATAGGCTTAAGCGAGGTTTTCCTCGAATCTCGTGAAATAACGGAATATCAAAGGAGAATCAAATTTGATTTTGCTTAGAATTTAGATCAGTCGTTGGGGAGGAGATGTCTCCTTTTCCGTTTCTTTCTTTTCTCTTCTTGCCGTTTCTCTCTTCGAGTGGGTCCATTTAATATTTTTTTTCTTTTTCTTTGAATTTTGGCCCTTTAGCAATTAAAAAAAATAAAAAAAATATTTTTAAAAACTATACATTTTTTGGACACTAAATGAATTTTTTTTTCAAAATTTGAAGTTATTAAGGATAAAAATGGTGGAGTATAAAAACTTATTGAAGTTTATGTCAAGCTATTATATATATTTTTTATTTTGATAGCTTATGAATGTCAGATGAAATTTTATTTTTATTATTATATATATATTTTATTTTGATAGCTTATGAATATCAGATGATTTTTTTTTATTTTTAATAAATTAATTATTAAATAAAGATTAAAGATGATCTTTTATTATACATCTTCTTATGAATCGGAGACATCCACGTGCAAAATTTTGACTTGTTTGGGTTTAATATTGACCCTTCTTCTTTCTCTCTCTTTCCCCTTCGCCTTCTATATTTATAAAAGGAAACCTAACGTCTAACCTCCTATTTGGTGTAGGTTAATTAGGCGTCTTCTTACTTTTTTTTTTACTTGGACAATTTTACTTTACCCCTATGTAAAGCGATTTGACAGCAGGCATTGGGGTTATTTTGGTCTTTACACAAAAGACAACACCATTTGATTGGCAACGCCAGTACAACTAAATTTACCTTTGTCCTCCGTACAGCTATTCTAATAAATCTATTTCCATTTGTTTTACGGAAAATAATTTTCAAAAAATATTTTTATTATTTTTGGTGTTTAATAATCATAGAAAAGTGTATTTAATGTAAAAGTTTTTCTTAGTCAACGGAAAATAAAGTCTTTTTTTAGGAAAATAACTTACAGATTTTCGTAAGTCATTTTTTAAATATTCGAACACTCATTCAATCCCTTCCATAATTACACATATTTACATATACGCACAATATTTCAGCCAACAAATAAATTGTTTAGAAATATAAATGAAGTTTGTGCACACTATTTATAAATTATAATTTTAATAAATACTCACAAGTCTTAAAATTAATGTCAACTATATTATTTAAGGACGTCTCAAACATTATCCATTTTATTTTTTAAAAAGTTTTTTTAATATCAATTATCAAAAAAAATTATTTGTATTTGTGAGACTGAAAAAAGATTAACCTTATTGATTTGACACCATAAATAATAAATTGAAGTTACTAAAGAAAAATCATTTAAGTTCAACACTATTTTATATTAAATATGAGCATTATGAGAAGGAATAAATAGTAGAAGTCATTTTTAATATATTTTCTTCGCTAAGGTTATGAGAAGGAATAAATAGTAGAAGTCATTTTTAATATATTTTCTTCGCTAAGGTCTACACATTTATATAACAGCTAATTTACACACGTGAAGTGATCTAATTGCTATAATCACTCCTAATTGGAACTAAACAAGACAATAGCTAATTACAAATCATTCTATATTTAATTAAACCGAAATCTCCTTTGCGTGATTTGTGTCATTTTTCTTCATTGCCTGGATGTTTGTCGCGATCTCTTCCATTAGTTTCATGATCTTCTTTAACACTCCTCCTCAAGTTGGAGTGTATGTTGACGACGCCCAACTTGCTAAGTTGATGTTCGAACTGATGGGTACTTGATGGTTTTGTGAACAAATTAGTCGGTTGATTGTTAGTCCGGACATGTGAGGTATTGATCATTCTTTCTTGGATTTTCTCTCGGACCAAGTGACAGTCTATGTCTATGTGTTTGGTTCTTTCATGGAAGACTGGGTTGGATGCTATTTGGATGGCGACTTGATTGTCATAGAACAAGCTTACATGATTAGTGTGTTTAATCTATAAATCCATTAGAATATTTTTCAACCATATGATCGCACAACATGTATTCGCCATAGAGCGGTATTCTGCTTCCACACTTGAACGTGACATTATTGACTACTTCTTAGTTTTCCAAGAGAATGGAGCTTGTCCAAGTAGAACACAATAACCCGTAATAGATCTCCTTGTGTCCTTATATCGAACCCAATCTGCATCATAAAATGCTTGAAGTTGTAATGCACCAGTTGATGGTAATAGAATTCCTCGACCGGGTGTCTCCTTGATATATCGCAACACCTTAGAGGCTGCTTCCAAGTGTGGTCGCCTTGGTTTGTCCATGAATTGGCTTAGTATGTGTACAACGTAGACAAGATCTGGTCCTGTGACTGTGAGATAATTCAATCTTCCTACCAATCGTTGATATGATGAAGCATCCAACAGGAGTTCTCCATCCATTTGTGTGAGCAAAACATTTTGCTTAACTGGGAATCGAGATGGTTTAGCTCCTAGAAATCATGTATCTTCTAAAATTTCAAAGACATATTTTCGCTGCGATAAACTAATGCCTTTCTTTGATCTCGTAACTTCTATGCCAATGAAATATTTGAATTTGCCAAGATCCTTGAGTTTGAATTGCTCAGATAAAAGAAGTTTAGTGTTCTCTATTTCTTGCAAATCATTACCTGTCAAAATTATATCATCGACATATATAAGTAATTGTAAGTCTAGTTGGCAACGAAATAAGGCTTAGATGGAAGGGTGAATAGCCTTTTAAAAACTTTGAGAGTTGTTTTGAAAACTTTAAAAAGTTGCAGTGGAAAAGATAAGTTTTTAGTAGTTGATGTAAAATCAGCAGATAACATTTGCTGAACATAAAACAATTTGGGTAACACCTGTTAAACTTAAAACAATTTAGTTTGGTTTTTCTTTTGATCACTTAAGTATAAAGACTGAATTGAACTACAATATATATAAGATCAACTATGTAAATAATTCAGAAATGTAACTGTTAAACACTTAAGTAGATAGAAGCTGTTTAAGTGTATGAACAGTAAAAACAACACATGGAAGAACAAAGTATTTGGAGTGGTTCACAGTGTTAAAACTGCTACATCCATTACCAAGTTGGTTAAACTTGGATTTTGAAGTGCACTAAATATATTGAAATTCTAAGTGATCACTAATGGATCTGTGTACAACAAAAACCAGTGTTTGAGGAGTATGATTGAGCAACAATCATACTCGTGCAACAATCAAGTATTCTTTTAAGATTTGGAAAGAAGTAAGGAAGAATACAATGATTGTCTAAATAAGAACTAGAAAAAGAATAATATGTGTAAGGCTATCTAGTAAGTGTCTAAGGACTGAAACACGTCAAGGAAAGAATAGCTTGGAAGAATGTGTTGAGTGTTTAGTTCTGAGTTGAAGCAAATCAAAGAGAGAATAGCTTGTGAGAAATGAATGATTGCTTCAACTTTTGTTTTGGAGAACTGGAGCATTTCAAGAGAGAATAGCTTGAGGGAATATGAGAAATGCTTATGTCTAGTTCTGCACTTCAATCCTTGCATCAACATCTTTAAATAGAAATCTTGAGTTTGTAGCCGTTGGAGAGCAAGGTTGAGTTTTTGAATTCCCTGTTAAGAATGAAGGTGAGAATTTTTTTCATTTAAGTCTGAAAGATTTATAACAGATAAATATATTCATTCCTTGGAATAAGAATGACTTTGAGTTCCTTGTTAGGTGAAAAAGACATCTTCTCATAAATATGCATAAGGGAATTAGATAAAGACAATATCTTCAAGCATGATATATTAAATAAGGTGGTTGGCTAGTTGATACATTTAACCTGTAAAGCATTTAATGTGATGACAAAAAGTCTTCTATGAATAATATGAGAAAAATATAAGTTTACTTTATAAAATAAAGAAACAAGGAAAGAGAAAACTTCATTTAATGTTGATGTAGAAAATATCAGCTTGTTTACTTTCCCAAAGTAAACATCATCAACTTGTACTATTCATCGACACTATTCATTTGCTATAGTAGCTACAGGACCTTCGATAGATACAGTACTTTCAGCAATTGTAGCTTCCTTCTTAAAGCTTCTTTTAGCTTTCAGCTTCTTGCTTGCAAAGCTTTTAGAACAGTCTAAATAAAGTTGCCTTCTTGAGTGTAGCACGTAGTTTACTAACAAATAAGTATATATGCAATCTTCTAAGATTTAAGTAATGGTTACAAGCAAATCCAATAAAAAAATATATATACAAAAAATGGTTTTACATAAATAATCATGTTAATATTCCCAACAGTAATGACAAGAACTTTGTTCCCTGATTTCGAACGAATAATGTATAATCTGAAAGAGATTGCTAAAATCCTTCACTTTTGAGTACTTGAGATAGTTTCATAAACCACTGTCGAGATGCTTGTTTTAGTCCGTATAGAGATTTGTGAAGCTTACAAACACGATTCTCCCCCTTTCGTTCGAAACCAGGTGGCAAGGACATGTAGACTTTTTCATCAAGGTCACCGTGTAAGAATGCATTGTTTACATCAAGTTGGTGAAGATGCCAGCCACGGGTAGTTGCGACACTTAAGAGAATGTGGACGATGACCATTTTGGCAACTGGAGCAAAAATCTCCTTGTAATTGATGCCTTCAATTTGACGATATCCCTTGGCCACCAACTGAGCTTTATAGCGTTCGATGGTGTCATTTGCTTTCAATTTGATTTTGTAGACCCATTTACATCCAATGGGACACTTGTGAGGTGGTAGTGGTGTGAGACTCCAAGTCCCATTGTCCTGTAGTGCGGTGATTATTTTTTATGGTCTCTCACCAGTAAGGACTTTGGACTGCCTTATTATAACTTTTGGGTTCCTTTAGGAGGGTTAGTCGAGCAGTATATGATTTATGGGGGACAGAAAGTTGAGTATAAGATAAATGATGATGGATAAGGTGATGTGTACATGTACTAGATGTCATGTTTGAAGAAGAAGCTGAGTCAGATCTTGAAGGGAGGGCCATACCAATATGAAAGTCTTGCAAGTATTGGGGTGGCTTGACTGCATGGTAGCTACGATGAGGAGGTGGTGCAATGAGTATGGGTGCAGCTGATTGTGATGTTAATGACGAAGGGTCGGTCAAATTGGAAGAAGAAGGTTAAGTTGGGTTATTTGGTGGAGGTTCAGTTGGGTAAATCGTAGTCAAAATGGGTAACTACTGGAAGAATGAGATGGAGATCAGTTACAAGCTGAAGTGTGGGTATGTATGTATAAGGGAAATTGTGTTCAAAGAAAGTGATGTCCCGTGAAACAATAAACTTTTTTGCTCAATGTCAAAACCTTGTATCCTTTCTTGGCATAAGGATAGCCAAGAAATATGCATCATGAAGATCTTGGGTCAAACTTAGAAGGTCGATTTGCATGGGTTGACACGAAGCAAAGGCATTCAAATACTCGTAAATTAGAGTAGCTAGGGGACTTGTTGTGTAGTTTTTCGAAAGGTGTTTTACCTTTAAAAAGAGGTGTATGCGTGCGGTTGATTAGATAAGCTGAAGTGAGGATAGCATCACCCTAAAACCGTTTAGGTAAGCCAGCTTGGATAAGCAAGGCTCGTGCCATATTCACTAAATGTCTGTGTTTACGTTTAACAACGCCATTTTGTTGTGGTGTTTTGACAAAACTAGTTTCATGTACTACCCCCTTCCGTGCATAGAAATCAACAAGGTCAAACTCGGAACCATTATCGCTACGAATCATTTTGACTTTGGTGTTGAATTGGTTTTTAGCCATGTTGACGAATGTGATCAAGATATTTTTTCGGTTTCAGATTTGTGTTTCTTCAAATAAATCCATGTGCATCTAGAGTAATCGTCAACAATAGTAAGAAAATATTGGGCACCACTAATGGAAGCTACTCTATAACCTCCCCAAATGTCAACATGAATTAAATCAAAACATGATTTACTTGAAATTGAACTGTTCAGAAAGGGAAGTCTTGTTTGCTTGGCTAAGGGACAAACAAGACATTGTTTAGCATCACAAACTTTATTGCTGAGATTTAAAAACTGAAACAAAGGGGTAACTTTTGTTGAAGGATGTCCAAGTCATTGATGACAAATGGGAGGTTTGAAGATTGAACGCTACAGCAAGTGCTTTTCTCATTTTGTGCAAGATGGTATAGGTCCTCCTTTTCAATTCCCGTCCCAATCATCTTCCCCGAACGTAGGTCCTGTAAGATACAACATTTATTTAGGAATATAATAATAAACGATATTGGGTGGCTAATTTGCTGATGGAAATTAAATTCAATTGGAAATATGGGATACATAAGACATTGTCAAGGACGAGATCAGAAGTCAGAACTACTTTGCCAATGTGGGTTACTTGTGCTAAGAATCCATTTGGTAATTTCACAGTTCTGTTGCTGACTCGTTGTGAATGTGTAAGTAATTTTGGATCATAAACCATGTTATCCGTGCAACCGCTATCTAGAATCCAAGTATATTCATGTGTATTTGATAAAATTGAGAAAGCTTTACCTGAAAGTGTTTCGTCCATTGGACAAGTGCTTACGTGGTTGATTGATGAAGTTTTGCCTTTTAACATTTCTAGGATTTGCTTACATTCATCGGTGGTGAATGGAAAATGGGTAGCTCCTTTCATATCATTCATGCTGGAAGTGACATGGTTTCCCTTTGATGCGGTCGCATACCTTGGTCCCCATCACGTGTCATCTTTTTTTTTGCAACAATATTCAATGGTATGGCCTTAACTAACCACAAAAAAGTGCATTTAAGATGGGCTCTGCAATTTTTTGTGGCATGGTTTGTTCGATCTGTTGCATTTTGAGCACTTTTGTTCTCCTACAATTCTGTAATTCTTCATAGCAAAAGCAGTAACTTCGAGTTGTGTTGCGCTCTTACCAAGTGCTGCTTCAGTTTGTTTCTCATGCCTATGTACTCGTGAATAAGCCTTATTCATTGTAGGCAAAGGATCCAATAAAAGTGTATTGCTTCGAACATTGGCATATGATTCATTGAGACCCATGAGAAACTTCATAGTTTTTTGTGTCTCCATATACCCCATTGTCTCCTTGATGGTGTTGCATGTACATGAAGGAAAAGCGTAGAGGACATCGCGCTCATCCCATAGTCCCTTTAAGTTCGTAAAATAAGATCCAACACTTATTCTACCTTTAATGCAACCATGGATCTCATTTTCGATGTTGTACAGTTCAACCATGTTGACGTAAGAAAATCTTTCATGCAGTTCCAACCATATCTCCCCTGCTCCATTGCAGTGAATAACGCTGCTAGCAAATTCCTTGGACATGGATGCTAAGAGCCATGTCTTGACAAGGTTTTTGCATAGATTCCATTGTTGATGCTCTTTGACATTCTTCTCGTCTGGTTTAACAATGGTTCCATCTACGAATCCAATTTTGTTCTTGACGGTTAAGGCCATAGTCATGGATTGTATCCATGTGCTATAGTTGTCTTCCACCAGAGAGTGAGGTACTAGTATTGCACCTGGTTGATCTGAGTGGTGTATGTAAAATTAGTGATTGGGGCTGTTCCATTTTCGTGCTGTAGTGGTGCTAGCAGCCATGGAGTTTGGCGTGTGGTTGTGCTAATTGTTTAGTATCTTGCTCTGATGTCATGAGAAGAAATAAATAGTAGAAGTCATTTCAATATATTTTCTTCACTAAGGTCTACACATTTATATAACAACTAATTTACACAAGTGAAGTAATCTAACTGCTATAATCACTCCTACTTGGAAGTAAACAAGACAATAGCTAATTACAAATCATTCTTGTAACATCCCGAGCCCGAAAGCCGAGTCCGCTACGTGTAGCCCATACACTGTCCCACTGAGCACGCAGCACCTTGGGTCATCAGGCCCACCACAAGCCGACCCAAAAGTCCATGGATGATGTTGGTGCATAGTAGTAACGCATGGCTACCTTATAAATCAAACGCAAGTCCCACATCTACCCGATGTGGGATTGGGGTATTACAATCTCCCCTACTTAAATACTTGACGTCCTCGTCAAGGCCGAATCGTAACCCGGGCCATGCAGGAATCAATAGGTGACTCGTACGGGGATCAAGAAGTGGCTCCCACCTTCTGCGGTGTAGCACTTTGTTCCCACATTTTCGGTCGGGACTCGCTCTGATACCATTTGTAACGTCCCGAGCCCAAGAGCTCAGTCCACTACGTGTAGCCCACACACTGGCCCACTGAGCACGCAGCACCTTGGGTCATTAGGCCCACCACAAGCCGACCCAAAAATCCATGGATGATGTTGGTGCCCAGTAGTAGCGCATGGCTACCTTATAAATCAAACACAAGTCCCACATCTACCCGATGTGGGATTGGGGTATTATAATGTACCTGTCACACCCCCAAATTTGGTACCGACGCCACGGTCCCACAATTTGACCACGTCACTAACAATCATAACTTAAATCATAAATGTTCCAAATATCATAATAATTAAATCTTAAACATCCTTGACTAAAGTAAAAAATAAACCCAAGTATTTCAATACAAAATATATCTAATACTTAACATGAGTCTATATTTATTCAATGTACTATCAAGTGATTCCATAAAATAAAAAAAGACTAGATCCATAATTCTCGGAAACCATCATCTTGGTCTATCCGATCCGAAATCCTCTAATAAATCTTACTCATTACCTGAGAAAGAAGAGTATGAAAGGGTGAGCGAACAATACTCAGTAAGATCATATACAACCCCTCCGGTTACTAAGGAGGAGTTGACCAGAAACAAATCAGAGATGAATCAAGTGTTCAAAATCCATTGTTCAAAATCGATAAGCATGAGCAGTTTTTTTTTTTAGTTTTTCAAATGTCAAAGAGAAGATCGGCATTCCAAAGAAAGATAAATACTCAACGATTGACTCGAGTAGCCCACTGTCATCAACTGTCCTATACCGGTTGAAGACAACAAACTACTCACAGATATATACTCAGGATTCAAAGTAAAAGATAATAATGCAACAAGTAAACTCGAGTAACCAATTGTCATCAACCGTCCCATACCAGCTGATGCCAACAGATTACTCACAGAATTCCATGATCACATAAGCAATTCATAAATCATAGTTCATAGTTCATAGATCAACTTCACATATCATAGTTCATAGATCATTGGTATATCCGGATAACCATACCACTAGCTAGGTGGCATTCGAATAATTCGGCTGTTCGATAATCATATCCACTAATCAAGTGGTATTCGATATATTCGGCTGTTCAATAATCATGTAACCGACATAGTGTTCATGGTGGAATTTCAAATAATTAAATACTTTTATCAAATCAGGCATCGCCAAAATCATACTTTTCATATCAAAGGTATCTCACATGAAATTTAATAATTATGTGAGAATTAGCAGAAAAATCAATTCATGAGTTCGAATGAAGTGTAAGTGACGGAGTTCGAATTCAAATGTCGATTTAAAGTCGGAGTACGTTTCAAGAAATATCGATATCAAGGAAGTAAAGGAAATCTAACGAACGGTACATAAAAGATTGGAGACTTAAAAGAGATATAATCTCTTATCTCAAAATGCTTTACCCTCATAATAACAAAGTCTCACGCGTCGATTGAGCTCTAACTTGTCTTGCCTGAATATATAATTTCAAACATAACGAAATCATCGACTAATGGTATTTTATTAATTAATCCCTAATAGATTAATATATTATCTTTTCTTTGTAAAAAACTAAATAGTTTACTATAGTACCAAATTTTTATGACCAACTAATTTGATTTCTAAAATATCCTAATCTACCCAAACCCAAATGACTCACGCTACTAGATACATACACACATGACATTCAAGTATTGTAAATATATTATATCTATATTATAGTTATAAACCCCACAAATACACACACACACACACGACATTCGACACATACTAGCACACTTACAAAATATGTTATATATTGTGACGACCCGACCCGGACCCCAATGCGAGATCCCGAGTCCCGCCGTCCAAATAATCAATAACACAAGCATGCATAGTAGGATCATAAAACTCATGTGGCGCAACATCGCATACAAATAACAACTCGGCTACACTTGGCCGGAAAAACAACCTAAATTAAACAAGTCTTCGGCGACGTTACAGCCGGAACCCAACAACTACTCCTACAATTATTAACACATGCTTATAATAACCTCAACGGTCACAACATGCCGGAGACAACAACAACAATAATAATTAAACGAACTTTAGCGGAAGAAAACCGTAGTGAACCATACACATATAAACAGGCTCGACATACAAGTCGGCATACCAAAAGATTACAAGTATTAAGTGGTTAAGTTACATCAACATCAAAACCCCAAGCCAAGTCTACATGACTTGCTTCCCAACGTCCTTTCCAAAATAAAAGATTAACTAATAGAAGTCCAAAAGATCAACCTTGCGAATACAACAACCGAACGGAATAAGCGGGTCTAACGTGGACCGTCTCCTCGGCTCGGATCTAAGGAAAGACAAAGCAAACAAATAGGGTAAGTCGAAAGACTTAGCAAGTTACTAAAATGCATGATCATATTATAACATGGCATTTACCACAATTATTGTTCACGTTCATCATATAGCACTTAGCACATTATTCACGTAAGTGCAAGGAAATAAATCATACAAGTAGGATATGATATAGGCACGGCCGCTTCGTAGCTCCTGCAAAATAGTTTGTTAACCCAATATCGTGACTACGATGCTCGTGACTTGCATCGATATACCGAACTCCGCCGGCTAATAGCAGCCAGTGACGCACTTATTGTTACGGCAAAGGGGCTACTTCCCCATTGCGGCCTACAATGGAGGGGTGTGTGAGGTCCCAGGTACGGCGATCCATAGCGAGCACGAATCTCTCAATTCATGGAGGCTATACATCGTCCTACGACATAAAAATCAAACCAAATAGTGCCAATGGACTTAATGCAATGCTCAAGTAGATGTTTACTCGTAAAGACCAAATAATGATCGAATTCGACAAGAGCGAACTCGACCACCAAGTAGGGTATAATTCTCTACAATAAACCAAGTCAAGGCAATCAATTGTTCATAACCAAATAATCATAACGGGTTCAAATGCACATAAATAAACTCAACTTAAACATTGAGTAAACTTGACCAAACGTTGTCCAAACTTCGTAGGGATTGAAATTAGGGTTTATCAAGTTCAAATCTTCCCTAGAATCGACTCCGATGAGTCTTTGCTCTAATTTCCCAAATTTGGAGAAATTGAAGCTATGTGCTTCATAACCCAACCTAGGTCATTTCTAGGTTCAACAAGGTATTAAATTCACCAAGGCAATGCAAAGTGTTTCATGTTCAACATAGAGTTCATTTCATAGGATAGAACACATACAACATAACAACACATAATGTAGGCTCCATTTAGGGCATTCTCATATGAATAAACTTCCAACAACAAATAATATACATGTCTCTAACATGTTTAAAATCTTAAATAGACAAGATGAAAGAATAATATAGACTTTCACAAGCAAGAATTCAACCTATACATGCTCCTAACAAGCTCAAAATCTCAACATACAAGAAGATAGCATAGGAAGCATACATGTGCCCTCATTCACCTCAACCACCATAGGCTTTGTTTCCTTAGGGTCAATGAGAACTAAAGGAAGAAGATGAAGAAAGTAACTTACAAGTTATACACCAAAGAAAGAAATGGAAGAAACCAATCGGATGGAAATGCTCCTCTTCTTGAGCTCTACAACTTTAAAGAAGGGCTCTTGGGCAAAGGATGAATGGATGATTGAAGATGAAGATGAAGACCTCAAGCAACCATGGAAGAACTAGAGAGAAGATGAAATCCCGTTTTTGAAAGAGCTCTCAGCAAATGAGGGTGGAAGAGAGCGATTTGTGGCTTATAAGAGGTCAAAGTTGAGTGGGACAAGTGTCAATCACTTGTGGTCCCTTTTCTAATCTGATTTGTGGCTTAATTGGTCACTAAGGTGATCTTAATCTATCATTAAAAACTAGTTAGGGATGTTAGGACTTAAGTAGGAAGGGTTAGGGAGGTTTAGGATAGGTTTAGATAGGGGTTTGAAGTGTACAAGTCGTCCAATTTCAAAACAGGAGAAAATCATCCCGTAACAGCACAGCAGGTGAGGCGGGCGCCTCACCCAAGGCCATGCGGCCGCCTCAACTACTGAGGCCTCCCCCAAGTTCAGACCATTCAGCAATTACTCCCAGCATCTGAGGCGGGCGCCTCACAAGGTGCCATGCGGCCGCCTCGGCTCCAGAACCTCTAAAACTTGATCTAAACTTGATCTAAATGGTCCCAAACTTTTGGGCAACCATTCTAAGGTCTAACCCTACTCAAAACAAGTCGGAAACGCACCCGAACAACCCTCGGAACAAGCTAGAACAAGGCGCGAACCACGCGACGAATGAACAACGGATTAAACTCAAATCAAGCATCAATCAAACTAGGATATCTTGGGCATGAAAAAGGTTTGTTTCAACATGATTGAGACCTGAATAGAAAGCCAAGAACTCAACGAACACTTCGTACGTCGAAATAGAAGCAAATACGAGCAACGAGAGGAATCGCTAAGGCCAAATTCAACGCGATCAAACCGGCGATTCAACAAACAAGTTTATATGATTCTAAACATGTTATGGACTTCTAGAATGATCTATGAATGATTATAAAACATTTATATACCAAGTAAACATGCTCACAATCAACCAAGAAAGTATAAAGACAAGCATAGAATGCACATGCAAGATTATGGGGCGTTACATATATGAGTATGACCCATGCATCATAAGCCCCATACTGTCAAAGACCTCTCATAAATGTTTATTTTCTTGTTTGATTATTCATGACCTCATATGCTTACCTCCTCCACATATTAGATACACCAAATGTAATCATAATACACCCTCCTCATAAAACAAATGAATTACAATTCTTTTTCTCACCTTAGTGATGTTCTCCTTCTTCTTCCGCACTCGTTCTCCTTCTTTTGCCCCCTTTTTTTTTTGTACTCTTTTCTTTTCCTCCCTCTCAACCCTATTTATATAAAACCCTATTAGATTTCCTAACCCTAAGGTTAAATGGACCAATTTTCATTAAGTAATATTAACAGGGAATTATAATTAAATCTAGTCATAAGTGGGCCAAGTCCAAGTCCAACCCAATTTAATTAGTTACTAAATAGGTTTAAACCATTAAATTAACACAAATAATTATAGGAATAATTACAAGCCGGTACATTTTTTAAAACATGTTTTCAAATCAATCCAGCTATTTTTTAGACATATCTTTTAGGTACAATTTTGGAGGAAAAATACGTCACTGCCCTTTAATAACGAAGAATTCGGTTCCCCTCTCTCCCGTCTCATTTCATTCGCCTTCTAGACATTTCTAGGTCTCCCTCTCTTTCTCTCTCTCATTCTAACAATGGAGATGAAGAGTTTTGAAACCATCTCCATTCCCTCTCCTGCTCACTGTCTCCGTCTCTCTCTCCCTCACGATTGCGCCTCATCGTAGACGTCCATCGCCCAAGTCCGCAAGTAGAGAGAAAGCCTCAAGTGGAGAGAGAGGAGAGAGAAATCGACTATCTCCCCCGCTACTCTCCTCCTCTGTTCGTCTCAAACCCTAACTCGAAACTCTTTACAATAGCGAAGTAAGTGCACTGCTCAACCTTCTTTTGTTTTTCCTTTCGGTACCATGAGGCACAAGGCTGAGCAAGGTCATGCTGCCAACAATGGTCTTGATATTGCTGTAAGACTATTGGAACCCCTCAAGGAGCAGTTTCCTATCATCTCATATGGTGACTTCTATCAGGTTAGATTGGCCTCACGTACTGAGATTGAGTGGATCGGGGAAGCAGCAGCGAGAGAAGCGGAAGCAAGCAAAGCAAGAGAAAAGCGAAAAGGAAGCTACCTCGGGAACCCCACCCAAAGCAGAACATTGACTTGGGGCTTTACCAAGCAGCAGCCGACAAGAAGGAAGCTGGCAAATCGGAAAGTCCACTCTTTCTTAGCACAGGCTTCGGCCGGAATCGATAGCATGAAGAGCTCCAATGAGTTGGTCAGTTGATTAGACTGGAAAGCCAATTGATGAAAGATCTGATCTCGCTGGAACTAGTAGTAATGATTGTACAACCGAGAATGATTCTATAAATAAATTTGATTTGAGATACAAAGTAACTGGTTAATCACCTGATGCCAATTGTTGGCATCAGCATTTCACCTGATGCCAAAATTATGTTTGATAGGCATCAGCATTTCACCTGATGCCAAGATTTGGCATCAGCATTTTTGGCATCAGCACTATTTTTGGCATCAGCATCAATTGTAGGCATCAGCATTTTTGGCATCAGCAATATTTTTGGCATCAGAGTTTTGGCATCAGAGTTCTGATGCCTGGAATTAATTATGCTGATGCCTGAAATTAATCATCCTGATGCCAAGGCTTGGCATCAGAGTTTTCATTAATGGCATTTTTGTCATTTGGCAAGCAATTTGTAGTTATATGAAATGTGCAAAAAATTAATGGTCCTAGATGAAAAGATGTTTTAAAAATTGTACCCACTTGAAATTCCCCCATAATTATAACATTAATTATATAGACCCAAAACGATTGTAATATTAATTAACATCAATTAATATTTTAGCTAAAATTATCGGGGTATTACAATTCTATATTTAATTAAACCGAAATCTCCTTTGCGTGATTTGTGTCATTCTTCTTCATTGCATGGATGTTTGTCGTGATCTCTTCTGTTAGTTTCATGATCTTCTTTAACACATTAATATTATAATATAATTTTTGTATTTTATTAATGTATTTATTTTCCGTAACATTTTTCGTGTGTTTATCGAACACCAGAAAAAAATTCAAATATATTTTCAAAAGATTTACCAAATACCTAAAAATAAAATATTTTCATTTTTCAGAAATCATTTTCCGTAAAACAAACGGAACACTAGTTGCAAAATGTTGATTCTTGGAGACTATTCGTTATCATCTGCATGTTCATTCAAACAAAATTAGTTTCGTTTTCTTTTAATTTCATTTCATTTTGCCAAACAATTTTCTTAATATTTGATTTATTCACAATTGGTAAATTTTCAGTTGTAACCGACTCATTATATGTTGGTAAGTTAAATTGTGAAAAAGTGTAACTCTCTATTCCAAATTAAGATTCATAAGACCACAAAAGACGTGTTCTACAATGAATTAGTAGATTTATTAATGAGCATAACGAAATTACAAGTAAAATTGCTAAATTACGGTGTTGTTATTGGATGAGAATACCGATGGATGGAGAGGGGAAAGAGAATAAATAGGTGTTTAGAAAAGTAGTCTGATTAACTAAGATGGTGAGTGGGTAGAAAATGGGACTAAAAACGCTTTACATGGAAGTCGTGCATTTTTTATACCATAATCTAGTCAATCACGTGGATTAGTATGTGGGCACAGTCCAGATTCTCCACAGCTATTAAGCAACACTAACACGTTAATTAATTAATACACATGCTAAAATCGTGTGTATTTTTTTCAGTGTTCTAAAACTCCCCGCCTAGCTCCGCTTAGGCCCCGCCTAGGCGCTAGGCCTCTCTCTACCGCCGCGACTTTCCTAGTTGCCGCCTAATCGACCAAGTCGGCGTTTACGCCAAACCTCGTCGACCTTAATTTATTTTTGTAGCTTTGATTTTGTGGCATGCGGTGACCGGAGAAGGAATGAGGGACGAACGAGTGAAGGAAAGGGGAGTGGTAATGATGAGGCAGAGAGGGAAGTAATGGGGGGCGAACTAGAGTAATATCTTTTTTGTTTTTTGTTCTAAACTTGGCTGGTTTATTGCTTTGGGGTTGTTGAAAATTGAGATTAATGGTAGGTTTGTATATTTTTTTTCATTTTACAAATATAGACAAGTGTTTGATAAAATGATAAATATAAAAAAAATTAAATTTGTATTCAATGTGTTTGATTTTTGATGTAAATTATAAAAAAAAATGGTAATTATGCCTTAATTCTAGGCCCCGCCTAGGCCCCGATTACTCCCCGACTAGTCCCCTAGGCGCTAGGCGCTAGTGTGCCGCCTAGCGACCGCCTAACGATTTTTAGAACCTTGATTTTTTTTTTTACTCTCATCAACAATTTAAAATCTATATTATAATACAGATAGGTAATTGATTAGGGTTATTCAAAGGTTGAGATTAAATTATCTTTAAAAATTCAACGGTTGAGATTCACCCTCACATTCACATGTGTGAGTAGTTATTCATTTTTAACACACTATTTTTTTTTTCTATTACAAGTCACCTCCTACAATTAATATTATAAACAGTTACCCTTTTTTCTTCTCCCTATATTTAATTTTCATATTACAAAGTCACACCCTGTGATTAATCTTCTGAATAGTCATACTCTGCCATTAATCTTCTCAACAGTCATCTCTTATAAAGCATCAAACCCTCAACTATCACTTGAAGCAATATACCCCTTAACTGTAATATTTTTTAAATCGCACCTTCTATTTAGAGACTATTATTTCAATTGACGAAATCAGATATACTGGCATCGTGTCATATGCACGGACATGAAGAGACGGAGAATTTAGTGTTAAAAGTGACACTATAAAGAGAAATTTATTATAATTCTCATTAAAATATAAAGTAACACTTTTAATACTAAAAAGTGATAGATTTAATACTAAAAAATGTCAATTAAAAAAATTGGTTCCTTTGACAAATGTAATCAAATATCTTTCAGAAAGCTACATTTGAGGTTCTGGAAAATGAAAATTGATTGTGCTATCTATATTATAAAGCAGTTATGTAATTGATTAGAGCTATTCAGATATTGAGATTAAATTATCTTAAAAATTTTAACGGTTGAGATTCACCCTCACATTCACATGTGTGAGTAGTTATCCATTTTAACTACCTACTTAATAATTCCCTATTACAAATCACTCCCTACAATTAATATTGTGGGCAGTTACCCATTTTTCTTCTCCCTATATTTTATCTTCACATTACAAAGTTACACCCTGCAATTAATCTTCTGAACAACCACCCCTTATAAAACATCAATTCCTCAACTATCACTTGAAGCAATGTATCCCTCAACTGTAACATTTTTTTTAAAATCGAACCTACTATTTAGGCACGGCCATTCTCACACATGTGCAATTGATTAAAGCTATTTAGAGGTTGAGATTAAATTATTTAAAAAAAAATTAATGGTTGGGATTCATTCTCACATTCACATGTGTGAGAGTAGTTATCCACTTTTAACTCTTTATTTTGTCTCACCATGTTACAAAATCATCTCCTACAATTAATATTATGAGCAGTTACACCCTGAGATTAATCTTCTAAACCATTACCTCTTACAAAACATCAACTTTACATTAATATCATCTCACAATAGAGTTCAATTGACTGACTGCGACTATCTGGCCATAGGGGTTGATTCTGCCGCAAAATCAAATGCTCATAGGTCAGTTACATATAACTTCTTACAAATAACCCCCTTAACTATGGGTAGAATTCAAATAGCACCCCTCAACTACCACTTGAAGTAATGTACCCCTCAACTGTAACATTTTTTAAAAATCGCACCTTCTAATTAAACGTTAACATTTCAATTGACAAAATCAGATATGCTGACACCGTACTATAGATACGAGCACAAATATCTAATTTTATACACTGACAATCTAATAGATTAGTGTAACATGGGCACAGTCCAAAACTGTGTGTCTATCATCAAATATAGCCTTCAAACCCACTTACATAAGCGTAAGTTCAATGGTCGGGGTTAAAATCAAATTGTGATATCTATCTAAGGTACCGTTTGGTAGTCAGGATTAAAGACAGATAGAGATTAATAAGCCGAGTTACATAATGTTTGGTACGCAATAGGTGGTCGTGACTAATAGCACGAGTTATCCGGATAAAGTCATTATCCCCTCACTATTAATACCAAGGGGGAGGGTGGTATTATTAGCACCCTCATTAAAAAAAATTAGGATTAACATTTGTAATCTCAAAACTACCCCCGATATACAAGTGAGGATTAATAGCGAGGGCACTAATAGTACTTGGATTAATAATACTGCTTATCCTTGTCCGACTACCAAACAAGCCCTAAGTATAAGTATTAAGCTCTCCAATGGTTAAAATAAAATGTATCAAAATTATATGTAGTACTAGGAAAGGTACCAAATTTGATATCTCCCTTAATACCACACCTAATTTTAATACCCTTCATTTTAACCATATACTTATGTCATAATATATGTTGGTAAATTATTGTATATTAATATTTTCATTTTGTTTTTATATTATTATGTGTTGGATTTAATTTTTTTCAAAATTATTATTACATCAAATTTTGATATCTATGGTTGGAGATGATTATTTGATACCCGTGAATAATAACTAATAGGTATCAAAATTTGGTATCAAATCTTGATACCTATAGGCAAGTACCACCATTAGACTTACCCTAAGAGGTCATTTGACTAAAAAATTGGCCCAACTCCCCAAAGTACCCCCATTGTCCTAAACGCACACCCCAAACCTTTCATCCCACATTCCCCCTGAAATTAGGGATGACAAATCGATCGTGTCGTGCCCTTATCGGGCTAGCACAATAAGGGCACGACACGATAAACTTTAGCAAGAACACGACACGATAAAAACTTGAAAGCACGGCACGATAAGCAAAATAATCAATTAGGCACCATAAATACGTTAAACATGATTTTTAAAATAATTCCAATTTGAGGGGTTATACTTATAGCTCCAGCACATCCATCAAAGAATTAAACATAATTTGTAGGTGGCAGTTGTTCCAAGTTATTGTGAAGATTCATGTAGTGAAATTTTGGAAAGATTCAAACCAGATCTGAAATTTTTGAACCAAAAACTTGTCTTGGAATTAGTCATTTTGTCCTGATCTCTATGAGTATATTATAATAATGTTATGATAAATTCTGAGCCCAACTAACAATATTCAAGATTCTACTTATGAAAATTGGCTACCATTCTTATTTTATTATTATCACTAGATTATTATCCGTGCGATGTACGATTGATTAAATATATTGTTTTAAAATTTAATTTTGTAAATTGAATCTGCAAGCTATTTGAATAAACCAATAATAGTAAGATGTCTACATAGTTAATAAATAAAATAAAGCGTGAGATCACACTGAATCATCAATCTAAAAATTCATACAAATTGAGGAATCCTAATCAAATGAAACTTGTCTAAACCAAATGTGATAAAATCCCATTTTGGCAACAAAAAATGATAAAAATAAAAAAAAACTTTTACCATGAGAATCAAAGAGTTTTAATCTGTTGAAACACATCTAAATCAAATGTGATAAAATTTATCTGCAAAAAAAAAAAAAAAAGAAGCTTCACCACGAAAATTTGGAGTCGTAATCAAGTCAAACACCTTAAAATCAAATGTGATAAAATCTATTTGTTATTAACCGATTTTGACAACAAAATATGATATAAAAAAGCATTTAACATGTATAAAGAAATCACCGGTTTTAAAATCTATCCGATTTTAATTTTTGGTAAAAAAATTATACACATATATTTAGTACCGTATGCATGGTTATAATATTTATTTTTTTGCAAATGTTGTCATAATAAGATGATGTTCTAAACTTGTAATACATGATTTAAAAAAATTAATTTGAATAATTTGAAAAAAAAACGAAAAATAAGGTAAATATTAAAAATTAATCATATGAATATGTAATTGAAAGATTAATTTGAAATTTAATAGTTTTTTTTTGCAAAATTAGTTTATAATAAGATGATTTTCTAAACTTGTAATAAATTATTAAAAATTTTAATAAGACTAATTTGAAAAAAAATGAAAAATAAGGTAAATATTAAAAATTGATCATATGAATATGAAATTGAAATATTAAAATATTTGAGAATTGATAAAATCTATCCGCAAAACACACTTTTACCATGAAAATTTAGAGTCCTAATCAAGTGAAACACGTTAAAATCAAATGTGATAAAATCTATCTGGTATTAACCGATTTTGACAGAAAAAATTGAAAAAAAAGAAAAAAAAACTTTTGCCATGTATAAAGAAGGCATCGGTTTTAAAATCTATCCGATTTTAATTTTTAGTAGAAAAAAAGAATTTATACACATATATTTAGTACCGTATGCATGGTTTTAATAGTTATTTTTTTTTTGCATATATTGTTATAATAAGATGATTTTCTAAACTTGTAATAAATAATTAAAAATTATAATTATAATAATTTGAAAAAAAAGAAGAAAAATAAGGTAAATATTCAAAATTGATCTTATGAATATGTAATTAAAATATTAAAATCTATGAGAATTGATAAAAATTTATTTGCAAAAATAATTTTTACTATGAAAATTTGGAGTCATAATCAAGTGAAACATGTTTAAGTCAAATGTGATAAAATATAACTGGCATTAACCGATTTTGGCAGCAAAACAATATTTTTTAAAAAATTATCATGTATAAAGGAGGCACCGATTTTGAAATCTATCCGATTTTAATTTTTTGTAGGAAGTTTTTTTGTATATATATATATATATATATATATATATATATATATATATATATATATATATATATATAGTACCGTATGCACAATTTTAATAGTTTTTTTTACAAAAATTGTTTTTAATAAGATGATTTTCTAAACTTTTAATAAATAATTGAAAAAATTAATAAGACTAATTTGAAAAAAAAATGAAAAATAAGGTAAATATTCAAAATTGATCATATGATATGTAATTGAAAGATTAAAATCTATGAGAATTGATAAATTCTATCCGTAAAAAATCACTTATACCATGAAAATTTCGAGTCATAATCAAGTGAAACACGTCTAAATCAAATGTGATAAATCTATCTTGTACTAACCGATTTTGGCAGCAAAAGATGATTTAAAAAAAAAACTTTTTGGCAGCTAAAAAAATGGGGGAAAAAAACAACTTCACAAGAAGGTGATACGTGGAAACACAAAATTCTTTTAAAACTTTAAGCATTCAATAGAAAGTTGTTTAAATAATATTTAATAATTAATTAATAGATTAGTAAATAATATTTAATAAATATAGATTAATAGAAGAACAAATAACATTAAATTGTCTCATGAATAATTTGTATAAATTAAACAATATGAAAATGAAAAGAAATTGAAATTGAAGAGTTTTTGTCAAATTAAACTTGTCTAAATTACATAGGATAAAATCTAGTTTAATTAAACGATATTTAAAAAAATAAAAAACAAAATCTTAAATCTTTAACATAATTTACTCGTAAAACTATATCCTAAACTTGTTTTATCTTATCAAATTAGTTTTTAGGAATTTTATCTTATCTAATTAGATTTAAGATTTTTATCTTAAACTAATCGATTTTGGAAAAAGAAAAAACTTTTACCATTTCGAAGGTGACATGTGTCAGCACAAAATATCTTTTAAAACTTTTAGCTTTTCACAGAAAGCCGCCACGTGGCAGCAGAGGTTTCTGTTTTAGTAATAGTCATACTAGGTTATTACCCGTGCGATGCACGGTTGACTTAGTATTGTTTATGAAACTTAATTTTGTAGATAGAATTTATAAGCTATTTGAATGAACCAACAACAGCAAGATGTCCACATAATTAATAAATCAAAAAAAAAAAAGTGAGATCACACTGAATCATCAACCGAAAATCCATGTGAATTTTGTAGATTTAATTTGCAAGCTATTTCGTAGTGGTTGTTTGTGGTGTTGGTGGAAAACGTTTAATCAAATTTGATAAAATCTATTTTAAATTGACCAAGTTTTGGTAAAGTAATAAAAATTAAAAAACTTCTACCAATCAAATTAAACTTGTCTAAATCAAATGTGATAAAATCTATCAGAAAATAAAAAAACTTTTACGATGAAAATTTGGGGTATTAATCAAGTGAAACATGCTAAAATCAAATGTGATAAAATCTATCTGATATTAATTGATTTTGACAACAAAAAATGGTTTTAAAAAAAAACTTTTACCACGTATAAAGGAGTCACCGGTTTTATAAAATCAAATGTTATAAAATATATCCGGTATTAACCGATTTTGGCAACAAAAAATGGTAAAAAAAAAACCATATATAAAGGAGGCACCGGTTTTAAAATTTATCCGGTTTTAATTTTTGATAGGAAAAAAAATTATAAACTTGTATAGAATGTGACACGTGGAAGCATATAATTTTTTAAAACTTTAAGCGTACAACAAAAAGTCGTCATGTGGCAACAACGACTTCTATTTTAATAATAATTGATAGTTGATAGATAATTAATATATTAGTAATTAATAATTAATAAATATAGATTATTAGAATAACAAATAATATAGAATTATCCCGTGGATAATTTGTATAAATTAAAATTTATGAAAATAAAAAAAAGATGGAAATAGAAGAGTTTTAGTCAAATTAAACTTTTATAAATTAAAAATTATAAACTTTTACGAATAAAACTTTTTCAAGTAAAAAACTTTTTACCTTTTGAGTGAGACGGGGTAAGTGATTTTGGCAAAAAAAAATGTGTAAAACTTTTTCAAGTAAAAAACAGCTAGTTAGGATCGCATGTTGGAGTGTGAAAGGATTAAACCGAGGGATTGACCCTCGGCACGCCAAGGACGACCTCGGCACAAAGAGGGTCCCACTGAAGAGCCACCGATGGCGAGGGCAGGGACCACTCACCCTAAGATAAATCACTTGACCTCGGCATCATGACCCTCGGCAGCGTGACGAGCCCGGCCTGGCGGCCTAAAAGATCACGGGCACCCTCGGCCCCGCCACCAAATCAGTCTCCATTATCCTCAGCCTCGGCAAATAATAAAAGCGTTCGTCACAAGAACCACTCGGCCTCGGCCTTAGATCAATCATCCACCCCGACAAACCATTTCCTTAGGCCCGAGAAAACCGCTGCACGTCAATACCAACTCTCTGACAAGTGCACAGTTCACTTATTCCTGACGAAGACCCTCAACGCATTTAATAACCGCCGTTTATGCTCCCCATTACTAGGCGCCACGTCACCATAAATTTCGGTATAAGTATGAGAGCACATTCGGGACAAGGTAAGTAATTTCAACGATATCACAACTCTCTTATCACGGCCTTCCTATCAAACATTTATCACGGCCTATTTATTACCAATTCTTTCACAGGAAACACGATTCTCACGGGAGGGTTATAGTCGGGCTACCCACCTTAACGGTGTTTATTGTTTACTTTGTGCGGTCAAGTGAAAGGGCGAACCGAAGGCTGCCACCTCATCTTCGCTCACACGTGGGCGATAAGACAAGATCACCACACTTTTGCGTGATCGGTTTGGTTCCATTGCCGGAAACGAATTTTCTCGACGTCCACACGGCGAAAGGATGGTAAAATCCAAAAAGCAAGCCTCAAAACGTAGCCCCGTTGCATCCACCCGCCCGAGAAAAGGAGCATGCCGAGCACGATGCGGTGAGGGATGCGGGGGAACTCCGGCCTCGCTACAGGTGTCGGCCGAGACAAGAAGGATCGCTACGGCCAAACGGCTCGTGAACAAAAATAGAGACAGCGACGCCAGGAGGTCGAGTCTTCCGGGGCCAACGAGGAGGAACCACGCGGCAAAGCAAATAAGCCCACGATTCAAGAAGAGGCCGAGCAGGGAATACGGCGTATTGGGAGCACCAAAAGGCCTTGTGCACAAAAATACATGAAGCCGAGACCAAAATGCACGAGCTAGGCGGCGGCCCCAGAGCCCATCAGCGTGCAAAGCACCGGCGCAATCCAACTCGGTTTGGCGAGGGTGGGAACTCTGAGCAAAAAGACAAAGTTTACCACCAATGTCAAATCGAGACTTGGAAAGAGGGTGGCCGGCGAGGGATCTAAGACGAGTGTTCATTCTCGCCTAAGATTCCCCCCGGTACAGATAATTGTCAAGCCCAAAGCGAGGAAGGAGAGTCTCGGCCCTACTCTCAGTCCTCGACCAACAAAGCCCCCTCCAGGCCTCGACATCCCTCTCGCCAACTAGCAAAGGAGGCTCGTTTGGGGTCCCAATGAGAAACATGATCGAGGAAGAGCTGAGGTACCACGAGGCGAAAAAGGGCTAGCTGCATCCCCACACAAGCCGTAGGCTCGGCCACGAGGCGACAGGCCGATGGCGGATCAGAGATTAGGGCATGGATGGAGAAGTTGGAGGCTCGGCGAGCTGCAGGTTAACTCGGCCATCAAAAAAATTGGAGGGCCATTCATTAAGCAAATAAGAGAGGTGGAAGTGCCTTCGAAAGTAAAGATCACCACACTTTTTGCGTGATCAGTTTGATTCAAGACCGCATTGTCTTGCCAATTCGAGACCGCATTGTCTCGCCAATTCGAGATCGCATTGTCTCGCTAATTCAAGACCGCATTGTCTCGCCAAATCGAGACCGCATTGTCTCGCCAATTCGGGATCGCATTGTCTCGCCAAATCGGGACCGCATTGTCTCGACAATTCGAGACCGCATTGTCTCGCCAATTCGAGACCGCATTGTCTCGCCAATTCGAGATCGCATTGTCTCGCCAATTCGAGATCGCATTGTCTCGCCAAATCGAGACCGCATTGTCTCGCCACTTCGAGACCGCATTGTCTCGCTAATTCGAGACCGCATTGTCTCGCCAATTCGAGACCGTATTGTCTCGCCAATCCGAGACCGCATTGTCTCGTCAAATCAAGAGAAAAACACTTGCATACTCGCATCAAACAAAAAAGCAGAAAACACTTGCATAAGAGAAATAAACGGAGAACAAAATACTTGCAATATACACCAAAAGTATTACAGATAGCCATCAAAAAATCATTGTCTTTAAAAAGATACTAAAACTTTCCTAAACTAAGTCCCCTCCCCTCTCCCGGGCCTCCTCCTCGCGAGCCGCCACCTGCTCAGAAATGTACTGGCTCTGAGACAGCTCTTCCCTGCTCGTTTTCTGGCCTTCCAACTCGGCCATTAACTGATCGCCCACATAGTGCGCCTGGTGAGGAGTGGCCGGCCTCGGCACCGTGAAGCCGCGATAGCTCTCCTTTATATATGCATTTTCTTTAGCCAGCAGGGCAAAAAGGTTGTTCGCCTCGGCAGGAGGAGGCAACCACTCAGGAGCTTGAGCTGCGGCATCGGCGTCCCGTATCTGGCCCAGCTCGGTTTCGTCGAAAGGAACGAACGAGGAAACTCCTCGGCATTCCGGGCCAAAAGAAGCAAGATTCGCCATCTTCACCACTTCCGCCATCGGCACTCCAATGGCCACCGCCGCTCGAAAAGCCTGAACTCGGCTGGTCTCCATATAATTCAGAGACTCCATCCCATAGGCCAGCGAGCCCCGATACCTCTGTAAGACCTCCTCCTCACTTGGCTTTGCAGCCAGCTCAGCCCTTAAATGGTCATTCTCGCTGAGCACACCCTTCAGCTTGGCCTCCAGCTCGGCCACCCTCCGATCCTTCTCGCTAGCCCTATCTTTCAACATCGTTTCCCTCGCCAGCCAGGCGGTCTTTTCAGCATTTAGGCGGGAGATCTCCTCAGTTTTTGACTACAAGTCCCCGTCCAAGGACTGCACCTTCTCGGCGGAAATAGAGATCTCCCCCTTCGCCTTCTGCAGAGTTCTCTCCAAGACCCTGACCGATTCAGCAGCCTTAACCAGCTTGGCATCATAAGCCGCAAGACCAACGCCGAGCTGCAAGAAGGATAACAAGAATAAGTAAATAACAGAAGCTAAGTGGACAAATTGAAGAAGAAAGGTCCCCGACGATCAACCTACCTCGCTTAAAGCCAGTGCGCACATATCGTTCAGCTGAAACTCCTTTGCTGGAAGCAATGATACCACAGATTCGGCCTGATGCATGCAGGTCATCGATCTTTGCCGTAACCTGAACGATTCTGGAAAATTGTTAATCGTCTTAACTACGTGACCGATAACATACTCGTTATCAGCCTCCTCCTCGTTAGCCGGAATGGGGGAGGGCGCAGAAGGCAGCGGAGCCTCGGCAGTGGTTGAAGGGAGCGGGGGCCGGGACTGAGTTTTTTGCCGCTTGGTTTTCGGGGCTTCCGCAGCAGATTGTTTGCCCTTGGCTTTGGGACCAGAAGCAGCAGAAGAAGGGACCACCTTGGTAGGGTCCTCAAGAACGCCGATCGTAGGCGGCATTATTTCCTTGGAAGTCGCCGAGACCTTAAGCTCGGCCGCCCTTCGTTCTTCCTCGGCCTTTAACATGGCCAGAACGGCATCTCGTGAAACAGCCATCTCTACAAAAAATAGGAAGGTCGCATCAGTACTCAAAAAAGACGAATTCAACAAAAAACCGAAGGAAACATAAACAAAACAGGAATAAACAAAATCGACCTGATGTCGGGCACTCGAGCCCGTCTATACCCTCACATCTCGGACACACCGAGCCAAACACCCAACCCTCGTGCAAAGTCCAGCCATCTCGGCTCACGTACTGAAAATTCGAATATGCCCTCTGCACCCCCTCAACATCAACTGCCGAAACCCAGAACCTTGATAGGAGGCCCTCATCCTCCACTATGGCCTTCCAATTATAGGACCAAACTTGCACCCATTCATCGTCGAGCAAGGGGGCCTCGATAGCAATCCTCGTAGCTTCGTCGGCAGGATTTAAAGTCTTCGTCCTCGAGAGACCGTGAGGTTTTCCTTCAGGAACCTCAAAGTTCCACCCCGGCTCGACTCCACGAGCGAGAACAGCTACTCGGACCACGTGGTCTTTGTTCCCAAAACTTCGCCAAGAGAGGAATCCCGAGGATCTTAGAAACGATCGGTCGGTTCATAGAGATGCTGACTTTGTAATAATAGCAGAAGAGGCCCAATGTAGGCTCGAATCCCTTCGCTCGGGTGCAGACAGCAAAACTCACCAAGGCTCGGGTCAAATTGGGCGAGAGGTCCAGCGGAACTGAACTCGTCTGGGTCAAGAATTCACAGATGAAAGGGTCGAGGGGCAAGCGCAGCCCGGAAAACTCGAAGAGGCTGGAATAAAAGGCAACATGGCTCTGAAGGCCCCGCGGCTCGAAATCCCAAATCTCGAATGCAGGCGGAACCTTGGAAAACATCGAGCCATACACCGCGACCACGCCTCCACATCACGCTAAACCTATCTTATTTTGAAGGGCCTCAAAGCGCGAGGCACCCTCTCACCTCGTCCCCATCTCTTCTGGAAGCGAAGCCTCAGCTCCACTAGCCATCCTGTCGAGCTATCGTTGCCGCAAACTTCTTTCAATCTGCCGAAAGTGCAAAACTCTCTCCCTGGTAAAAAATTGAGTAATCAGACTTAAGCCAATATGAACTCGGCACGTAAACACTCTCATAGGGGCGTCAGATGGATAGTCCGGGGCAGAAAAAACTTCATCGCCGAACTTCCAGTGCGGGCTAACCTTCACCCCATAACTCGCAAGGAGAAACCTCGCTTGTCGAGGAGTAACCGCCACCCATCCATCCTCGCACTGCCTATACATAGGACCACCGCGAGGAGACTTTCCAAAGACTGACTCAACAAAGGGGCCCTTACCATCCAGGAGTCTAAGGAAGAAATCGAGCATGACCGAGCTCTCAGGAGAGGACCACGGTTGTCTCCTTATAGATCACGGTATCCACCACAATCTCCTCGGCCAAACAAACTTTCACCTCCACACCTCTCCAAGCGGGACCGCGAGGTACAGACTCAGCATCATCATCATATAGGTCGCCGCCCTCAAAACCGCCGAGGTCGACGTCTTGGGCATCATTCTCGGTCGAAACCGCGAGAGTACCCTCGCCTAAAGGACGGGCTACGCCTCGAAAGGGTACCAGGGCACGAGAAAGATCCTCGGCCACCGGAGACTCACTCGGAACGTTCTCGGCCGAGGCAGAAGCCTCGGCCACGTTACCGGGAAGAAATAGATGAGGACTCCTAACCGAAACGGGTATTCGAATTACCCTGTTCCAGTAATCTATCAGTTCCATGGAAGAACTGCTAGAAGAGGACGAAGAAGATAAATATGGAAAAGGAATCCTACGAGACATACTCCACTAGAAAACAAACGAAAGGAAAGAAAACCGTACCAAAATGAAGTCAAAACTGGGAAGATCGCCGGAGAAATCTACAGGAAAGTAGGAAAGTGTGCACGAAAAAGATACTGAATCTGGGAAAAGTTAAAGCCCCAAATCGGAGGAAAGCCTAAACCCAGTACCAGGCCGGAAAAACACTAAAAGCCACCGTGGAAACTACCCGGAGAAGAGTAAAAACGTGGAAAACGTGGAAAATAGGAAGGAAAACACTTACGGGCCTGAAACGGAGCAGAACCACGAACGGAGGGGAAACCGCCGGAAATCACCTACGACTGTAAAGAAAGTATCTGATTGAAAGAGAATGAGAACGGTAACAGTGAAAAATTGAAAAGAAGACTCTTATACCCCCCTGCAACGACATCGTTTTAAGGCGGGGCCCCGGAAACTCATCGGGCCAACCCGCGTGTTTTTTCAGAACATGCCTAAAACAAACGCCACGTCATCATCTTATCTGGATTCGAGGTACGGAAAAAGGCGGCATTAAAAACTTTTCGAAATTCGAAAAGCCGCCCAAAACGAAAACCAAGAAACCGCCAAAAACCCGCATTTAATGAACTGACAGCCTGAAAAGACGAAACGTCCTGACTGCACAGATATGCAAAAACATCCCATAAACTTCCAACAAATCTCGTCAGAAATGCTCGGCATCAGCCTCGAATTAGAAACCCATAAGCGGTCCTCGGCCAGAAACATAACGCCGACCTCCTACCGTTGAGCAACGATATTACTTTTTACCTTCTCGGCGTCGAGCAGCCAAAAAGTAGGGGGCCACTGAAAGGATTAAACCGAGGGATTGACCCTCGGCACGCCAAGGACCCGACCCTCGGCACAAAAGAGGGTCCCACCTGAAGAGCCACCAGTAGCGAGGACAGGACCACTCACCCCTAAGATAAATCACTTCAGCCTCGGCATCATGACCCTCGGCACTGTGACGAGCCCAGCCACGACTGGCCTAAAAGACCACGGGCACCCTCGGCCCCGCCACCAAATCAGTCTCCATTATCCTCAGCCTCGGCAAATAATAAAAGCGTTCGTCACAAGAACCACTCGGCCTCGGCCTCAGATCAATCATCCACCCCGACAAACCATTTCCTTAGGCCCGAGAAAACCGCTGCACGCCAATACCAACTCTCTGACAAGTGCACAGTTCACTCATTCCTGACGAAGACCCTCAACGCATTTAATAACCGCCGCTTTATGCTCCCCAATTACTAGCTGCCACGTCACCATAAACTTCAGGTATAAGTATGAGAACGCACATTCAGGACAAGGTAAGTAATTTCAGCGATATCACAACTCTCTTATCACAGCTTCCTATCAAACATTTATCACGGCCTATTTATTACCAATTCTTTACCGGAAACCTGATTCTCACGCCGGAGGGTTATAGTCGGGCTACCCCGACACCTTAACGGTGTTTATTGTTTACTTTGTGCAGGTCAAGTGAAAAGGACGAACCAGAAGCTGCCACCTCATCCTCGCTCACACGTGGACGATAAGAGAAGATCACCACACTTTTTGCGTGATCAGAGTGTTTAAATCTAACTAATTGTAGTTAAAATCTAATGATGAGATAAAATTTATCCTAAACTAATCGTAACTTTGAAATCAATTGTGATAAAATATATCCGCATAAAAACTTATCCTAACTAACTGTAAAATCAAATGTGATAAAAACTAACTTTTTATCTCTAAAACTTTGAAATCAATTGTGATAATATCAAACTTATCATAACTAACCGTATAAAATTTATCCTAAACTAATTACAAAATCAAATGTGATAAAACTTTTATGAGTAAAATAAAAAAAAACTACAATTTATAAGAGGGTGACACGTGGCATCACATAATTTTTTTAATTCTTTTACATTTCACAGAAAGCCGCCACGTGGTAGTAGCGGCTTCTGTTTTAGTTATAATTAATAGATAGATAGATAGATTAATAAATATCTTAAACATAATTTGAATTTGAAAGAGATTGTTTAAAACAGATAAATATAATTTGAATTTAAAAAAGATTTGTTTGTTTAAATTTCCTTATTAATCAAATCTGATCAAATATATATTAAACTAATTGATTTTTGAAAAAAAAAAACTTTTACGAATAAAACTTTTTCAGGTAAAAAACTTTTTACCATTTGAGTGACATGGGGTAAGTGATTTTGGCAAAAAAAAATATGTGTAAAACTTTTTCAAGTAAAAAACAGTTAGTTAGGGTCGCATGTTGGAGTATTTAAATCTAACTAATTGTAGTTAAAATCCAATGTGATAAAAACTAACTTTTTATCTCTAAAACTTTGAAATCAATTGTGATAATATCAAACTTATCATAAGTAACCGTATAAAATTCATCCTAAACTAATTACAAAATCAAATGTGATAAAAATTTTATGAGTAAAATAAAAAAAAAGACTACAATTTATAAGAGGGTGACATGTGGCATCACATAATTTTTTTAAATTTTTTTACATTTCACAGAAAGCCGCCACGTGGCTGTAGCGACTTCTGTTTTAGTTATAATTAATAGATAGATTATTATTTAGTAGGTAAAATAGTTCATTTTGATCATTTTGTACATATTTCAATTTAATTTACCTTCTAAAACAAGGTCAAGAAAAAAAATTGGCCTGTCACTTGGCTTGAATCTCTTTGCTAATTCTTGCCTTCTTGGAAGCATCGGTATTTGGTATGTATATATACTTGTTAGCTTATTGTGTTTATAAAATATTATGTATATCTTTGATTTATTTTGATTTATTTTTATTTTCAAGGAAGCAGGGCGGCACCTGCGCAGGTTTTATTAAATAAAAGGAGAATTACAAACAAGAGGGGGACAACCAGCCTTACCCGAAAAGGGGGGACAAAGGAGTCTGACCTCAAAAAAAGAAGGCTTAAAGCCATACAAGAAAGGACCAAAAAAACTAGAGCCATTAAAACAACCTTAAAGAACTAGGGATGCAGTCGAGACGATTAGCAGCCTTCAAGTGAGCAAAGAGATCCTGCTTGATAAGTTTTATGACTTGAGAAGCGAAAAGGATGGAGCTATCAAAAATTGCACAATTCCGATGCTTCCATAAATGCCATAGAATCAAAGAAGGAAGAAGAATATGAGAAGCATTAGAATTAGAAGCTAACCACCAAGAGAAGCAAGCTTGGGGGATAGATAGCCTGTGAGTGTTGATGTTGCAAGCATTGCTAAAATACCTCCAAACCTCAAAAGCAGTAGGGCTGTGAAGAAACACATGGGAAAAAGTTTTCAGCGAAACCTGATGGGCAGCAAGCACACTTTGAAGCTAGAGAGAATCCTTTAGAGGAGAGGGCTTCATCAATGGGAATTTTGAGCTGGAAAAGCTTCCAAAGGAAGACACTAATTCGGCTGGAGAGATGTTTAAACCAAATGTAATTAGCCGAAAGAAGATGAGATTGGTGACTTCTAATAGACTGCCAGGCTGAAGATAAGTTGAAGTGGCCATTAGAAGTTGTTGCCCAGATAGCCGTATCTGCTGGGAAGTGATGTATTGTATGGCCGAAAGAGGAAGAAAATCAGGAACAAAGTCATGAAGAACTGAGCTGGAAGCAAACAACTCTCGAACCTGATCCAAAGTACAGTTTTGCGGTCTGGACAAAGATGTGTTGGGCAGCCAATTATCAAGCCAAATAGAGCAATTACCTTTGCCAATATTCCAGTAAATGGACTACTCGGCCACTGGTCTGATGGCAGTCATACGCTGCCAAATATGAGAGCCATGCGTAGGGGCAGCACAAGGATGAAACCGCAAGCAATATTTTGCTTTAAAGAAACGAATCCACAGGTTGTCTTGAGACCGAAACTTCCACCAAAGGTTTATGGAATAGGCTTTTATAATATCCACCAAAGACCGAATTCCCAGGCCTCCTTCCTTGATCGAGGTACAACATTTAGCCCAAGCCACCCAATGCAATTTTTGTTTAGCCTCAATCTGACCCCAGAAGAAATTAGCTAGCATAGACTAAATCTGATTGACCACACCAACTGGAGGATCCAGAACAACTATAAGATAAACAGCCATGGAGTGAAGGACGTGATTAATCAACGTTATACGACCAACAGCAGAAAGAAGGTTGCCCAGCCAAGTTTCGATTTTGCCCCGAATTTTAAGTAAGATGGAATCAAAGTATTTCTTTAAACGCTTTCCCACGTAAAGCGGACAGCCCAAATAAATTAAAGGAAGAGGCTTCCAATGAAAACCCAATCTGCGAGCTATATTAGATCTGCGAACAGATGAAAGAGAAGGGCTAGAGACAAAACTACTCTTCGAAGAATTAATTTTTTGACCAGAACAGCTCTCATAAAGAGAAAGAACCTTGCGATGCTTCCTTAAAGAGGGACCAGCTCCATTACAGAAAATCAGAATATCATCCGCAAAGGCTAGGTGTGAGACTATAGGACATCCACTCTGAGTAGAGAAACTGCAGTGACGAGAAGAGAGATGGAGATCATTTAAAGCGCGGCTAAGAACCTCCGCAGAAATAATGAAAAGACTAGGAGAAAGGGGATCTCCTTGCCGCAATCCACGAGTAAAGTGAAAAAAGCCAGAAGCTTCTCCATTAATCAGCACCGAGAACCAATTTTATGAGATTAGACGCCATACAAGGTCTATAAAAGTTTCATTAAAGCCAAATTTCCCAAGAATGTTAATAAGGTAGACCCATGAGACCCTGTCGAAAGCCTTAGCCATATCCAATTTAATGGCTATATTAGATCCACCACTTTTTTCTTGATGTGAGACATTAGCTCCTGAGCTAACAAGATGTTATCATGAATCACCCGGCCTTTGACAAAACCACTTTGATTCTCAGAAATTATAGAAGGAAGAATTTTCGCCAGACGGCTAGATAGAACCTTAGAAATCACTTTATTGCAAAAATTACATAAACTGATGGGCCGGAAATCTTGAAAGGAAAGAAGGTTATCATGCTTCGGGATAGTAGCTATTAAGGTACTCGACCAGGAGCGAGGAAGTTGGAATCCTGCAAAAAATTCGAGCACAGCCTGATAAAAATCTGCACCAATGATATCCCAACAAGATACATAAAACTGCCCAGTAAATCCATCTGGACCAGCAGCACTATCTCCATTTAAGTTCTTAACAGCTGCAAAAACTTCCTCCATAGAAGGAAAGGAGCTAAGGTTTTTGTTCATATCCTCGGAAATAAGAGAAGGAATTGTTTCCAGCAAATCATTGTCAGAAATAGGTTTTGCACTCAACTGAGTGTGAAAATAATTAATAGCCTCCTGTTTAATAGAATCAACATCAGATATTAGCCTTCCATCTGAAGCTTGAATGCTATGAATATGCATTTTACGACGAGACTGAGAAACAGATGAATGAAAAAGTTTAGTATTTCCTTCTCCCTCTTTCAGCCATTTGACACGAGCCTTTTGTTTCCAGTACTCCTCCTCTATTTTAAGATAATGCAACAGATTAGCTTGAGCAAGATGAAGGGATGCCCAATTTTCCGGAGAATGATTTTCTTCATAGAGAATTTCCATAGCCTGAACTTCACCTTCAGCATTTTTAAGATGCTGGAAAATATTCCCAAAAGTAATCTTGTTCCAATGATTAAGAGCCTGACGAGTATTCTTTAATTTCATAGAGAAAGCAACCATAGGTCTACCGGAAACTGCTATGCTCCAAGCATCTCGAATAGTATCTAAGAAAAAAGAATGCTTCGTCCAGACATTGAGAAAATGAAAGGCTGATTTTTTTTAACACCATCTCTAATGATTGTAACCAGCAACGGAGTATGATCCGAACAGGTTCTGTTTAAGTGAGTGATATCTGTATGAAAAAATTGATCTTGCCAGGCTTGATTGCATAACATTATGTCAATCCGCTGGTGTATGAGAGCATCTCCTTCTCGTTTGTTCCACCAAGTAAAAGGGCTGCCCGTGAATCCAAGATCTGACAAACCCGCTGAAGTGATACAGGTGTGAAAATCCAAGGCTCCAATTCTGTCCCAGCCATTGCCACCTGACTTTTCTGCCGGAGATAGAACTATATTAAAATCTCCCCCGACCATCCAAGGGGTATCTGAAAAAGTTCAGCTGTGATGCACTAAATCGGCCCAAAGGGCATGACGATCAGCTACCGAACATTTAGCATAAACACAAGAAATTATAGCTGCTGAAGACCAGGAAAAATGCTGCAGCTGCATCGTTAAATGTTGAGAAGATTCAAAAAGAACTTTGCATGTATATGTGGCCTTAGCAAAAATCCAGATTGAGCTGCAGTGGTTAGAAGAGCTAAATCTGAATTTTAGACGATGAGCGATAAGTTGAACTTTATCCATGGCAATCATAGGTTCAAAAACATCGATTAATGAAATATTGTGCAGTTTAATAAGCTGCTTAAGACGAGCTACGGTTGGGTCATTACCTATCCCACGCACATTCCAGAATAGCATATTAACAGCCATGAGAAAGGTTGATGTTTTGATCAGAAGAGGGCTTTGCTAGAGCCTGAGATCGAGGAGGCCTATCTGTAGGAGGAATAGTTCTAGTCGGTTTTTTAGGAATCGTGGGAATAAATTCCAGATCATGAAGAGATTCAGAATTCTCCTCATCTAAATCTTCTAAAACAGCAAACCGATTTGGAGAGGCTACAGGTTCTTGCGTATCTTGAACTGCTTCAGATTGATCTTCAACATTAGGAATCTGTTCCAGAATTGAATCAATATCTTGAATAACGTCGTTTAAACTGGCACGAACTGATTTTCTTTAGAGTTTTCCTCAAAAATAGGCGGGCTGTGCTCAGAATTATTACCCTGAGGACTCGAAGTTTTGTCATGGCTGGGACTTGCACCTTCATTACGATTTTCTTTTGCAGTAACCTGAGGTTCTTGAAAAGTTTCCTCCAACGGATCAGGCTCAATAATATTATTAACTTGTGTATTTTTGGACAAAGAGTGCTGCTCATTAAGATCATTAATGACAGGAGCAACTTCCACCAATGTTGGGCCTTTAATATGGCTGGGGGTAGAATCAACTAATACTGCTTTTCCTTTGTCTAATTTTTTTGGAGTCCAGCGTAAATTAGATCCCGAAGGACCCTTAGGATCTTTACTTGATTGGGGAATTTCGGTTGAGTGCATGGCTGGAGGAGGGTTACTTGGCTTTGTCGAAGTAGATAATGGCGGGTTTTTAAACTTGCATGTGTCAACAGCATGCCCTTAACGATAGCAATGAGTACAATAGTTTAGAAGGTTTTCGGCTTCCAAAGGTTGCCAAAAACCAGAAGCTTGTGTGCCACATTCAATCCAGACACATTTAGGAACTGGTTTGAGCAAATCAATTTCCACACATATTCGAGCGACACTAGGTCTTGTGAGGTTGAGAGTGGCCTGATCAATCATCAATGGCTTGCCAAAAAGATTAGCAATGGAGAATAAAGTTGTTTTATGGAAAAGATGAATAGGAAGATTAGGGATAGTCCATTTAAAAACACGCATAGGGAAACGACCCACATACCATTGATCCTTGATCCAAAGTCTTTGATAATCCTCATCGTGATTAACTTGGATGAGAATATGTTTGGAGTCGAGATGTCCAAGAGAAAAGGCAGCCTTTAGGCCAAAGGTATGAAAGAGTTTGCGAGTAGATTCCATGGATGGCTTGCCATGAGAAAACTTACCAATGAGTGTGTGTTGGAATGGCTGAGCTAAGTGATGAACAATCTCATCAATAAGTTTCAAAGCCGGTTCCCATTTATATGAAGACGGGGGAATCATGAAGGCAAGAGGGTTGGAAGGAGGGCAAGAGGAAGAAGAGAGAACTTGTGCAAAAGAAGGAGGATGATCTGTAGGGTTGGGAGCCGGCGCTGCCATGGCAGCCGCACCCAAGGATAGCCGGATTAGGGCAACCAAAGAAAGAGCCGCCAAGAGAGAGAATTTTTCTGTCTCTTCCCGGAGCGATTGATATTAACTTTCTTTGATTTATTTAGATCCCTAGTTTATAGCCTAAATTCTAGGTAGGTTAACTTGATTAACAAGATTGTAAACCATGTATAAATACAATTCCTAAGGCAATACAAGACTCACGGATTGAAGTTAAATCTTTCATGGTATCAGAGCATACCCTAATATAATTTCTTTTTTCTGCCGCATTCTCTTCTCTTCCGCCGCATTCCTTTCTTCTTCTCTTTTCAACCTTCAATGGCAGACAAAACCAAATCAACCTTCCATCCAGCTCTTACCGTAACCAATATTAAGAATTGCATCCCTATCACCTTTGCTATGGAAAAGGTTCAATATACCTCGTGGGCGAAATTCTTCAAAATCCATTGTTGTGTGTATCAAGTCATACACCACATTATTCCCCCCAAGCCCGACTCTACAACTGCAACCTCTGCCAAGGCTGCTGAAGCCGATCCCGAGTTATGGTCTCGTCTTGATGCCATCGTCATTCAGTGGATCTACAGCATGATCTCCAACGATCTTATGGAGAATATCATTACAACAGATGCCACCGCGCAACAGGCATGGGAACGGCTCGCTGACATCTTCCAAGACAACAAGCACTCACGTGCTTTGTATTTATAAAACCAGTTCAATCACGTCCAGTTGGATGCGTTTCCTAATGTCTCTGCCTACTGCCAAGAACTGAAGATGTTGGCTGATCAACTCTCTAATGTCGGTGCCCCGGTTTCCAACCAAAGGTTAGTCTTACAATTAATTGCGGGTTTAAACGACAATTATGATGGTTGTGGGTCCCAATGAGCACAATAATAAGCTAGACGGGGGGGGGGGGTTGAATAGCTTATTAACACTTTAAAACTTTTAAGTAAGTTCCTTGAAAGTTACTTGCAATCTATGAAAAGAATCAAGTAGCGGAAGACCTTCAAGAGAATTGTTCTATAAGGACTAAGACCTTTTACGTTACTTAAGTTCTCAAAATGGATAATATAAACAATGAAACTAATCGCAATAAATAGATAAGGAAATAACACAAGTATTTTGGGATGGTTCACACTATAATGAGTGCTACGTCCACCACCAAGGCAAAACCTTGATTTAAATTGTGCACTATGTTTTCCACTTAGATCAATTACAAAGAATATCCCTAATGGATCGTGTACAAAATATTGACTTGTGTTTGGGTCTAGGGAATTAAATATCTGTAAATACAAGATATTTAATCCGTGCAGAAGTATAGTTAATGGAAGTAAACAACAAGAAGAATAAGACAATAATTGTTGAAGAGCTTCTTGTTGTTGACGAGGACTTCTAGATCTGTTGAGGATCTATTGAATGCACTGAAAGACTTGGAGTTGTGTAGATTCGAGCAATTCTTTAAGTGTTCGATTGATTCTCGCATGCTTGTCGCCATTGTTCCATTTAATGGCGATTTAAAGCAGATGCACTTCAAAAGATCCGTTGGAGAAGACGAAGACTTCAACATTTATTCATAAATGCATTAAATGCATGGGGTCGAGGAATTTCGTCTTCACAGATAACTAGAGCGTATAATCATTTCGAGATCTTCAAAAGGTGGGCGATTTGGTGTCGATCGAGATGAAGGTAGGGGCCGCTTTACACACGAAAAGGTCTTCCTGCTTTTCGGAAAGTTGCTTTCGCGGCTTGACATGTCAATGACTTGGATTAATTCAAATAATATGTGGAAATAAGTTTGAATTAATCCAGCTAGCTTTGGAGGGGACACGTAGAAGCGGGACACGAGGTCTACCGATCTCAAGCTTTGAGCAGGTCAAGGCGAGAAAGGGTCTTCCGGAAGAAGTCCTACAAAAACTATACAAGGCAAAGTTCTATACGTTGCCACGCTAATCGACACGGACTAGCGTATAAAACTAATGTAATGTACTGATCAGATATAAATTTAACATAAGAATCAACAATGGTATTGCTACTATAATTCAGCAGACTACTCCTTTGCCTCATTTCTACAAAGCCTGTTCGAAGCTGATTCTGGAACAAACTCGCAAAGCTAAACGTTTGTCCACTACACCGTCACCGCAGGAAACCCAACCAGACATCGGGTTCCAGTGACCTTTCTTCTCGTCACAATAAGGTAACCCACTCACGCGACATGGCAGAGGTCATGGTCGTACTGTGGTGGCCGGAATAGGCATTCTGAGGTCACCAACAGGAACCTCGTCCATGGCAGAACCCACCACCATGGGCGTCGTTCTCCCCTTGGGCTGCTTGGGGACCGAACACTTGGACTCTCCCTCCTTGTCCATATCCGACCACATCTTGGCCTCGTCCGGCCTCTCCTCAGCCGGGTATTCTTGGTCACCGTCCTCAGCAGCAACAGGCTCACAGTGCATCTCTCGACTCTTCTTCCAGTTATGCCCCAACTGACATTGAAGCTACGTTACACACCATGTCTCTCCGACCTCCCGACGACATTTATTACATGGACACGGGCGCCACATCCCACACAACAGTGGGCAGCAGAACAACCACTCACGCGGACATGGCAGATGTCGTGGTCGTGGCAGACATACTCGTGGTGGCCGGAATAGCAGTTACAACCGAGGTCACCAACAGCAACCTCGTCCATGGCAGAACCCACCACCATGGGCGTCGTTCTCCCCTTGGGCTGCTTGGGGACCGCACATTTGGACTCCCCCTCCTTGTCCATATCCGACCACATCTTGGCCTCGTCCGCCCTCTCCTCAGCCGGGTATTCTTGGTCACCGTCCTCAGCAGCAACAGGCTCACAATGCATCTTTCGACTCTTCTTCTAGTTATGCCCCAACTGACATTGAAGCTGCGTTACACACCATGTCTCTCCGACCTCCCGACGACATTTATTACATGGACACGGGCGCCACATCCCACATAACGGCCTCGAACAGTACTCTCTCGTCTTATTATAATTCGAGCATTTTAAATCGTCATATATTTGTTGTCAATGGACAAGGCATCCCCATTTTAGGTTCTGGCCACACCTCTCTTCCTCCCCCTCATCCACCTTTCCTTTTAAATAATGTTCTGCATGCTCCGCATATAATTAAAAATCTTATTTCTGTTCGACGTTTCACTATCGATAATAATGTATCTCTTGAATTTGATCCTTTCGGTTTTTCTGTGAAGGACTTTCAGACGGGAATTTCACTAATGAGAAGCAATAGCACCGGAGATCTCTATCCGGTTACTAACAGCCTTTCAGTCACATCTCCATCCGCTTTTGCGACTATCTCTCCCTCTCTATGGCACAATCATTTAGGCCATCCGGGCGATACTATTTTGCGCTCACTTCGAAATAACAATTTTATTCATGATAGGCCTGTTAAACATTCTATTTGTGAACCTTGTGTTTTTGGCAAACATATTAAATTGGCATTTTCTTCTTCTTCTTCCTCCACTTTCATGCCATTTGATATTATGCATAGTGATTTATGGACCTCTCCCATTTTAAGTTTGGATGGGCATAAATATTATCTTTTACTATTGGATGATTATTCTAATTTTGTGTGGACTTTTCCCATGGGTCAAAAGTCCCAAGTTTACTCTCTTCTCTCTTCTTTCTCTAAATATATTAACACTCAGTTTGCTTGTCAAATAAAATGTTTCCAATGCGACAATGGCAAAGAATTTGATAATACTCTTTTTCGCAACTTCTGTTCTCAACATGGCATGCATTTCCGCTTCTCTTGCCCTTACACCTCTCAACAAAATGGAAAAGTCGAACGTAAATTACGCACCATAAATAACATGATTCGCACTCTCCTAGCTCAATCCTCTCTCCCACCTTTTTTTTGGCATCATGTTTTAGCCATGGCTACTTATCTCTTAAATATTCTTCCCACCAAAGTTCGAAATCACAAATCCCCGACTCAACTCCTCTATAATCGGGCCCCTACCTATGACCACTTACGAGTCTTTGGTTGTTTATGTTATCCCCTTCACCCTTCCACCATGATTAATAAACTCCAACCCCGTTCTACTCCTTGTGTCTTTTTAGGATACTGTCTAATCATCGCGGGTATAAATGTTTTGACCTCTCGAGTAGTAAAATCATAATTTCTCGTCATGTTTTATTTGATGAAACTCAATTTCCCTTTACTAAACTTCATAAACCTCCTCCCACCTCATATGGCTTTCTATCTAGTGGTCTCCACCCCTATTTCCTCCCCACTACCCATCACCATTCTGCCCCAAGCCCACAACCGACCCCTTCCAGCCCAACGAGGCCTGCCTCTCCCTCCCTCTCCTCTCAGCCCACACTTTCTACCTCTGGTCCAGTCCACACCTTGCCCCAGTCTCCAGCGCCTTCTTCTGGCCCAAGTTCTTTGCCGTCTCCTTCCCTTCCCTTTTCCCTAAGGCCCAATCCTTCTTCCTCTCTAGACTCCCCTCCTACAACCTAATCAGCCACTCCTACAAACCATTCAACCCCTCCTTCCCCAACCCCAATTGCTGCTCTTATTCCAGTCCGCACCATCGAAACTCGTAGCATGCATGGCATTTTTAAACCCAAAGTTCATTATAATTTGACTATTTCTCTCCCACCATCTCCTATTCCTAAAATCCGGTCTCCGCCTTGTCCGATCCCCATTGGGGTGTCCGCAATACGTGATGAATATGATGCTCTTATTAAAAATAACACGTGGGAGTTAGTTCCTCGTCCGTCTAATGTTAATATCATTCGTTCTATGTGGGTCTTTCGTCACAAATTTAATTCTGATGGTTCTTTTGAGCGACACAAAGCTCGTCTTGTTGGTGATGGCAGGTCTCATCAAGTTGGTATTGATTGTGATGAAACCTTCAGTCCAATGGTCAAACCGGCTACCATTCATACCGTGCTAAGCATCGCCTTATCTAAATCCTGGTCTATTCATCAACTCGACGTCAAGAATGCTTTCTTACACGGCCATCTTAAGGAAACAGTCTTTATGCATCAACCGTTAGGTTTTCGGGACCCGGTTAATCCAGATTATGTCTGCCTCTTAAAGAAATCTCTTTATCGCCTGAAGCAAGTTCCTCGTGCTTGGTATCACCGGTTCGCGGAATTTGTTGCTACTATTGGTTTTTCACATAGCAAGTCTGACCACTCACTATTTATTTATCGTAATGGCCACGATATCGCTTATATACTGCTTTACGTTGCTGATATAATTCTTATTGCTTCTTCTAACGATCTTCGTCAAACTATCATCTCTCTTCTTGCTTCAGAATTTGCTATGAAGGATTTGGGCACCTTACATTATTTTCTTGGCATCAACGTCAAACATTTTGCGGGAGGCTTATTTTTCAGCCAACAAAAGTATGTCGAGTCTATTTTTGCACGTGCCGGCATGACTTCCTACAACCCTTCACACACACCGATCGACACTAAATCCAAGCTTAGCACCTCCTCGGGTTCGTCTTACGCCGACCCCACTCTTTATCGCAGTCTAGCTGGAGCACTACAATATCTCACGTTCACGCGTCCTGATATCTCATATGCTGTGCAAAAAATCTGCCTCCATATGCATGCTCCTAAAGATGTTCACATGTCTGCTCTCAAGCGTATCCTACGCTACATCAAAGGCACTTTACATTTCGGTATGCACCTCTATCGGTCCTCTATCTCCACACTTACCTCCTACACCTACGGATTGGGGCGGCTGTCATGACACTCGACGCTCCACGTCTGGGTATTACGTCTTTCTTGGGAACAATTTATTATCTTGGTCCTCCAAACGCCAGCCGACTCTTTCTCGTTCTAGTGCCGAAGCCGAATATCGTGGTGTTGCAAATGTGATCTCCGAATCTTGCTGGCTTCGCAATCTTCTCTTGGAACTTCATTGCCCAATCTCCAAGGCTACGATAGTCTACTGTGACAATGTCAGTGCTATCTATCTTTTCGGCAATCCTATTCAGCATCAACGCACCAAGCATATCGAAATGGATATTCACTTTGTTCGAGAAAAAGTTACCCGTGGTCTCGTGCGCGTCCTTCATGTTCCTTCCCGATATCAAATTGCAGACATTTTTACTAAAGGACTTCCGCAAATTATGTTCGATGACTTTCGATCCAGTCTCAACGTTCACAATCCTCCCGTTTCGACTGCGGGGGAGTGTTAGCTTATTGTATTTATAAAATATTCTGTATATCTTTGATTTATTTAGATCCCTAGTTTATAGCCTAAATTCTAGGTAGGTTAACTTGATTAACAAGATTGTAAACCATGTATAAATACAATTCCTAAAGGCAATACAAGACTCACGGATTGAAGTTATATCTTTCAATACCTAACATTTCGATTTTCAATTATTTAAGTTTTATTCCTTTTAAAAACAAAAACAGATTCAAATCAAAATGGGTGTATACTGTATGATGAATGAAAGAAGACAAGTTGGTCTGGAAGTTAATAGGGCGGTCTGGGCCTCCCACAAACCCAAAAAACTAAATAAATCAACAAACATAACCAACTATTAAATAAATAAATTACTGATTAGACGAGAGTGATAAAGCCGTTTTTTAGGTTTTTGGAGAAAGAAAGAGATTGAGTATCTAACTTTTAGGGTTTAAACAATTTTTAAGGTGTAAAGAGAGGGATTGCGCCGGTGAGAGAAGAGACTAGAGAAGACTGTACCGTTGAGGGAGAGCAGGCGGACTGGCAGAGGCGGAGGTGAATTGGCGAAGGCGGCACTGTCTGGAAGAGTGGTATTGTGGTAGTAATGCTCGACGCCTCGACAGTGACTCCATGAGAGAGACTGAGAGTCGAGAGGGAGAGAGAGAAATCGACCGACTGCCGTTTTCTCTGTAGATAGAGAGAGAGAGAGAGTATGTTTAGTGTTTAGTTACTAAGTTTCTTTTTAGGGTTTAGACTTTAAATGTAAGTTGTAACTTCTATTTATACGAAGCTTTTTTTTTCTAAAGTTATCGTGCTTATCGGGCTAACCCGGTAAAAACCTGATAACGGCCAGAACCCGATAAGCCCCAACCCAAACCCTATAATTTCGTGTCGTTCAATCGTGTCGTGCCTCAAATTATCACCCCTACCGGAAATCAGTTCCACTCCCCGTCTCCCTTTCCCCTTCATTTCCGATCTCTTTTAAACGTAGTTTAGGGTTCTCTCTCCTTCCACGTCTAACTTTTTCGCTCCTTCATCGAGAAACTTTCTCCTTCAATAATAGGGTTCTCGATCTCCGCCCTCCTCCTTCAATGGCAGTTCGCATCTCCCCCTCCTTCATCTCATCCATCATCCCGTCGTCTCAACGTAATGTGTCTCTCTTGATGAAACCTAAGCCCTTCGTCTCTACCTTTATGTGATTTCGATTGATCGACGCTTGAGTCGATTGATTGACTCGGTGAGTCGATTCATTGAGTTGGTTAATTGACTCAGTAAAGGTAATAGAAGGTTTTCATATAAAAATAGATCATAAAAGTGAGAGAGTAAGTGAGGCTATTATTCAAATTGGTGCCTTTGACAAAGCCATTTTACAAAATATCCCCCAACGTGAAAGAAAGGAGATTAAAACAAAAACGAAAAACAAAATAACGAAATAACTAACAAAAAGATATTAAAACTATTTTGATATATGATCTGGTCAATGAAGCTTACAATAAAGAGTTAATAGAAGATTTTATTGAGATATCAATGTTGCGGAATTTAAATAAACAAAACAGGAAGAAACAAAAACTGAACACAAAAGATACATTTGATTAATATGCAAAATAAACATATTGATCGAGCCTCATGACTAAAAATATTCCACTAGTAAAACGGTTTAAGCGTATTACAAAGAATGACTAATAAAGTAGAATTAATGTAAAAATTCTCTAAGAAGTTAATATGACTTTGCATAATCCTAACACCTCTATTTACCTAGACAGATGTACGCTCAATAGCTTTTAACATAACAGTATGAGGTGTAAACTGGAAAACAGTGCTGGGGCAAAATGAATGAAGACTCCGATATAGCTTCATTCAACAATTCATTCAGAACAAGACATCCACTAAATTCTACGATCTCTTTTCTCTCTATCAATCTGTGTTGTGTATATGCTCAGTTTCGTCTCTTATGTTTCTCAGCCTTGTGTCTTTTTATTTTTACTTGCATCTATGGTCTAGAAACCTTATAGAATAAGAAAACCACTTATCATAAAACATTAGTAGGTTAGTGTAATAAATAAGGGCATAAATCTTACATCTTAAAGAGTTACCAAATGCGTAGGATTTCTTATCTTAATTACTTAGGGCAGTCGTGTCTTATAAAGAGTAACACAACGACACCAAACATGTATTCCAAGAATACATAATCCTATTAGAATAATAATTTATATAAAACCCTTAAAACACCAATTAAAGTATAATCTCCAAATAACTTTTTATAAAAGATGTAAAAATAATAATTAATTAAAGTAAATACCAAGAAAGGTAAAACAAACAATTAATTAAAATAAACCAATTAAAAAATATAATAACTCATTAATTAAATATCTAATACAACGCTATTAAGTAAATACTAAGGGCTTGTTTGGTAGTCGGACAAGGATAAGCAGTATTATTAATCTCAGTACTATTAGTGCCCTCGCTATTAATCTTCACTTGTATATCGGGGGTAGTTTTGAGATTACAAATGTTAATCCCAATTTTTATAGTGAGGGCGCTAATAATACCACCCTCCCCCTTGGTATTAATAGTGAGGGGATAATGACTTTATCCGGATAACTCGTGCTATTAGTCCTAACCACCTATTGCGTACCAAATATCAAGCACCTCGACTTATTAATCCTATCTAACATTAATCCTGACTACCAAACGACACCTAAAACGTTCATTATTACATATGCTAAAATGGGTGTATTCCATCCGCTCTTAAGAAAAAGTATAACTTGCCTTCTTAGGTCAAGCAAAAAAAATTACCTTTTTTTTTGCTTTAAATATTATATTTATCATGTTACCTTTTATACGATTCTCACTTTAATTGATCTCACTCATGTGAGTATCTTTGAAAATCACGCGATCCAAATATTTATAATTGAATCATTTATCTTTAATTATATCCAACCACCAAACCAATATATATATATATATATATATATATAGAGAGAGAGAGAGAGAGAGAGAGAGAGAGAGAGAGAGAGAGAGAGCAAAAGAACAAGTACACAATGAGAAAGAAGGCCATCCACATAACTTGGAGGTTTATACCAAATAACAGACTCATGAACGTCCTTAGCAACCCTAGCAATGACATGCACACCTGAATTTACAGCTCTATAAAGGAATAATGGACAAAAAAACGTCGGTCTATAGAATGTAACAACTATCTACAATGACCAATACGATTCAAACTTGGAGTTGTCAATACATGAGACTCAAATAGCGTCCACCACACAAGCTCTTCGCATCCATTTGGAAATGTAACACCTCGAGCCTAAAAGCACGGTTCGCTACGTATAGCTCACATATATGTCCACTGAATACTCAGCACCTTGAGTCATCAGGCTCACCACAAGCTGACCCAAAAGTCTATAGATGATGATGATGATCAAAGGTTGTGTGTGGCCACAGGGCCGGCCAAACACTTATGAAGGCCTAAAGCAAACTCTAAAGTGAGGCCTTTTTAAATCAAATAATATATTTTTAATTATTACATTTTTTATTTAAAGAACATCTTTTGTGCTTTTTAGGATGCAAAATCATTTTTAAATTATTGTAATCAATTTCATTTAATAATTCTTTTTAAATCGAATAAAGCTAGTCCACTTAATCTTGGTTGAGATATTGTTGGTCTTAGATGAAATTTTATTAATTTTAGTTTTAAAAAACTTCTTTTTGGCGATGCAACAGTTACGAGAAACATTATTCTATAAGCAATATACGCATTTGGAAAAGAATCAAGCCTTATTATATAATTAAGTATGTCAATTTGTGTATCATTTTTCATTTGTATAATTTCTTTTACAAATAGTTTTGTAAATAGACCTAATTCATCAATATCAGAGTTGTCATTATATTTTAAAGAATGTTCAAGGTTAAAACAATTGACTTTTAAATTTTTATTATCCAATGACCTTAATTTCTCATTAAGTAACCTAATGTCTTTTAAATTTTTATTATCTAATGACATTAAGTTCTCATTAAGTAACCTAATGAGAAAAACTAGGAGTCACTTAATATATATTTTTTTAAAAAGGTAGTAATTTTTTTTGGAGGCCTAAAGATTTTTGAGGCCTAAAGCAAGGGCTTCCTTGCTTCACCCTTAGGCCGGCCCTGTGTGGCCACTTATAAATCTAACACAATTCTCATATCTACCTAATGTAAAATGGGGTATTATAGGTAAATAAAAAACAACATGACCTCACAAGGTTTTGCTTAGGTGTCATGACCTTGATGACGGATCCACTAAACCAAACGCCTCCTCCTCATTCACTCATGATTAGTTGTCACCACAACCGAATTAAAATTGGCGAGCTGTTAACAGTGAGAAAACATGTTACCAAACTCACATGTCACCACCCGGTTTTGAACTTTTGGGGGCCTTGGGGCGAAAAAAATAAATTGGGGCCTTTAAGACATGAACAAAAATTTTTTTAATCAAAGACACAACACTAATGTATATTTTTAGCTCACATCACATAGCATAACTAGCATATTGTTAATATAGGCAACCAAATTAACTACTAACTAGACAATGCAAAAAAAAACTACACAGGAACCAGACATACAAATATTGTCCCGAATCATTCCACAACACTAGTTTCAATTTGATCTAGAAATTTGTGGAGGCGATCTTCTGGAATGATTCCATCGATCGGGCTATTAACACATCTTGAAATTAATGAGAGAAGAGGATAATTTATAACCAAGAAAATCCACAATTGACTCGACGGACGGACGGAGAATTTGAGGTTTGAAATTGAAGCAATGGTCAGAAGGACCAAGATTGCGAAGAAGAGATGAGGATTGAGGATTAGAAATTTCTTTGAAATCAACGAATTTGATTTGGCATTCGGATTTCGAATCGATAATCGAGCCGATTAAGAGATTTATTTGTGAAGAAATCGGATCGGATATGGATTTAGGAATTATATCCTAATATATATAAAGGTGTATAAAATATTTGGGGCCCTTAAAAATAATATATTTATTATTATAGTTCAATTTGATCCGAATTTGATTCGAAATTTTGAATATGGATTTGTATAATGGTCTAATAACCCGAATTATATATATTTATTTATTAGCGGATGGATTGTCTTTTATATCCGATCCAAAAATTATATTTCTTATTATACTCTTTTCATATTATACTGTTGTCTGAATTTCTAATTGTTTTTTATTTATATATTTATATTTTGGATCGGATCAGATATGTTAACGGATAATAGATTCAAATATAGATTGATATACACTTGATCCGTTAGATTATCGAATCGAATCAGATCGATGATATAAAATTTTGAATCAAATTCAAATGTACATATATCCACTACATATTTGATCCATTAATACGCCTAGCTAATACTATTGCACCATTGGTGATTGCGTGACCTTTTGAACCTTTTATCTTTTTCAATCTATTTTACTTTAGTGTACTTGTTTTTTGTTGCTGTTAATTTTGGCATCATGTGATCCATTGATGGCATTGCATGATAAGATGGTATCAAATGCGTAAACGACGTGTACTTGTGGATACTGGATAGTGACTTTGGTTTATTCGTGGATGAAGTTAAGGTGTAAATATTTTGGTCCGAACAAATCAAAATCATAAGAGTGAAAGTAGGAAGCAAGATAAATTCGCTTAGGTTGGGAGATTAGGCTCTCTTTCATTCACAAAAAATGATTTTCAGAAAATGATTTTTAGAAAATAAAAAGATTTTATTTTTAGTTATTTAGTAAATCTTATAAAAATATATCGGAAAATATTTTTTGGTATTTGACAAACACACAAAAAATGTTACGAAAAACAATATATGAATAAATACAAAAAATATATTATTGTATTAATGCTCATATTGAATAGTGTGTTGAACTTTAAATAATTTTCCTTTATTAACCCTAAATTTATCATTATTGGTGTCAAATCAATAAGGTCCATATGTTTTCAATCTCACAAATATAAATAATTTTTTTGATAATTGATATAAAAAACATTGTAAAAAAAGGAAAATAGAAAATATTTGGGACGTCCCTAAATAATATAGTTGACACTTTTAGAAAATATTGAGTATTTATTAAAATTATAATTTATAAATGTGTGCAAACACTCAATTTATATTTCTAAAAAAATTATTTGTTGAGTGAAATATTGTGCGTTTATGAAAATATGTGTAATTGTGGAAGGGGCGAAGGGATACTCGAACATTTGGAAAATGACTTACGAAAAATGAAACCGTAAGTCATTTTCCGGAAAAGAAGCCTTCATTTTCTGTTGACTCGGAAAAACTTTTATGTTGGCTATATTTTCCTAAAGTTACCAAATACTGAAAAATGAGGAAAATGTTTTCCGAAAGTCATTTTCCGTAAAACAAATGGAACCTTAGACTCATAAGTCATATATTATGAGAAATAGAAAAATATTTATAAATCAATAATGTATGTGTTTTTATAAAGAATTCACGTTTGAAAAATCTAGTGAATTTTTAAGGTGACCCATAGATAGAGATGATGTTTTATAAAGTGTGAGTTCTTAGTTTTGATTCCTTCTCATATTCCATCCCTTATAAGGAAAAAAAATCTAGTGATTTTAGTTATATAAATGTAATTATAATTATTATATTTACAAAAAATACTTGAACATATTGAAGATGTTTATATCTGGTAAATTGGATAAATTTAAAAACTTATGATAGTTATACACATAATTTTTTAAAATTAATTTTTTAAGTAAAATGAATTGTGTAAAAATAGGAATAAATATTGTCACCTTCACAAAAAAAGAAGAAGAAAAAACTAGAGATCATATAAATAGTCCGGCCCACGTGGTGGTGCGGTGGAATGTTTAGTCCAAAGTGACCGAGTGAGAACAAATACTTTGGTCTTATCTAGTCAACTCAGTCTACAATGACTGTCTGTATAAATTCCAATCAGTGCTGCTCCCTTCGTCCTAATAAGTAAATGTAATCACTCTTTACCCGGAGAAGTAAAAGATGAGAATAAATAATGACACCTTCGCACATAGACTAGAAGTATTTAAAAAAACAATTAAAAAAAACACCATCTAGAAGTCGAAATGATCCGACTGACGTGGTCACTTGTTAGCATTACATCTACTCCTTTGGGTCGTGTTATCGGCCTGGTGCGATAAAAACATGGTATGAATGTATGATAAGTATGAATACAGTACGATAAATTTATTGTATTTAATATTAAAACTCAAATACGACACGATAAAAACATAAAAAATACGACACGATAGGATAAGTAAAAAAAATACAATTTAGTAAGACTCGTTAAGCCCAATAAATATTACTCCCTCCGTCCTCCTTTCCTTTTTCGTCCGTCCCAAAATAATTATCCAGTTTGAAACTTACCCTTTTAGAATATCACTTTTACCATTTTACCATTATTTTTTCACCCTACTTTAATTATGAACCACATAAAGCTTTAAAAGAAACTATACATTAAACTAATATAAATAATCAAGTTAATTGTTTTTTATAATATGTGTATCGGATCAACTAGGACGATAATTTAAAGACGAATGAAGTATATTTTAGTTATTGTGTCTTATCGTGTTTATCAAGACAATCGGATAACAACTCTTTTTTTTTATCGTGTTGGCCCTATAGTAGCCTGAACCCAATAAACCACAATCCAAACCTTATAATTTCGTTATTCGTATCGACCAATCATTTCTTGCCTCAAATTACCACCCCTAAAATAAATGATAAGAATAAAAAATGTCACTTTCATGAAAGACTAGAGGTTGAAATGGTCCGACTCACGTGTGTGGTTGTGGATAGATGTTTTCCCCACACGCCCCCACCGCACGCATCATCGTGATTCACGAGGGACCAACTTTCGATTATTATTAACCCTCCGTGTTTTGAGAAATGCTAAAAATAATTACTCATTATGTTGTCTGACAAATAGTTTACTACTCCCTACGTTCCTAAATATTTTATTCTTTTTCTTTTTCATTCGCTCTAAAATAATTGTCCAGTTTGAAATTTATCTTTTTAAAACATCACTTTTATCAGTTTACTTTTAATTTTAAACTTTACTTTTGAGTTGCCCGCCCAAGACATAGGTCACGTACCTGGCACATCTTCACCGGACACGGGCAGAGCACGTGCGTTCCAAGGTTCAAGGCACGGAGAAATGGGCAGCGACCATTAATATATCGCGAGCTAGAGGCTTAGCCTCCAGCGGGCAAGGTCACAGCGAGCTGAGGGTTTACCCAACGGGCAGTAGTGTGCAGCGAGCAGGACTTGCCATGCTCGTTTATCAAAGAAACGGTTGTCTTGAATAGAGGTGGTTACTTCCGGGAAATCCTCCACCATTACCATCATGTTACCGTTGTGATGAATGAGACAGTTAATAGGGCAGTTAAAATGCCCGCCATTCACGCCATGATCATTAATGGGTAGTTACCCTCCGGCATTAGCTATAAAAACCCTTCCAAAATAAGGGGGGAGGTACGTGATTCTGATTTACTAGCCTAAACTCAGCTAAATTGTTTACTGAGTAATCTATTATACTAATTATCGCGCTGGATGGCTCTTGCAGGGAGTGCTCCTGCCTAGTTCACTGCTCTTGTTTCTCTGCAGAGTTGGGCCTTAGTGATTTCAGAAGTATTGAAAAGCCAAATATCCAGATTGAAGAAGCCCAGTGTGTCCTGAGATTTATTTGGACACATCAGTTGATTCCGTTGCCGGGAAAGAAGAAACATTCTTTGTGAAGTGAAATTCTGTTCTTGGTAAGTTTTAGTTATGGCCGAAAAAGGTGTTAATTGCGGTAACCCGGTGGAGGAAGTGCACACGGCTACCCCAAGTATGAATCTTCCGGCTGCCAATAATCCACTACCGCCACCTCATGATGCACGTCATCAGCTCAATCAACGACGTGGGTTAGACTCGTGGCTAGGAGTGTCGTGGCTGCTGTTGGACTGACCAAAGAGTTCCGGGGGGAGGCTCTTCGCTAGAGGGCAATTTACTTGGGGCAGATGCATCGGTTGAATTTACAGTTGATTGCAATGGGTAAGCCACCTTTACCTATTGAGTTGGAACCCTTACCTGGTTTGCCTGTGCCAAGTCAAGCTGCAAATGGCTCCAGAACTGGGGGAAACCCACTTAACCCAGTGCAGGTCCCTTCACAGCCTCATGCACGGGAATCAAGAGGACGAAGTCATCAGGAGGGTCGAGCTAGTCACAGGGTTGTACCAAGTGTACATTCTCGGCTGGGACCCCGAGTGGGAGACGATTCGGCACAGTCTCGCCGTCATCGTCGATCACCTTCTCCACGAAGGTCACACCATCGTCGTCCTCGTTCGCCCTCACCCCGGAGGTCGTATGCTCGCAGTCATCGCACTCCATCACCAAAGAGATCTCATGCTCGCCGTCACAGGACGCCTTCTCCACGACGGTCTCAAGTACACCTGTCACGCCAGTCCAGGGAACGAAGGGAGTTGCAACAATCAGACGCTCAGAGAAATTTGGTGGCTAACAAGCCAGTGGTTCAGCACGCTGGTGTCGCACAGGCACAGGTGGCGTTGCTCAAGCTCTAGGAGCTATGGGACCCCCACAGGCCCCTCTTGTGCTCGCGACACAGCCTCAGCTCGTGGATGGTTTGCCTGCAACCGTTAATATGCAAGAATTTGAAGATTTGAAACTCCGTATGGAAGCATGGGAACAGGGCAAAGCCCTAAATGGAAACTTTTTGGGAACTTCAGCCAGCCCTTTGGCTCCTTGGATTGAGAATGCACCACCAGCGCAGGGACTCATCTTCCCGAATATTAAGGAGTATACGGGGAAGACCAAGGTGAGGGATTGGTTGATGTCATTCGAGTCTCAGATCGGCCTTGTAACATCGGATGAGGCGTTGAAAATTCGAGCTTTTGTGGGAGCGTTACAGGGAAAGACGTTGGCATGGATGGGAGCTCTTCCGCGCAGATTAATCAACAATTGGGCTGACATGCGAGCAACATTTTTAGCAGATTTTGGGACCTCCGGTACACTTGCCAAGACGAGGGCTGACTTATCTAAGGTTAAGCAGGGAGCTCACGAATCAACCGCTAATTATTTGGAGCGGTTCACAAAGGTGTTGGAGCAGGTTCCTGGGTTGACCGAGTAGGAGGTGACCTTATGTTTTGAAACAGGATTGCTAAGGCGAAGGCGGATTAAGATCTGAATTGAGCATGCGTGAGCCCAAAACACGGGCGAAGATGTTGATGCGGGCTCAGAAGTGGTGCGCGGGGGAGACTGCAAAGAAGGAGAAGAAAAAGGAAAATGTTGAGATTGGGGCTAATCCCAAGAGTAGCGGCTAGGGTGCAGGTGGTGGTTATAATAAAGGCAAGTCGCGGTATGACCGTCCAAGAGAATTTCTTCGGGAAGCTGATCTCACCCCGCTTAATACGTTGCGGGAAGATATTATGTATGAAGTCTGAGATGAGTTACCCCGACCACCACGAATGAACCCTGAGACGGCAGATTCCAGGGACCGGAGTAAGAGGTGTGCTTACCATGATGATTATGGGCATACGACGGAGGAATGTTGGCCGCTGAAAAAGGCCATTTAGAAGCTGATTAATGAAGGCCGGTTAGACCGGTTCAAGAGAGATGGAAGAAACATGGGGGAATGCTCCCCGAAGAGATGCACCCCCGATTAGAGGGGTAATAAATGTGATTATGGATGAGGATCCCACACCAACTCAGCTCGGCTAAGCAAATCTATTCTTTGTCAAAAGTGGTAGATCGCCCAACCACTTTGCAGGCAAGGGAGGAGACAATCCAGTTTACTCGCAGTGAGTTGGCGAGTAACGTGGCAGGGGAGCAGTCTTTGATTGTTTCAGCCTTGGTTGATGGTTGGGTGGTGCATAGAATTCTGGTGGATATAGGAGCTTGCAGGGACGTGATGTATTACTCATGTTTTCAAGGCTTATAGTTGAATGATGATCGTCTCAAGCCTTATGCGGGGACATTGGAAGGCTTCACTAATCATAAAGTACCTGTAAAAGGGACGGTCGAGCTAGAAGTTTTCATTAGTGAAGGGAGTCGTACTCGAGCTGAGAAAATCACCTTTATGGTGATTGATTTGAAGTCCCCTTACAACATCATCTTAGGGGTACCGAGCATGACCAAGTTCCAAATGGTTGCTTCTATTCCCTACCAGCGAGCTAAGTTTTACACCGACCATGGAAAAGGGGTGCTGAAGAGTCAACCCCGGGCAGTGTTGGAGTATGTACGAGACAGTCAGAGGAAGAAGCAGAAGTTGACCTTGGAGGATGGCGAGTAGAAAATTACCATCAGCACCAACGAAAAGTCTAATGTGACTGTGGGACCGTCCACGATTGTTGTGGTCGGCGAGGAGTTGGTTCAAGATGAGCGGTGTAATCGCGAGGAGGATGCTTGTCCTTTGTCGACGTTGGGGTCGGGGGGACAGATCGAGTAGGGTATTGACCCAGGATTGGTACCAGTGGCAGAAGGCTCCGAGGAAGCTGCTTGTCCTTTACCGACATTGGGGTCGGGGGGACAGGCTGAGCAAGTGGTGGACATGGATGTGGATCAGCTTGATACAGTTAAAGTTCAAGCTGAGGAAGAAGAGAAAGTGAAGTGTGATACACTCTAAATGCGAGATGAACAAGAGTTTACGGCTCAAGACGAGCTTGAAGAGGTGGTTATCAATTCTTCTTACCCCGAGCAGAAGATAAAAATTGGCAAGGCACTGTCAACGGAGGCTCGAGCTAACGTCGAGGCGGCTCAAGAAATCTTGGGGTGGGTGAGCATGTGGCAGTTCATTGTCTTAATGTGGACCCAGCATTTAGGCCAATTCAACAGCGGCCTCGAGTATATTCTGCCGAGAAAGATCAAGCTATCAAAGAAGAGGTGGAGAAATTGCTTAGTGGCGACATCATTGAAAAGATTCATTACCCAACTTGGTTGGCTAGTGTTGTTATGGTTAAAAAGTCCAATGGCAAATGGAGAATGTGCGTAGACTTCACCGACCTGAATAAGGCTTGTCTGAAGGATTGCTATCCTCTACCTCGCATTGACAAGTTGGTGGATGCTATAGCGGGGTTTGAGCTTCTAAGTTTCATTGATGCATACTCCGTGTACCATCAAGTGAAGATGAGCGAGAAGGATAAGGCCTTGACAGCTTTCCGAGCAGCAGGGGGGCTGTATTGTTACAAAATGATGCCATTTGGCCTAAAGAATGCAGGAGCTACGTATCAACGGATGGTGAATAGGGTCTTCAGCTCACAGATCGGTAGAAATGTGGAGGCCTAAATTGATGATATGGTGGTGAAGACCAAAGGGCACGACCACACAGTTGATTTGGGATAAACTTTTGGCAACCTCAGGAAAAATAATATGAAGCTTAACCCGAGCAAGTGTGTGTTCGGGGTGAAGGCGGGCAAATACCTGGGGTTCATGGTGACTGAAAGGGGTATAGAGGCTAATCTAGAGAAAATTAAAGCGTTGGTCACTATGAAGCCTCCTCGATGTATCAAGGATGTCCAGAAGCTCAACGGTCGAGTTATAACTCTTGGTCGTTTCATTTCCAAGTCGGCAGAGAGGTGCTTGCCATTTTTCAAGGCGCTCCGTGGAAACAAGGGATTTGAGTGGACGAATGAATGCCAAGAGGCCTTCAAGCAACTGGTCGAGTATCTTGGGCAGCCTCCTTTGTTAAGGAGCCCGGTTTTTGGAGAAAAGTTGTTTGTGTACTTAGCGGCCACAGATCAGGCTATGGCCGCTATGTTAGTTAGAGAAGAATGTAAGTTACAAAAGCATGTGTATTATGTTTCCAAGGCCCTCACCGCGGTAGAGGGGCGATATTTTAATGCAGCAAAGTTAGCTTATTCGCTTGTTGTTGCTGCTCGGAAACTTCGAGCTTATTTTTCTGCACATTCCATCATTGTGTACACAGACACGCCTCTCCGGAAAATTTTGCATAAGTCAGATTCTTCTGGTCGTTTACTCACCTGGTCTATCGAGCTAACTGAGTTTGAGATTGATTACCAGCCTCGACGGACAATTAAGGCACAAGCCTTGGCAGACTTTGTGGCTGAGACTAGCTTCAAGGATTCGAGCGAGAAGGAGGTTTTGGCTAAGACCGCGTCGACAAGTGCACCAGTTCAAAGGCCCCGGCCAGATTATTGTTGGGAGCTGCATGTGGATGGTTCGGCCAGTAGGTTTGGAAGTGGAGCGGGTTTGGTGTTAGTCCCGCCCGAGCAGGATGTGGAGCTTGAAAAGGCATTGCATTTCAAGTTTCCATCATCCAATAACCAGGAAGAGTATGAAGCCTTGATTGCAGGGCTCGAGCTCGCGCAAGACATTGGAGTACGAGAGGTGATTGTTTATTGTGATTCACAGTCGGTCGTGAATCAAGTAAGGGGAGATTATGATGTCCATCATCCGGTGCTAGTTCGTTACTGTGCCATGGTCAATGAAGTACTGAAGGATTTTGAATACTGAGAGCTGGTGCGAATTGGTCGCGAGGATAATATGTGCACGGACTATCTATCCGAGATGGCCGAGGGCGAAATTCAATATCTGCATCCAGGGGTCATGATTGAATATTTGGAGGTTCCAGTGATAGAAAAGGAGATGATTATGGACATCGAGCCTGCCACGAAGTGTTGGATAGATGATTTGAAGGCCTACATCGAGCAAGGAACCTTGCCCGAAGACAAGTCGGAAGCTCAGACCATTCAGAAGCGGGCTTGCCGGTATGTTATTCTAGATAAGATACTGTATCGGCGGTCATATACTAGACCTTTGCTTAGGTGTGTACGACCAGAGATGACCGAGGGCATTTTGGGAGAAGTTCACGAAGGAAGATGTGGAGGGCATCTAGGCCAACGGTCTTTGGCAGAAAAAGTTTTGGCCGCAGGGTTCTATTGGATTACTTTGAGGCGAAATGCAGAAATGTATGTTCGGCGTTGTGATAAGTGTCAGCGTTATGCCAATATACCTCGGTTACCCTCGACTGAGCAGACTCCTGTGGTGGCATCGTGGCCATTTGATGTGTGGGGTATAGACCTCATTGACCCGTTTCCTTTGGCTCGTTCGAAGTTTAAATATGCAGTGGTAGCTATTGACTATTTTACTAAATGGATAGAAGCCAAGCCTTTGACAACAATTAGCGAGGTCAATGTGATCGACTTCGTGCATGAGCATATATGGTGTCGTTTTGGGGTATGCCGGGCAGTAGTATCCGATCATGGGACTCAATTCTCAGAGAAGTTCATAAAGGCATGCGAGCAGATACGCGTGAAGCATTGGCAGTCATCGGTTGCATATCCTCAGGGTAACGGTCAAGCTGAGGCCGCTAATAAGCAAGTCCTACATGTTCTTAAGCGAAACCTTGAAGATAAGGCAGGAAGATGGGTTGATGAGTTACCCTCCGGCTTGTGGGCGGTTAGGACAACGATCAGGGGGCCAACAGGGGAAACGACTTTTTCTATGGCTTATGGATTTGAGGCCATGGCACCGGTGGAGATGTACCTGCCCAATCATAGACTATCTCATTATGATGCAGAATCCAACATCGTAGCTCGAGCAGCCGATCTGGATTTGTCAGAAGAAAAACGGTTGGAGTCCAAAATGGGAATGGCTAATTACAAACAGCGAGCAAAGGCCCATCACGATAAAAGGGTTCATGGTCGGTCATTTGCTGTGGGGGAGTGGGTTCTCCGTATAATTGAGGCAACAGACAATCGAGCAGAATGGGGGAAGCTTTCTCCCAATTGGGAAGGTCCTTTTCAGATAGTCAGAATTGTTAAGGAAGGAACCTACATGTTGCAAGCAGAGGATGGAAGCGAGCTGAAACATCCCTGACATGCAGATCATTTGAAGAAATACTATAGTTGATTGGTAGTGTGCGAGTTATTTTGTCTTGTTCTCCTATCTTGTAAGTGTTGTGGTGAAATGAATAAGCATGTGTTGGTTTTCATCTTACAGCATTTAGTGCAAACTCAATTATACTTTTGACGGGCAAGGTAATGTTCTTGCCCGATATGAAAGTTGGTGTTCGAGTGATTTAATGTTCTCGATTATTCTCCTTCACGAGTACAGGGTATCTCTGCTCATGAAAAGGGGTTGGTGTTCGAGCTAGTTTTTTTGAACGTTATCATCTCGATTATTCTCTTTTCCACGAGCACGGGGTTGTCTCTGCTCATGAAGAAGGGTTGGTGTTTCGAGGCATTTTTTGTTGCTTTAAGTTAAGTGCGAGCTATCGTAGCTCAGGTGAAGGTTTGCAAAGGCTTTACATTTTTTATTTCAGCGAGCTCGGAGTAAGCTTGCTCGAGTTAAAAGATGGGTCGTTTTTGAAATAGTAGAGGTATCTATGAGAACACAAGCAAACAGAATATGAGCAATAAAGTCAAAAGCAAGAAATAATATTACATAACCAGAAAAATAAATTGTTCAACGACCAGCAGGACAGAGCATAAATTGTTTATCAAAAGTACTGTGGCACGCAGGCCAGAAAGTTTCAAGCATCAGGGGGAATAGTTGAGGTGGCTGCTTGATCGGTGTTTGTGGTTTCCTCGGGGTTGGCTTCAAGGATGATTACATCTTCTTCGTTGGCTGGGCCAGCAGTGTTTTCTGCTTCCTGAGCTTGAGCCGTCCAGATTTGTGTCATTAGCTCGCTTATTGTGACTTGGGCAACAGGAGGAGGGGTCCAGGGAGACAGACAGACAGTCCTTTTTCTGCACCGGCTTCGGCAAGAGACTCCAGCTCGTCTTCAGTGTATGGAACAAGGGCATGGCCAGGACGAGCTAAGGGGCAAAAGGGCGGGTTGGTACCCCATTCTGCGAGCAACTCTGGTCGGATCTCCAGACCGCTGCATGATATTTGTCTCAGCCCGTGGTGCACCCCTTGGAGGAAGAAAGGGTAGGCTTCATTCTCGATGCAAGAAGCAAAGTCTTCAGAATTTTTGTAGTTGTCGATAATGGTTTGTTTTTGCCCTTCGTCGGGACGAGCTAGCTCTTCCCTTAGTTTTCTCTCCTGCTCGGCAGCAGCAGCCTTGGCTTCTTCCAGTTGTGTTTGGGAAGCTCAGAGCTCTTTCCGGACCAAGGAGATGTTCTTCAGGGCCGTCTTTTCAGATTTCTTGGAAAAATCCAGGTCAGTGTCCAAGGTTTTCTTTTCTTCTTCGACCTTAGAGAGCTCAGTCACTTTAGTAGTGAGAGTCTCCTCGGTCGCTTTGAGCTCGGCCCGAAGAGTGTTGATAGTCTCCTCCAGCTGGTTCTTGTCTTTCACCATTGCAGCATTTGAGTTGATGTTGTCAATAAGTCGATCATACATCAGCTCAGCTTCCGTGACTATCTGCAAATTAGGACATAGTCAGTATTTATGAAATAATAAAAAGAAGCGGATCACAAGATCAGAGATAGTTACCTCAGTCAGGCACATCCCCACTTCGCCAATCAGTACCGAGCTTGCGTGTTCGGCACTTTTCTTCCGAACCCCTCCATGTTACAGTCTTCTCACTAGGCCCAGGCCCACAATAGCAGGGTAACCCCTGCGTTTAAAGATGTTGATTTTATCTAGATCGGGCACATTGGCTAGCTCGCCGATGAGGGCTCCAGCTTTTTCTCGATCCTCAGGCATGAAGAAGTTGTCTTTATGCCATGAAGGAGTGGGCGGGCTGGCTTTTCCCAGCACGGTTTTCTCTGCTTGGTGCTTACTCTCCTTTTTTCTTTAGGGGGACTTTTGGTCGGAGTGGCTGCACTGGTAGCAGGTCTGGTGGGTTCGGTTGTCTGGCTAGTGGGAACCTGGGGTGCAGGCGCGACAGTTTGGCTTGGTTCCGGTTGATTTCGTTTGGTACCTCGTCCAGTTGTAGTAGCAGGAATGGTTGGTAGTGTGGCAGGAGTTTGAGTGGCTAGTTGTTTGTTTCTGCTGGTCGCTCCTCTCTTGGCGGCCTGGAGAAATTTGCTCGCGTTGTTGAGTTGTTTCATATCTGCAAGAACAACAAATAAGGTTAAGGAAAAATTGTAGGAAGTAATTTCACAAATAAGTAAAGCAATGACAGAGAAAGTTTTGAAGTCAGACCGGTAATTGAGAAGGGAGGTGTGCAATTGGTTCCTGTTTGAGCACAAGCATGACATTCACCGGGAAATTTGCCTCCGTGGCATTTTCCCCAGTAAGGATGAGGTTGTTCAGTTTCAATAGTAACCCGTGGCTCGACTCCCTCCACGGGCCAATTTATGATGCCAGATAGACGAAGTAAAGTGGGGTCAGACGTTAGGGCTTGCCAATCGAGCACCCAATCTTGTCCAGCTCATCCATCCCGTCCCTCTTTCACTCCGAGCAGGGATCTGAAAGCTCTAGCTATTGGGGGCTCACCAGCTCGATAGGCGGCCTTGTCATATTTTGGGAGACCAAAATCATGCAGGTAGGGAGTAAAAGGCCATCCAACCCGTGACTCAACGAGCAGTGCCTTTCCATCCCAGGAATCAACCTGTTAGGGCCATCGGACAGAAGCTTGAAGTAATTGGGGTTTGAGCGCCCTGTAATGCGCCCGAATTTTTTTGTCTAGGGAGAAGAGGAAAAACTACCTAAATAAAGTCATCTCGGGTTCGAACCCGAGCAGCCTACACGCAACGGTATATGCGACCAGAAACCTCACTATGGTAAGGGTCAGGTCGCACGAGAGGGAGTTGGTCATGTTCAGAAACTCTATGATGAATGGGTCTAGAGGAAGACGAAGTCCTACAACGAAGAAGTTGAAGTAGAATACCATTCGGTCCCCTTGGTAGTTGTGTCTGTTCTAATTGATATCCAGGTCAAAGGCTTTTACCCTGTAGTTCTTGGGGTCCATACCCAAGGAATAAAACCAGGCACCGACATCGTCTTCACAAGTCAAGTCGTCCCATTTGACCGAGGAGGAGATGTTGGGAACGATCTGTTTGCCTTTAAATGTGTCCTTATTTTGTTCAGATTGTGGGTTGCTCGAGCTGGGGAGGTTTTCGATTCGCTCATCCTCCTCGGAAATGTTTTGTTTGTCGCTGCTCGTCTCCGGTTCTGTAGGGTGTTGGGGTTTTCGTTTCCAGTGAATTAAGTAGATTTATTCCAGCACGCTTTCTTCGGAACTGGAACTGGAGGATACTGAGCTCTCCTCGGTTTTAGTGGAAGCACCGTGGTCGTAGCTACGACCTTCGATTTCTGATTGGGTTTTGTCGCTGGACATCCTACAGGAAACAGGAATCGAGGAATACATGTTAAATCTTGCTCGGGTAGTTAGGCAAGACAGATCAAGTAAAACCCATGGCAAGAGCCTATCCTAAGATCAGTGAACGGGGCACCGGTCAAGTATTCCTTGATTCCCTTACTTGGACCGAAATGGTTTGGTGACAGATAGGGGGACAAGATGAACAGAAGAAACGTGAATCGAAAGCCTAGATTTTGGCAGATTATACTATAAACCTAAGTCTTCAACAGATTAATTGCAGTAGAGGTCGTATATGGATAAATGGCACTATGGAGCCTTAATTCAGGATTATAACAGTAAAAACATGAATAGAAATGGCAACAAGGATGAAAAGAAGTACCTGTTGGTGTAAAAGAACGAAGACTGAAGATTTTGGAAGTTCGTTCTAGATGGATCACTGATGCAAGTAGGATCGGCACCGATGTGATCTCGAAGTGCAGAAATGAGGATTTCTTCTGGTTTGAAGTCTTTTGAAGCGGTAAAAAATGGAAATGGGGAGGAACTCTCACTTTTATATCGGTTGAAACCGTCGTTTGGGGCTACTCATCATTAGGGCTCGGGAGTCGAGGCAACATTTAATGGCTCATTGGGAAATGAGCCCGTGTAAGTGCAATGGGCGGCGGATGACGGCTCATCTCTTCAAAACCATTGCTGGCATTCCCTTATAAATCTGATCGTGGCCGACTCGATGCATTCACAAAAAATTATATTTCAAGAGCGATTTGGCCTGGGGATTCAAGGTTCTTCTCCTCGCTCTGAGCATGAATACTCGGTAGACAAGGAGCAGGGGGCTACTGAGTTGCCCGGCCCAATAGGCCCAAGACATAGGTCACGTGCCTAGCACATCTTCACCGAACACGGACAGAGCACGTGCGTTCCAAGGTTCAAGGCACGGAGAAATGGGCAGCAACCATTAATATATTGCGAGCTGGGGGCTTAGCCTCCAACGAGCAAGGTCACAGCGAGCTGGGGGTTTACCCAGCTGGCAGTAGTGTGCAGCGAGCAGGACTTGCCAAGCTCGTTTATCAAAGAAACAGTTGTCTTGAACAGAGGCGGTTACTTTCAGGAAATCCTCCACCATTACCATGATGTTACCGTTGTGATGAATGGGACAGTTAATATAACAGTTAAAATGCCCGCCATTCACGCCATGATCATTAATGGGCAGTTACCCACGGCATTAGCTATAAAAACCCCTCCAAAATAAGGGGGGGAGGTACGTGATTTTGATTTACTAGCTTAAACTATGCTAAATTGTTTACTGAGTAATGTATTATACTAATTATCGCGCCGGAGGGCTCTTGCAGGGAGTGCCCCTGCCTAGTTCACTGCTCTTGTTTCTCAGCAGAGTTGGGTCTCAGTGATTTCAGAAGTATTGAAAAGCCAGATATCCAGATTGAATAAGCCCAGTGTGTCGTGAGATTTATTTGGACACATCAACTTTAATTATGGGTCACATACATATTGGCTTTAAATAAAACTACATATAAAACTAACATAAATAATCAAGTTAATTATTTTTTCTTAATCCGTGCATCGGGTCAACTAGGACGATAATTTAGGGACGGAGGGAATATATTATTTTGGGATATTTCACATAAAGTGTCTACTTTAAAAAATTATCCTTTCAACTTTTATAATCTTTCATCTTTACCCACCAGGGCCACCACTTGTGTTGTAAGCCTATTGATTGTTACTATATATTTTTGTAATTATGACCAAATTCAATCACATTAATATATCTCTTAATTATTAGACTTGTCAAATAAGAACTTTTTGGGTGGAACGGGTGGGGTAATCCTTATTTCCTTTTTAAGTTGTTCCACAAATAATTGTCAAGTTTCTTAATCTTTTTTTAAGAAAATTTATCTTTATCATTTTACCCCCTTAATTCAATTATCACTTTAATTGATGATCTTACTCGTACATGAGTATTTTTTGTAACTCCTCGAAACCAAGAGTCCGTTCTGCCACATTCAGCTCACATACTAGTTCACTAAGCACCTAGAACATTAGATCACCTAGGTTTACCACAAATCAACCAAAAAGTTCACGAATGATATTAATGAGTAATGGTAGCGCGTGACCACTTTATAAATTCAATACCCACGCGTTTACCAGACGTAAGATATGATGGGGGTATTACAATCTTCCCCCTCCCCTTTTCTTAAATCCTTGACGTCCATGTTAATTCTAAAGGGCACAATACTAGTCTAGAAGGGGAGGGGTTGAATAGCCTAGTTACACTTTAAAAACTTTTCGTTAGAGTTCCTAAAACAAGTATTAACAACCTATTGAAAAGGTTGAAGTAACAGAAGATTTGTAAGGAAGACATACTAAGTCTACTGGTGAAGCACTACTAGTAGACTTGGTTGTTTACTCAAGTTTGATGCTCAAAGGAATAAGTTAAGTAACAGATAACACTATAAAACAGTAAGTAAATGAACACCAAGAACACATGTATTTTGAGATGGTTCGTACTATAAAAAGTACTACGTTCACCACCATAGCAGTCAACCTTCGATTTGAAAGTGCACTATATTTTTCACTAGTTCTATTACAGAAATATCTAATAGATCGTGTACAAAATATTTGACTTGTGTTTGGGGGTGGAGAAAGTGAATATCTGGAAAACAAAATATTCACGGTGCAGAAAAATAGTAAATGGATACAACACAAAGAAGTAAATGAGTAGCAGTTAATGTGTAAATCTTTGTTGTTATTGTTGAGGACTTTCTTGATCAGGTTATGATCTCTTGAATGCACTAAGTAAGATGACTTGATATTGTTGAATAAATTTAGAACATTTTATTTTCTTCAGTCTTCAATGACAGTATTTATATCGGAACATTCATGAGACCGTTGGAGAAGACGAAGTGAGTAACAACTCTATTAGGTTAAATGCATTAAATGCAAGGAGCTGCTTTTTGACTTCATGTTCAACTAGGAGTCTAGGACTGATCTAGGTATGGAGAAGAGTAGGTACTGGAATTAGCAGGTGGGAGACAAACCGAGTTTGCAGACCAGCAGTAGTTGGTATAGTCTGTTTGTGTCAGACTGTATACCTGCTCTGTCTTGTTCAGGAGGCGAAGTCTTCATTTTTCGGAAAAGCTGCGAATGCGTGTTCCTTGAATTCAGGAGTCAATCAATTGACGAATTAATTCAAACTGATATTGAGAATATCTGAATTAATAATCCTTAAGATATTTGTTGAGTTGGACATCCTGTAACACGTCATATTACTGTTTCGAAGGCAGACAAGGTCTGCTGGTGAAGCCTTTGCCGAAATCTTCTGGTGAGGACTTACTAAAACTTGTGAAGTCTAGAAAAACTATTATAAAGGCAAAGTTTTATACACAGTTGTCACGCTAACTGGTACACAACTCATTTAGCCACTGAGTATAGAACTTATAGTAATGAATGAACAAATACAAATTAAGATACAATGAGAAAAAACAACCTCCGTCAAAGCTGACTAAAAAATACCATCGTACCCCTTAAACGAATGACCCAAGAGGTGACTTTTATATGATCAAGATATAGCTATTACCTCCCGCGGTGTAGCAGTTTGGGCTGGACAACACTTTGTTCTAGCATTTTCGATCGAGACACCCTCTGATACCAATTGTTACCCTCCGAGCCCAAAAGTTCGATGCGCTGCGTGTAGCTCACACACCAACACATTAAACACGTTATACCTTGGGCCACATAAGCCTACCATAATTGCCTACCCAAATGTTTGTAGATAATATTGTCATATTGGTGTCTAATGGTAGTGGAAGACAACTTTTATAATGCATCTTCAAGTTCCACATTTACCTAATGTGGGATGAGGATATTACAATCTCCCAAACTTAAATTTTAATGTCCTCGTCAATATCTAATAGTAACCCAGGAGATGCAAGACTCAAGAGGTGGCTTGTGGGGGGATCAAGCGGTGACTCTTGCACTTCATGCGGTGTGGAATTTTGCCTACACAACAATTGTTTCTCAAATTTTCTTTCAAAACCTGCTATGATATTTGTAACGCTTCAGGTTCGAAATATTGGTCATACATATAGTCTAAACATTGACCCACTAATTTTGAAAATCTAAAGTATCAAAGTAAATGAATCTTTGATCAAAGTGGAAGGAGTAAAAAAAACTTGCATGTTAATTTGACTTTGTAATGTTTTAAGTAGAACTGTCGAAGTGGGATGGCGGGGTGGGAGAATTAGCCCACGAATGTAGCGGGTCTGGAAATTGCTAACCCAGTCCATCATGGATCGAGAGTTACGCAGGTCAGTCCACCAACTTTTTTTCTCAATTAATCAAATAATAATAATAATTAATAATAATACCAAAAAATCTCACAATTCATTAATAAAATTATATTTTCTACAATTATATTGTAAATATCATATTTAACAACTTTATCTAATATTAATAGTATAATATAAGAAAAAATATAAATAAAAAATCATTTAATCATTACTTCTTGTAATTTTTTTCCTTCAGTATTGTAGGTTAATCTACCGTATTATGATATCTATTGTTGTTGTAAGTGCCACTTTTTAACGAAATCATAATCATTTACTAACATTTTAGATATAAAAAAAAATCTCATATTTTGAGTGAAAATGATTTAAACTTGTAGTTTCAAATTTTTGGGCTTGTGTTATTTGCAACTAGTAAATGACGGGTCAACCCGCTAGCCTTAACCTGCAATCCATCGCGCACTCAACCCGTTTGACCCGTGTCATAGTGTGTTCATATTTTTTCAACACAACGCACCTCTTTGAGGTGGCGGGGCGAACTAGCCTAATGGGTCCAACCCATTTTGCCAACTCTAGACATTTAGGCCAATTGGAAGCCCAATGTAAGTTAGATAAAATTGCGAGTCGGTTCCATTTTCTAAGTTTTTATTTGCTAAATTACTATCTCTTTATTTTCAACCGCAAAAAGTCAATTTTGGACGGGAAAGACTACATTACCCTTAATGAGCATGAGACACGTGTAACGAATGACTAGCCCCTGAATCACAATTTATAGTTGTATAAACCGCGATGCAAAACTTATACTTCAAATTTAATTTTTACCGCTATATATAATAATGTTGCACCGTGATATAAATACATGTTTACTTAGATTTCTTTATTCAAATACTGAGTGGATTACTATTTTTGTATCCCGGTGCATTGTTTCTATATATCGCAGTGCAAAACCTATATTTCAAATTTAATTTGTACAACGATATATAAAAACTATGAACCGCGATATATAAAAAGCTGCACTGCGATACAAATATCTATTTACTTCAATTTTTCTATTAAAACATAAATAAAGTAAAAACAAATGAATGTTAATTGGTATGAACATTGGTTAACAACATATGTGCACTATATCTTTCAAAATCTTTGAATCGCGGTGAATATATTTGTGAATCACGGTGCAAAAATATGTAAAATTAATTGATGAAGGAAACTTTGTACTGTGTTATATAAACTTGAACTTTATAAACTTTGCACCGCGATATATGAACTTGTTATTTAGGATATCGCAATGTTTTTGCATCCAAAAGTGATTTTTTCTGTTTAAAAAAATAATACTTTAACAATTAAAAATTAAAACTTTATAAATGGATCGGCCCGAATTTTGCCCATTAAGTTATCCGTTTGTAATCTATTCGGTTACTCAATATTGGTATTTGGCCCAATAGCATTTTCTTAGCCCAATGTAAAGAGGCAATCTGAGTAAGAAAGCTTTAACCCATTAGTCCTCTCTCTCTCTCCCTCTCTATAAAATTAAACTGCCTTCGAGCAAGAATAACGGAGAATCAAATGGATAGTATAGCTGAATCATGACAGTTAACGGTCGATCAAAAAAAAAATCAAAACCAAATCTATTTTGATTTGGTTTGATAGGGATGACAATTGAGTGTTACCGATTAATTTGGATAAAATCATTATCTATCCAATATAGTTAATGGGTAGTTTTAGATATTATCCAATAACACTCATTAACATTAATGAGTGTTATTGGATAATATCTAATTCTATCTATTAATAAATGGGTGTTATCCGGATAATTCTCAATAAGAAACATCATTTATTGTTTTGAGTAGGAGTTGCAAAATGGTTGTTAGGCTATTATCCATGGTTATCCATGAATAATAGCCTAACATTCATTTATCAATAACACTTATTTTACCACCCCTAGTTTTGAGTATTACTTACCAATTTATATTATGATTCACTAAGCATAACATATACACACAAACCCACCCAAACACACACAAGGCAAAAAAAAAAAAAAAAAAAAAAGAACACACACACACACACACAATGATAAGTTAATAACTTAATATTCATAAATCATAATATTTTCACAAACTTTTCACATTTAATACAAAAAAATCATGAGCCTCACGTTCAACAACGACCGAGATATTCTCTTAATTTTGACATTTATCTTTTCTTTCTTTTTTTACTCCTCAAATAAAAAGTGACATTTGCAATGCAATACTATTTTTATCACATAATATATATAAAGTTATCAAAATTTAATAATAGTTTTCATAGTTGTGAGATAGAAAATATATGTGTTTATTGATTTGACACTAATAAATGATTATGTAAAAGTAATAACAAATAAAAAAAGTCAAATAACTGATTAAAAATTAAATACTTATAGTGATTATAATTATAAATTGTAAATAACAAACAAATATTCTTAATCCAAAACAAAATAACAAATACGTTCATAATAATCAATAATTTTTATAATTAATTGTTTACATTTTTATTAACTTTCAAATAAATATCAAAAAAGTGGTTTAGTCTAGTGGTAACAAGTTTTGTAATAAGACAACTTGATCCAAGCTCGAATCTTGCTAACAGATCCAAGTTCGAATCTTGCTAACAGATAGTTATGTATCTAATTATTATTATTTTTAAGTAAAGAGCATACGGCAGTGATGGGTGGAAGCGGTTGATGGTGATGACATTATTTGATAAACTCAATGGTGGTGGTGACATTAATTGATAAATCCAATAGATAACCGGTTAATATTCATAATTATCAAATTTTAATGGGTGTTAATTGATAATATTCATTAACACTCATTAACTTAATTGAGTGTTAATGGATAAAACTCAATAAGTCTTTTATAATAGATGTAATAAATAACCCAATGTGTTGGATAAATTTTTGTCATCCTATGGTTTGATTTGTATCAATATATGATACAAATCAAAATCAAATCATACAACCACTTTTTTTTCTTCTCTTTTTAGCTTTTTAACAATTCAAAAAATGTTTTTATTTTTTTTATAGAAAAAGTACATATTTTTATATATAAATAGAGATTTGGTTTGCTTTATTTGGACACCAAATCGATTTTCATGATAAAGATAGTGGAGTATTTAAAAATGTTGGAATTGTGTCACTGTTGGAAATGTTTTTTGTTTTTAAATCAAAAAAGTATCAAATTTATTAATTTATTAATTTTTAATGAGTTATGTTTGATTTGATATTTAATTTTGGTGTATTATTGTTCTTGCTCATAGGGTGGGAATGCGGTACATATTTAAAAAATGATTCATTTTTAACCTCTTTGTTAATTTTTTTTGAAGCCTTATTTCCAACTATCCCGATATAACTCTCATAAATTCGACCATGCGACCAATTATAAGTCGAGGCTGCATTATTCATTACTAACCTCATTGTTTGTTTGTTTTTTTTTTTTTTACTTTTTTTTTTCTTCTAAAGGGGCATGAGAAGGGATCGAACCTGATATCTCACACTTTGTGAAGCCCCATGTATATCACTTGACCACCCCTTAGGGGCCACCTCTTTGTTAGTAAATAGATTAAATTTGTTTATTCAGTTTCCTTATTAAAATCTTTAATTCGTAAGACAAAGTTTCATTCTCTCACAGCTTAACTCACTAACATACGATAAATCGAATAAAAATAATTCATTTTACCAAAAATATTTGTAAAACCGTCATACCTAAATTTTTACGTTCTTGATTCTAATCAAACGCTTGACTAAAATAATATATGGAACCTTATCACTAGGAATCTCATTTTCCATCTTCATTCATTAATGATCGTATCATATCGAGTTCAGATCTCCTGTACCACTTATATGTATCACTGTTGTACCATTTTTCATCTCAATCATTGGTTGAAGATGCAATGATTGTGATATAATGGTGGAAATGAAAAGTGATACACACAAATAATACAGGAGATCCGGAATTAATTTATCATATCGACAAACTCTTAAAATAGATGCAAAGTATTAGGGCACATGTTATATATATATATATATATATATATATATATATTTATTTATTTATTTATTTATTTATTTATTTATTTTGGGGTGAATATTTCTATAAGTAGGTTCCCAAAAGACAGTATTTTTCAGGATAAAACATTTCAAAATGCATGTTAGGTTAAACTCAAACCGTCACATTTGAAAGTATGAAACGAAGGTTGCTTTTAAGTATTGGGTTTTGAGGGCATTGGTTGGTTGAGCAAAATAAAAGTGTTTGGATAATTGGATGAGTTCCAACTTCCAAATGAAAAAAGTTAACCAAAAGATGTAATTTTCAACAATCGAAGCCACGTGGCATGGCATTGACGCCGTTTGCTTCACGCATAAACAGCCGACCACAGACCACTAACAAAATTAACCGTCAAAAACCTACCCTTACCCCCACGAATGCTTCAACCGTTGGGGAGTATTACGTCAATGACACAATCATGTCCAACCGCCATTTCGTTCATGTCCATTGTGTCCCCACCACAACAATATTCATACCAATCTAATAATCTATCCATTTTTCAAATATCAGTCGTCAATCGTCATCCACCAAATTACTCATACCAATCTAAAATATTTCGTGTAAAAAATTTCCGCTGTGAAAATTAAACTTTTTTAAAATATAATAATTTTTAATTGTCTATCAGTAATAAAACAAGTGGATAATAAAAATGAAATGTTATAAAAATTATAAGTATAATTTTTGAAACTAGACTCTTAGAGCGAAAAATATCTCAAAATAGTATAATAGACTTTTTGCCTGAAACGGAGGGAGTAACACTTTTAGTAGTTCATTAGTAATAAAATGAGATTTTTATATCTTAATTTTTGAAATTAAAATCTTTAAGTAAAATATTAAAAAATAAAATAATAGACTCTTTGTTCAAAATAGAGAGAATATATGCTATGGAGTCGATTGATCTTAATCTGATGATCCAAAAACAAATATGTTTAAGAGATGTTATATAATTAATCTTTTTTTTTCTCATAAGGGGGGTATGGGAAGGGATCGAACCTGAGACCTCACACACTTCTTTTGTTAAGTTTATCCTCAATAAACAACCGAAAATGTATAATAAAGAAGTAGAATCTATCCGTAATGGATTTGGAGGACAACCTCTTTGCTTCTTTTCGGTGTTCGTTTGTTCGGTGATTTCTTTTGTACTACTTGAAATATTCCTACAAGGAAGTTTTATAGTAAAGTTTTATAGCACAATGACAAGATTCGAGTTTGTTATTCATATACTATCCGTTTAAAAAAAAGAACTATATAAGTAATTAAAATGTGAGGGTAAAGTTGAAATATTTTGGAGATATTAAACATAGTTATTTTGAAAGTCAACTCTTAAAGTAAAATATTTTAAAATATTACGATGAACTCTTTGCTCAGAATAGATAAAGTGTCTGATAACGTAGTAATTGAAATTTCATGTATTTTTTTAAATCATAAGTTGTATTGATATTGTTTGAATCAACTTTGATTAGAAGCGAATCAAATACCGGAAAGGAAAACTTCATACATTGAGCATTAAAAATAAGAAATTTTCTTTAAATTTTGTATAATATAATAATTTAAAAAAAACAATGTGTAGATCATTTTTTGAATATGATATCGATTCGTACAAGATATATAAAAGGTCGGTTGTGTAATTTGATTTTACACTAATAACGTATCAAATTAAACTTAAATATAATAACCATTTTGGCGAACTAAATAATCACTCAAATTTTTTTAAAAATATTTTAAGAGGAAAACGGCAGCATATGCGTATCTTGAAAGTTTAACCTATTTTATATAGTGGTAGGGCAGCCTCAAGGCTGGTAGGAGTATAATTAAAGCCTACAAGTAAAGGTATCAAAGTGGCATATGGTAATAGTTATACCTCTCCAGTCCTCCAAGAGTTTATAGGATTAAAATTTGAGTCACAAAAAAAGGTCATAAGATTTTGGTCAGAATGAGATAACCAATTGATAATTGCCAACAATAATTTTTGATTTTTTTTTCTCCCTAGCATTACCCTCACATCCAAATGTCACTATATAATTGGTCAAAATGCATTCAGCAAGCACTCCCGCGGTATACTTGAATTGAATATTTTTGGTTAATGTTTTTTGAGTGGATGTTTAGCATATTTTTAGTTAGAATTAAACCTTTGATCGAAAAATACACAAAGGCACAATATATTCACATATATTTTTTTAAAATCATTTTCTGATCAAGGGAGGTGAAAAATTCAAAATAAAATTGATCGAAGATTTGGAAAACCTCAATATTTTGCATGAATTCGATGAAATGATATAGGCAGTGTTGTGTTGTGTTGTTCTTGTTTTATAAAGCAACACTAAATCTAAGCGTTCGTATCAAAAATAAATCCAAGGCTCTTGTCATATATCTTATAAATCTTAATTTATAAAACGTAATCTTACTGATATACCCGGCTCAAGCTGGATCACGAGTAAGGCACGAGCAAGCATCACGTCCCAATCACGAGCACATTGCACATAGGGCCTACGGGCCTTGCGAGTAAAGTAATAGAAGTATCGAGCAGCAAGCAACGTAAATCCCGTCCAGACCTGGCCGGGCATAGGCCTTGTCTGTCCGACCAGGGGCCATGCCCGGACGTCACTCATTTAGCAAAGAAACCAGATTCATCTCTTCTAAACCTGGTCGAGCATTGGCCTTGCCCACCCGACCAGGGGCCGTCCCATGGATCTACAGTAAGTTCAAGAGCAATGCAAGTGGAATGGCCGGGCAGAGCCCTGCTCGCTCGGGCACATATCAAACAGGAAGCACCGGCGGCTTGCTCTCCAAGACAATTCAAAGGTTTCCATGTTTATGCAAAACACTTGCCTTATCTGCTCCTACATCTACGCGGCCAGCCGCTTATCACGCCTAAAATCAAGGGATTCTCCCCTTGATTGATTCGGTAACTATGGAAACTAAATCCTAGACGAATTCAACCACCTAGGGGGCTTATAAATACCTCCTCATAATCCTTAACAAGGTACACACACTTTCTTGAGCCTCGATACTCTGTCGATTTGTTTTCAAGCTTATACACGAAACTTACTCTCACGTCGGAGGGGTTTCGCGAGGCCCTGCCTTGCACTTCCACTCAGGTGTTCTTGTGTTGTTAACAGCTCAAAGAAGGTGATCTCGAAGTCCAGATATCTTACCCAACTCAAGACGGCTCAAGCTGTGATTTTGCCACATCACTTAATCTTTTACATTTAATCTACTAACACATAGTAAATCGGATTATGAAGATCCAGTAAAACAGTCTTTCTTAAATTAGTCATTCTCCTATTATACGTTGTAGTATGAAAGTTGGAAAGTTGAACAAAGACGTGCTTTAATTGCCAGTATTAAAACTGAGTTAGCTCATATTGTTGTACTAGTTACAGAGGAAGAAACAAGGGGTCATAAAGCTTTGAGTATTTGACCAATTTTCAACACAAATTTGGATGTTGTCAAAGGGATAGGGATAGGGATAGGATGGGGAGTAGCCGAGTAGGAGAACACATTGTGGTTTTCTTTGAATTGCGTAGAAAGATGGTCAACTGATCCAAATTGACAAGCACACGTGGTAGGAGTAGCAGGAGCCGAATACAATTTATGGAATAATTCCTCAACACTCTATTATAGAAAATTGTTGACCAAACTCTTGACTATAATATTTTATTTATACTTTAATTAGTGTATCATTAAAACGTGAACCGACTCAAATCTAACATGGCCATTGGCCCAAGTTAGCAATAATTGTGAATCAACATTTGTGCTCGATCTCAAGCGCTCTTTATTTAACAAGTCTAATAATTTATAAGTACAATTATTTTAAAATTTTGTCATAATTATAAAAAATATACTTCGTATGTTTATATGCAATATATATATATAAATGATAAAATTAAAAAGTTATAAATATTTTAGATATATTTGTCAAAAATAGACTCTTTCAGTAAAATATATCTCAAAAATGGAATAATAATTTTTTTTTTTTTATTTTTGAAATGATGGAGTAATAGTTTAGAACTTCATGTGTTCCTAAAATGGAGTATATATTTCTAAAATTTTCTTGTCTGAAATGAGAGTGTCCATGTTAGTATAAGCTTATTAAATATATATTTGATGCATATCATGGTCTAGTATGTACATTTAACGTTATAGGAGGACATGAAGGTTATTAATGTGCATATGTTATTAAAATAGTTTAAAAGTTAACTTTATTAATTTTAAGGTATGATATTATAAGTTAGAGCTTGTAGTATTATTACAAGCTTTAGTATTAGTAGCGTTTGATCAAATCTATTTAGATTTCTACACTGTTAGATCAAAAATATTTTTTCAAAGTAATGACACGGACTTTCCAAATCATCACCAACTTAATCATCTAACGACTCTAATGCTAAAACTTATAATAATATTAAAAGCTCTAGCTCGTAATATCATTTGTCTATTAATTTTAGTAGAATAATTAAAGATTAACACTCATTTAGAAACCAAAAAAGTATTAAACAACAATTATGATTTCAGTTCAAGTGTTTTGTTACACAAATGCTACAATTCGGGGAGCGCCTGGTACTTGATGGGAGGCTTCATTTGAATGTTGGAAAATTTAAGCACAATTTCTGGAAAATCTATATCTATATCTATATAATGACATATGTGATTCTAACGCAATAAAATATCGCAAGTTTATGTTAAAATGTACTTGTCAAAAATAAAACATACTCCCTCCGTCCCTAAATTATCGTCCTCCTTTCCTTTTTCGTCCGTCCCAAAATAATTGTCCACTTTGAAACTTACCTTTTTAGAACATCACTTTTACCACTTTACCCTTACTTTTTCACTCTACTTTAATTATGGGTCACATATACATGGACATTAAAGGAAACTACACATTAAACCAATATAAATCAAGTCAATTACTTTTTCTTAAACTGTGCGCCGGGTCAACCCAGGCGATTATTTAGGGACGGAGGGAGTATTTTATTTTATTGGAAAACGTGCCCGGCCTTGAAAATAAAAATTTCCATGTATTTTAATCCCTTTGGTTTTGGTGACATAACTTTTCATTTCTTGGTAAGAGATTAATAAAATGTATGTTTGATGCATATCAAATAAAACACGAAAGCTGAAACATTTCTTAATTGGGGAGATCAAATCACTTCCATTAATCTATCTACGTTATGTTTGCCCATTGTCTACCGCTTCATTGAATTTATAACACCATATCCAAATATAAATTTTTTATCCAGTTTTGTCATAGCAATTAATCAAAGAAAGATATATGCATCTGAGTCTTCAATGTGATCTGCGCTTTTTATGTGAAAATAATAACAAAAATCGAGATTTAAACAAAATTAACAAAAAGTATCCATATCTGGAAGTTAACAATTCGATTTCATTAGACATGATTATAACTCATTGCATAGCAATTTAAAATTGATGTAGCGCGATTAAAAAAAGAGTCCAAAAACAAACAAATTCTTATTCAGACATTTCACTTGATGCTTGAGTTTTTCTTGCTACCGTAGGTTTTTTAATCATGGACGTTCCCAACTATTCCAGTAAATGACCACCATTAAATGCGTCTTTTTGAGGAAAAAATAGCGATATATCTGTAAAGTATCTGTATGAATAAACTAGGAGTGATTGCATATTATGAATGAAAATTCTTAGCTAGTAAATAGCCTATATAAAAGTTAAAAACTTACTTAAGAAATAGCTACATGAGACTAGGACTTGAAACTGATAACAATTTCCTTAAGACTTAAAACAAAACCTCTTCAATGTCTTACAATAAAACATCAACAAAAAAAGGAAGAAGAAGAAGGGAGGGTTTATGAGTCAATGGAGTGTTACATGAACCCACTCCATGAACCGAGGGTTAAGCTTGTTTGTTTGTTTGAGTCGGGCTTAAACGTCAAATTTTCATAAGCTTTGTTCGTTTCAGTCGGGACGAAAAATAGTGATATAAACCAAAATCCTTAATTTTTAGGTTTTGTGGTTCACGCTTACAAATAAGATCTTGTTTTATGAGTGAAATTGAACAACCATGGCTAACTTTGGAGGGAGGACCACAAGAAAGATTGTAGAAGAGGAGGTGAAGCGATTTGCAGACGAAAGATATTTAGAATGTGGATGCGATGAGCTTAATGATGTTATTGGAACAAATTTAAGAAAGTATCCTTATGTAGTCTAAAAAATAAAAGACGTATTAAAAATGCTAGATATTTGAGAAAGTGGTCTGACATGCAATTTATCCATTATATTATCAATTTTTTTTGTTAATTAAAGTAATCTTCTTTTATTTATATAGATTTGTACAATAACTTTTTTATTAATATAATTATCTAAAAATAACTACAATTGTTTTGTTGGTACCTTTTAACTATTTTTTAAAATTCTCGTATAGTGTAGTCATTAAAATTTTGTTTTTTTTCTTAATGTAGATTAATATTTGTCGTACATTAGTTATTATATAAGGAAATTTTACACAATTTATAATATGAAGGATACAATGATGCATTTTAAGTAAATAGTTGCCTCCAACATTATTTTTCCTTAATTTATTCATTTTAATATTTTTTTAACTTCAATTTGCTTGAATATAATTTAATTAAAAATAAATATGTCTTGCGTTTAACACACATGTATTCAACTAATTCGTACCAAAGTGTGGTGAGGAAAAGGAAAATGACGAGAAAAATAACTTTCGTGTGTGTTTGATTAATCGTAAAAGCTGGGGAAAATTTAGATTAAGATTTTGAAGTGATGGAAAATCTTGTTAAAAGTACAAGACATACTTTGCAGTAATTTTTTTTATGGAATATCTAAAAATAAAATGTATACAAACAGACATTAAATACAAAAAAAAAAAAACGGTACTCCCTTAGTTCCACCCACATAGTTAATATCAAATGAAGGGTGAATTTGAAATATTGTAAAGATAATTTTTTAAAATATATTATTTAAATGAAACATTTCAAAATAGAAGAATGTACTCTTTGGTTAAATGGGAGAAATATTTTTTTTTTTTTCTGATGCAATAGATCTGGAAAGTTCTTTTTTATTTTTTCCTTTTCTTTGTCGTATTTTTCCAACATTTAAACACGGGTCAAGAGTGAAGACCAGGTCAATAAGATTGATAAGTTTAAAGATTAATGGTTCATCCAGGAGTGAAAACTAGACTTACCTAGGATTTTACACGCTACCGACTAAAATTAAATAAAACAGACAATTATTGAACACCTAAGTAAGTGATAATCACATGGTTTTATTATTAGTGGTGCTTTCATGGCAGTTTTTGGGATGACTTATTATCATTTATTTTAGGGTAAAAATACTTTTTACCCCACAAAGTTTCCACTAAATCCCGGTTTGCCACTTATATAAAGATTTGTCTTATTTTAGCTCTCAAAGTTGTCATTTGTCTTATTTAACTCCCTCTCGTCTGTTGCCGTTTGACTCAAAACGTTAAATCGCACGTAGTTTTCCACTTGCGGATTATTTTTGTCTTTTCCAACCCATCACAGTTCACCCCACCCACCCACCTCCTTTTCTCTCTCCTCTCTCTTCCCCATCATCTCTTATACATTCAAATCATATAACCCAGATTTTGATTTCCCATTGTTTGAAGCAGATGGACGAGATTCGAAGTTGATTTATGCTGCATCTTTCAATACAGCAAGAAAATTGCTAATTCAAACAGCTCGTCTCTTTACGAAATCAAGACAAAGATATTGGTGGAGGCAAATGTGGAATGGTAACAACAGCAAGAGAGAATGTGAAGGCGGTACTGGTACCTTCCATGAAACACACAGTGACAGTGAAATAAGATGATCTGCAAGAAAATTGCTAATTCAAGTAGCTCATCTCATTTGAGTTCCATGATTTCTCAAACAATGCGAAAGAACTTTGCCACTATTGATGAGTTGTTGGAGCTCTACAACTGCTCTGTTTCCCCGGTGGAACAAATCTATGTCGTTGAAGAACATGTATCAAAAGATGAAGAAGATGGTGATGAGGGAGAGAGCCTACCCCCTGGATCTTATGAAATTTTGCAACTATAGAAAGAGGAAATCCTTGCACCTCACACCCACTTATATGACCAAAACCCATAATCAAACAAATTTGCCCAAGTAGCAGTGCCTTCAACCCTCATTTGTCTCGATCTTGTGAAATTTGTAATCATAATCCAAGTGCCTAAGCTTGCACGGCCACCATTTGAAGACGAAATAACAAGAGCCCAACCCAATCTCATCACCACCTCCATCCCTATCTCTACCGATCACTACCTCCTCCCCATCCTCTACACCCTCTTTGTCTCCCTTCTCTCCATTTGCGCCCTTCCACAGCTTCTACAAATCTGTCAAACTCCTTGCTGCCATTAAATCCCTCCTCCCATTAGTCTCCACCACCTTCGCTGCCCAATTATGCCTCCTATTAATTTGTTTCGTACTTATTATATTTGTTGGTGTCTTTATCAAATGAGTTGAATTTCTAGGGTTGGAAATCAATTACAATTCGAATTATATGAATGTTTCTTACTTCTGTTCTTAGTAATTGGATCAATATGTGTTTATTTCCAAGTTAATTGGGTGCTGATGCCCGTGATTGTTGTTGCAGAATCAAAATGGGGTTTGAGCCATCGAGGCGGAGCACCAAGTTAGTAAAGGGGATGACATCATTACATAAAAAGACAAAAATAACTCATACGTGGAAGACCACGTGAGATTTAACGTCTTGAATCAATCGACAACAGATGATAAAGGGTTAAATGAGGCAAATGGCAACCTTGAGTGCTAAAATAGGACAAACCTTAGTATGAGTGGTAAACTGAGATTTGGTAGAAACTTTGGAGGGTAAGAAGTATTTTGGCCTATCATCTAAATTCATTTATTGGACCACGTAAAATATCAAAGATTTACTCATATTTAAATAAAATATACTCTTTCACTCTAAAACAATACTCCAAATTTTTTTTCCCTCCTAAAGATAGTATGAGAAATGATCGAACCTGAAACCTCTCACTTCGAAAAGCCTAATCTTTACCATTGGGGCACCCCCTTTGGGGCTAAAATAATACTCCAATGCTCTGTTTCGTTTGATTAAAAAAAAACACAATATCAATGTAAAACCCATAGCCTTCTTCTTTTTTTTCTTTCAAAACATACTAGTGTACGTGTCCGTGTCATAGGCACGATGTCGGTATGAGATCAGTTCAATGAATGATCGGGATAAACAAAAATCATAACTGACGGGGTAATTCAAACAAAACCTACAACTGAAGGTTTTACAAGTAATTGTAGAGGGGTAATTCAAACATAAATTATAACTGAGTGGTTTATTTATAACTCATATATTTACGAATCAATCTGAACCGTCAATTGTGTTTAACATAATTCGATCAGAGTCACTAGTTAGACCCTGAACTCTTTTATAATATAGATACTTCATGTCCATAATTGAGTGACGCTTTTAATTTTTTACTAACATTAAGAAAGTTATAAATTTTAACTTATTTTAGTAATATTTTGGACTAGAACAATTATTTAGAAACAAATGGATTACTAAAAATAGATGTTATTTTAGTGCATAATTGTAGGAAATATGTAGAAGAAATATTATAGTACTCTCTCCATCTCAAAATTATTGTAATGCTTTCTTTTTTCGTTCATCCAAAAATAATCGTCTTATTTTGAAACTTTTTTAAAAAACAACACATTTATCACTTGGCAAATAATGGTCTTACGGATATTTTTTTGTGAGACGGATTCTCTTTACCTGATTTATCGTGTGTTGGTGGATTGAGCTGTGAGAGAATGAAACTATGTCTTACGAATTAAGATATGTAAGACGGTCTTACAGGAGACCTACTCTTATCACTACCCTTATTTTTAGTGTTAATCGCACTATTGGTCCCTTGACTTTGGATCATTCTCAGTATTAGTCCTCTTTAACAAATTTTTTGTCGAAATTGGGTCCTAAAAGTATTAATTTTTTACAGCAGCAGTCCTTTTGATTGATATCATTAGAGAAATATCGTTAAATTGTCCATATATATTTAGTAAGATCTAAAATGAAATGTTTTTAAACCTAACTTTTATCAATTATATAGTCGAGACACTAGAGTATGGAAAATGACTGTAAGGCTTTTTTCCCCAAATATTTTGGAAACCCCGCATATTTTTGAAAAATCAGTCCACTTACCTAAATTTTATCAAAACCTTAATATCATTATCAAAACCATATTATTATTGAAGTCCCTCCCCCAATTCCAATAAGATTTTCCCTTTTTCTTGCCGGAATGGTCCTAGTTCTGCCCAGAAGTTTTATCCATTCCGTCGCTCTCAATCTCAGATCTATTCCATGTTTCTCGATCTCAATCCATTCCATCTCAATCAAAAACTTATTTTTTTAGAACAATATTTTTACCATGTTATTATTATTTTTTCACCGTACTTTAATTATGAGTCATATACATATGGACTTTAAAGAAAATTACACATTAAACTAATATAAATAATCAAATCAATCATTTTTTTAAAATCCATACACTAAATTAATTAGGACAATAATTTAGGAACGGAGGGAGGACCTGGATTGAGAAGCCCATTATTGATGCTACTGCATCTGACAAAACTTGCTCTTAAGAATCCACTACCCTAGCCTTTTCCTATGTTATAAATGTTTTCCTTTTTCTAATAGCTTTCTTTTATCTTATTGAATTTTTTGATTAATTTTATTAATTATGTTAATCTCTTTCTTTTTTGTACTTCTACTATTTGGCTCTTTGGGGAAGAAGGTCTTTTAGTCATATTTCAAACTTTAGAGTCTTAATTATAAATTTTGATATAAGTTAGGTTTGAAAAAAAAATAATTTTAGCACTTACTAAATACATATGAGCAACTTAACGGGATTTTGTAACGGCATCCATTAGAAAGACTGCAGCCGTGAAAATTTAATTATCTTAGGACTTAATTTTAACAAAAAATTGTTAAGGGACTAATACTAAGAATGGTCCAAAGTCAAGAGAGCCAATGATGCAATTAACCCCTTATTTTTTTCATTTTACTATAATTATGGAACATATACACATGAGTTTTTAAGGAAATTACTTATGAAACCAATATTAATAATTAAATCAATTGTTTCCTTAATCCGTGTGCTGAAACAAACAGTACATTAATTTTGGGACGTATGAAGTATTACTTCATCCATTCTATTTAAAAATTTATTCTATTTTTAGATGTTCAACAAAACACTTACTTTTAGATATTATACTTTAACCTTTATAATCATTTAATTTTACTCTCAACATGTGATATAAGTCTCGTGTCTATTTGCTCAAACATTTTGGTAATTAAAATCAACTCCAAATATACTAATATATCCCTTAACTAGAGCTGTCAAAATTGAGCCCGGCTCATAGGTCTGGTCCAGTCCACCCAACTTTTCAAGGATTTGGGCCTCAAATCAGAAGGTCCAAAAAACCGGGTCTCTTAGGCCCGGCCCGACATGCACGTGGGTCGTGTTTGACCCAAACTCGAAAAGCCCAAAAAGCCCAACCTGGCCATACGATTGACAAAGTTAAACTTAATCAAAAAATTAAAAACTAAAACATAAAACTCAAAAAGTAAAAACTAAAAAAAAACTATCAGACATTCATTTAGACTACTTTTTTTTCTTTTTTTTTTCTTTTTGGTTGGATGAATTTATGACACAATATGATTTATTTTCAAATCATTATTCTCTTTTTGGTTGAAACTCATATTCTAAATTGATGGAAGTGACACTTACAAAGAGGAACTGGAGTTGATCTTCCAAATTCCAATCTAGTTTAATATGGTTGTGGTTAGTAATTTTATAGATACTGATCTATTCAATTGGGTGTCTTTATCTGATATTAGCTAATAAAAAACCTCAATAGTATAAACTTGATAAGAAATAAAATTTAAATACTAGATTGTGTCGGACGAATCTAAAAATGAACATTTGCTAGTTAGTATGATTTTGCAAACTAGAACCCGAAAAACATTGTCTATCCTCATAAAACATATATTAGAAAATTTGGAACAATATGATGAACTTCAATTTGGTTATAACTTTTTTTGAAAAAAAATACCCTTCAAGTAGCACATGTATTTTTTTTCTTTGGTCTGTAACATTATAGTTTTTCTAGTTTCTGTTTCGTTTAATTGTTGAACTTACTACCTTTGTTTATTTTTGTTTTAGTTGCACTTTTACTTTGTAATTGTGTAAGTTAGACTAGTAAGTATGTGTGTTTTGATGTGTTATGTAACTTTTATTAATTAATTTGTGAATTTTTTAAAATAAAAAATAGTTATTTTTTTGGCCCATAAGCTCAAACGCCCAGAGGCCCGAAGTGCGTATGGGCTGGGCTTGAGTTCTATGAGGTCTATTACTGTTTCGACCGGCCCGTCACTAAACGAAACCCAGTGGGTTTGGACAGGCCAGCCCGACACAACCCGTTTAACGGCTCTACCCTTAACCATTATATGTTTAAACATATCTTACTTTTTGAACGAGTGCGGAGAGAATAATATATTATGACTATTCAAATAAGATTCCATTTTTTCTTGGGTGGGGGGGGGGAGAAGTAATCCCTTCGTCCCTGAATATAAGTATTTTTTGAAAAAATTATCTAAATAACAATCGTATTATTTATAGGTAACTCGGGGGGAAGTAATCCCTTCATCCCTGAATATAAGTATTTTTTGAAAAAATATCTAAATCACAATCATTGACTGATAATATCATAGAAGATAGCAAGTGTCATAATGAGATTTAGATTCGTACTATTCGTAGGTAACCCGTAACCGATTTGACCAACCACATTACAATATCTCAAATGTGACTTATGTACTCGGTAATTGGGTGCGATAGGTCCGTGTGTCAATGATGAAGTGTATTTTTGTCTTTCAATTGCACCTAGAAAATTGGAATTGAAGGATAAATATATCGGAAAGAAAGGGGGAAAAGGGGCGTAATTGAAAGATAAAAAAAACCCTTCGTATAGTGTCTCTATTAATCCACGTCAACATGTTCGTTACAAAATTGAATGAGATTTTGGCAACAAGGACCATATCGCACACAATTAGTCAATTACTGAGTACATTTGTTACATTTGGGATATTATAATGTGGTTGGCCAAATCGGTTATCTACGAATAGTTCGCTGGTTATTTAGATAATTTTCTCCTAATTTTTTCAGTAATAAAACTAAAAAAAGTTAACTCTTAGGTCATTTTAGTAGTACACACTCATGCAGAAATAGTATACACTCATTTCGAAACAAAATTTTTTTTAAAAAATAAACACTTAATCCATGACAGAGTAATAACAATTATTTTTCTTACTTCTACGGTTCTACTAGCAACGGTAAGAATTTTATGGACTTATATGTATGTGCATATGATAAATATGTGCATTTGGGTCTCAGGTTCGATCCCTTCCCATGCCCCCCTTAGGAGGAAAAAAAATGCATTTGGGTATTTAGACGTGTATGCATTGCGGCTTAACGTATACTTCATGTTATCTAAAGTTAATAGGCCTGATTGAAGTGATTTACTAAGTTAAATGAGCATGAATCATCTTTTGATAAGTATGGGGTATTAATTGAATAAGTGTAGAGACCTCATGGGTACTAATTGTCAACTTATAATTGGTTGGTTAATAATTATGTCAAACTATTCATATAAAAGGTTATGGTCTCTAATTATGCGTATGTTGATAATATTTTCTCTATGTTGTCTCATTAGCAAGAGAAACCCTAAAAATACTACGTAACAATTAGAAAACGCATAACCAAGGGACAATAATTCTCATGGATTCAGGTACTGTGAGTGCCCCGTTTTTAACCGGATCTGCGCCATCGAAAGGCAGGGTGGTTTCAAAACCTTTTTTAAAAGCGCGTGGAATACGCTTGGCCTCAATTGTGGACTCAAAATATACATAACAGAGTCGCCATCTTTATTTTAAGGATAAACAAAGAAAAAAAAAAAAAAATACCATATTTGCAAAAGGGTTCGAAGCCTCATTTTAGAGTTGCAAATATACTTTATAAAAATTTCGCCATAATAACGACTTATTTTAGTGCTATTTGCTATAGAATTTGGACAGCGTAACTGCTTTTTTGTGATATATTACTATTTTAAATAGAACTTTTTAAAGATAAAATAAATAAAACTTTAAGGTACCTACCTCTTGAAGCGTGTGGACTTTATCCCGGACCAAACTTCTTTTCTTGTAGACTTTAGGGTGTGCTCGCTCTGTCCTTCACGGAGAGGGAGTCTTTTTGTTTTTGCTAGATTTCGGGCAGCGTAATTGCTCATTTTTTGTTGTTTTGCCTCGGAATCCGAGCGGCACAACTGCTTGCTTGCTTGCTTTTTGCTGTCGTTGAGTCTGAAATCAGGCAGAACAACTGCTTGCTTCGACTGGATTTGACGTCTGGATTCGAGTAGATCAATTGCTCTTTTGGGGATTTTTGAACCGGTGAAATATGGCGAAAACCTAGATGGGTAGCTCGGGTTTACTTTGGACGGAGAGTTTTAGTGTTTAGAGGAAGATTTGGCAGCCTAGCAGAGCTTCGGGGTTGGATGGAAGATAATTGCGGCGTTCTCTCCGTAAACTGTTGGTGAGTTCTCTCAAAACTGTTTGGGATTTCCTCATTTCTTTCTCTGTCAGGGCCTTCTATTAAATTATATATTGAGGCTGAGTTTCCTTAACAACGAAGGTTAAACCCAATATTTTCTTCCGTGCCTTAACGGCTTGTACCGTGCGCTTAAGGAATTGCACCAAAAGCTAACTGCAACAGTGTATAGAGACCTTGGTGGGTGCAGCCAGGGGAGGATCTGGGCGCCGCCTATGGGAGTTGTGGGCGTAGTGCCCATATAGGCTATGGGCCGCACTCTTCCTTTTTTTCTTTTGTTTTTGGCACTTTGACCCCCTACAATTCACTGTTTGCTAATTCTTCTTTTCTTTTGCATTTTAAACTTTGTAACTTGACATCCGTTAGTCCTTTTAACAGGTCTTGATATTTTATGGCATGTCATAAAACAGGGGTACAAATTGGGGTGTTTACGGGTACGCTTCTGCATCTAGTTTATTATTTCGGGTAATTCCTATGTGAAGATTAAGATCTATGAGTATTAGTATTGCTTTTAATTCTATCAAGTGATATCAGAGCACCTTCACATTAGGGTTATCTGAAATTATTCTATAGTTGTATTTTATTTTATTTTATTTTTATCAAATTTTTGAGACACGCAGATATTTGGCCAGTTTGGAAAATTTTAATTTGGCCTTTATTTTTATTTTTTTGCGCGCTGGATTCAACAATTGAATTGATTTTTGCATACCAATCATTTGATGTCATTCAAACCTCCGGGACTCACTTTGAAGCATGAATCATAGTTATAGACTTCATGAACATAATATGGTTGAAAATCAATTTAGCACTTTTATTTTGGCAGTATGATTTATTTTTGTGTCTCTTCCTTGTGATAAAGTCTGAACACTCATATTGTGACTTTCAATAATGAAATATCTCTCCTTTGTGCACGCACGAACAATTCTTTGTGGCAGTTATACAAATTGTATTTTTCGCAAGCTTATTTAGTTTTTAATAATTTATTAAATCTTGTTTAGTATTATTTTTTTATCAATGGCTTATATTATACATTTTAATATGAATTTGTGAGAAATGACCTTGATTATGTGATTTATATTTTATTTGTCATGATTTTATGCATCATAGATTCAGTTTTAGATTCAAATTGATGAAGGTTTTGCTCTTTTTATGAGCATGTCTAATCATTCATATTAATTAATTTATGTAGCATGCTACAAATTATGTTTCCATAATGGAAGAAGCAACGAGTGTCTGCTTAGCACTCTTCCAAGAGATTGCTCCTCCAACTAGCAAATAGATGTAGCCCGAAGTGGATCTAAGACTATCTTGGCATCCCGCAAAGTCAGAATCAAAATACCCAATGATCTCAAGTTTATCCGACCTTTTATATGTGAACACGCAATCCTTTGTTCTCTGTTAGTATCGCATAACCCTTTTGGCTGCTATCCAATCTTCCTTACTTGGATTGCTGAGGTATCTGCCTAACACTTCAACAATGAATGCCAGGTTCGGACGGGTGCAAACATGTGCATACATCAAACTCCCTACAGCCGAAGCATAAGGGATATCTTTCATTTCTTTAGACTCAATTTCATTCTTAGGGCACTGATTGAGACTGAATCTATCTCCTTTAGCCATTAGGGTAACCTCTCCTATTTATATTTTTTTAATTTTGATCTACTGAGATGTTTGTGTGTGCAATTTTCATGCAGGTAATGACCGGCCAAAAGGAATGTTATTTTCGTTTGGCAGTAATTCATGAAACACACATGTGGTAATAAACATGTGATAATTATTAGGTGTCCTTGTGGGTGTTGAGTCCGTCAAAAGAAAGGCTCAACATTTAACTGGATCTTATTGTCAATGTTTGCTTAATACACCAAGAAAATCACTTGGAAATTATTTTTCTGTCAAAAGACTAGGATTAGTGTTGTACCGGTTTTCTTTTAATGGAAATCATCATTTTGAATTTATTGTAACTTATCTACTTAAGGTTTTATTATTATTTATGTGAGGTTATACGAATTATTTTTTTATTCTTTGTTCAGTTAATACATATGCTGCAACTGTATATGCTAATATCAACTCCATTCCGGTACTTAATGGTACCAACTTTAAGGATTGAAAGAGAACGTTATGATAGTTTTCGGTTGCATGGATCTAGACCTTGCACTTAGGGAGCGACGTCCCACTGATCTTACGACTTCTAGTACCTCTGATGAAAATAGGGAAATGGAGAAGTGGGACGGCTCAAATCACATGAGTCTGATGATCATGAGGCGTGCAATTCCAGAAACATTCAGGGGCACTATGTCCGAGGAAAAATTTATTACGACGTTCCTTGAGGAGCTTGAAAAGTGCTTTGCTAAGAATGAAAAATCGGAAACAAGTTCTATCTTACGTGGTCTTGTTTCCATGAGGTATAAAGGCAAAGGGAACGTAAAGAAGTACATTATGGAAATGTCTCTTTTGGCATCAAAACTAAAGGGCCTTAAGTTAGAGCTGTCTGATGACTTGCTCGTTCATTTAGTTTTGATATCTCTTCCTGTACAGTTTACTCAGTTTGTTGTCAGTTATAACTGCCAGAAGGAGAAATGAACTCTTAACGAGCTCATTTCGCATTGTGCACAAAAAGAGGACAGAATGAGACATGAAAAGACAGAAAGTGCCCATCTGGTATCATCTTCCTCGAGTAGAAAAATGAAAAGGAAGGGTAAGCAAATTACGGGCTTGGACCCAAAGAAGAAGTAACAAAAGGTGTCTTAATGACAAGATAAGGAAATGACATGTTTCTTTTGTAAGGATCCTTCTCATGTGAAGAGAGAGTGTGCCAAATATCATGTTTGGCGTGTGAAGAAAGGTAAACCTCTCATTCTTGTTTGTTCTGAGGTTAATTTGGTTTCAGTGTCAAGACATACTTAGTGGTTAGATTCTGGTGCTACTACTCACATAAGTATGTCCATGGAGGGTTACCTGAGTTGTCGCAAGCCAAGTGATGCTGAAGGGTATGTTTGTTCTTTTAGTAATAATGGATGTCGCCTATTTTATGATTCTAAATTTATTGGATCCAGTACTTTATCAAAATTTGATAACTTATATTTGCTTGATACAGTTCCTCATTTAGTGAAAATCTACATGTTGAATCACATGGCACTAAACGAAAATTAACAAACGAGAACTCTTTGTCATTATGGCACAAATGCTTAGGCCATATTTGAAAACAACGAATTCAAAGACTTGTGTCAAATGAGATTCTCGATACAATTGACACTATGGAAATTGAAATATGTGTTGAGTGTATTAGAGGCAAACAGACAAACAAGAGAAAATTAGGTGCCGAGAGAGCTAAGGATGCCTTAGAACTAATACATACAGACATTTGTGGACCATTTCCCACACCTTCGTGAAATGGTCAAGAGTATTTTATAACGTTCATAGAGGATTATTCTTGGTATGGTTACCTATTTTTGATACATGAGAAATATGAAGCTTTGGACGTTTTCAAAAATTTTAAGGCTGAGGTTGAAAACCAACATGGCAAAACCATAGAGAAGGTCAGGTCTGACCGTGGTGATGAATACTATGGCAGAAATGATGGTTCAGGTGAACAACACTAGAAGAATGTGGAATCGCCCCACAGTACACCATGCCAGGTACACCAAGCATGAATGGTGTGGCTGAAAGACAAATTAGGACTTTAAAAGATATGGTAAGAAGTATGATTAGTCATACTACGTTACCTGATTCACTTTGGGGAGAGGCATTAAAAACCAACGTTTATATCCTTAACAGGGTTCCAACAAAAGCTGCGACTAAAACCCCTTATGAATTATGGACAAACAAGAAACCTGTCTTAAAACATTTACATATTTGGGGCTGTCCAGCTGAGGCAATACCTTATAGGGCAAATGATAGGAAATTGGACTCAAGAACAGTCGGTAGCTATTTTGTTGGATACTTTGAAAGATCACTGGGTTTTATGTTTTATGATCCTAACTCAAGAACTTTCTTTGAGATGTGAAATGTCCGGTTCTTTGAGAATAGTGAGCTTGGGGGAGGAAATAAGGTAAGAGACTTTGTCTTTGAAGAGGATTCAGTTACTATTCCTCTTTCTACGGTTGTTCTTGACCATGATCAGGATCTTACTCCTAACACTGTTCAAGAACAACATTTGGAACAACAAGACAATGTTGAAATTCCCTTTGATCTGGATCAACCAATTGTTCATGAGGAACAAGCTCAACAACCTCAAGAATCATTGCCTTTAAGGAGATCCATTAGAGAGAGGAGAAATGTAATTTCAGATGACTTTATAGTATTTCCCAATGAACATGAGGCAAGTATTGGAGTGATGGAGGATGATCCAATCACCTTTCGTCAAGCCATTGAAACTTCAAACTCTCAAAAGTGGATGAATGTCATGAATGAAGAAATCAAGTCTATGAAAGACAATGACGTATGAGATCTTGTCCCATTGCCTGAAGGAGTGAAACCTATTGATTGCAAATGTATATTTAAAACCAAGAGGGATTCACATGTAAATGTGGAAAGATATAAGGCACGTCTAGTTGCTAAGAAATTTACTCAAAATGAAGGCATCTATTATAAAGAGACATTCTCTCCGGTTTCTTCGAAGGACTCATTTAGAACAATTATGGCACTAGTGGCACATTTTGATTTAGAGTTACATCAGATGGATGTGAAAACTGTGTTTCTCAATGGTGACATCGAAGAAACGATCTATATGATGCAACCAGAATGCTTTGTTTCGAAAGATTCAATGCAATCACAAAAGGGATATATTGAAAAGGTACTCAAAAGGTTTGGCATGTGAGATTGTAAATCAGGTGATACCCGAGTGGCTAAATGAGATAGATTCAGTCTCAATCAGTGCCTTAAGAATGAAATTGAGTTTAAAGAAATGGAAGATATCACTTATGCTTTGGTTGTAAGGAGTTTGATGTATGCACAGGTTTGCACCCGTCCGGACCTGACATTCATTGTTGGAGTGTTAGGCAGATATCTCAACAATCTAGGTAAGGAACATTGGATAGCAGCTAAAAGGGTTATGCGATACTTACAGAGATCAAATGATTACATATTCACGTATAAAAGGTCGGATAAATTTGAGATCATTGGGTATTCTGATTCTGACTTTGCGGGATGCCAAGATAGTCTTAGATCCACTTCAGGCTACATCTATTTACTAGCTGGAGGAGCAATCTCTTGGAAGAGTGTTAAGCAAAATTTGTAAGATGATACGAGGCGTCAAATCAAGGGGTTTGGCTACAGAATTTTGTCACTGGGTTACGAGTAGTAGATGGTATTAAAAGACCATTAAAGTTATTTTGTGACAATAAGTCTGCAGTTCTTTACTCAAACAACAACATGAGCTCTTCTAAGTCTAAACATATAGATATCAAGTTCCTAGCTTGTTGTTAATGAAAGAATTCAAAGTAGTCACATTTGTACTGAGCATATTGAGACAAACTCCATGATAGCAGATCCGCTCACTAAAGGTTTGACACCTAAGGTCTTTCACGAGCACACTACTCGTATGGGTATTCTGCAGTTAGATTATGCATAGTTTCAGTGAGAGTTTGTATTGAGTATTTGCTTGACATTTATCTTTTATTGTCATGACAATTATATAATTTTGGATTTTGTTAAAGCATAAAGTCATTCAGTATTCAATATTCATTATTTGATCTCATATGGACTAAGGTAGGACTAGTTGGATTTAGACATGTGAAAATCACATTACATATAATTTCCATGTTACACATCCATATTTGATCCATGTCGTTAGTTATGTTAATGTATGTGATCACTGATGGGACTAGTTGAGATAAATGTGACAAAAGCCTCTTTGATGTGTAAAGACCTCATATGTGCTAATTGCCAATTTATAATGGGTTGGTTGATAATTAGGTCAAACTATTCCTATAAAAGGTTATGGTCCCCAATTGTGCGTGGGTTAATAATCTTTTCTCTCTGTCGTCTCATTAGCAAGAGCAACGCTAAAGATACTACGTTACAATTGGAAGACGCATAACCAAGGAATAGTCATTCTCATGGATTCAGGTATGCTTCCACATCTAATTTATTATTTTGGGTAATTCCTATGTAAAAATTAAGATCTATGGGTATTAGTATTACTTTTTAATTTCATAAGCAACTCTAACACCCCTAATAAAAGAAAAAAAGTAAAAAAAAAAAAAAACTCGAAATGACATAATTTAACCCCATTTAAACGTTCAAATCTACCAAAAGTAAAAGAAAGAAAGAAACGTTGGAATCCTAAAGCTTGACAATACAAATCCAACACTACCTAATATTTTGTCTTTTACCTTTTAACAAATAATTAAACTCAAGTTGCTTAATTTGGAAATTATTATTGCCGTTTTAGCGGTAACATCACAAAAAGGAAACCCACAATCGAAAGTTTTGAATTCCATCCCAATGAAATGTATCAGAAAAGGGATCTTAATCCAAACATTAGGGGAACTGTTCAATGTATGATATCTCATGTTAATCTAATTGCCAATAAAATCGAAAAACTACTTCATTTGCTTACGCATCTATAACGCAAATATTTTCTACATTACTAATGATCAGATAATCTCATTAACTTTACAGATTAGAATCTTCGATCCCAAATTATTTTGATTCTTTATTTATAGATCCCACAATTTAATTATCGAATTAAAAAGCGTCCTTACGTTATTTGTGACATGACATGAATCCATCAATTATGATTACGATATAAAACCCGTCGATTTTCGATACATACAAACCAACTTAATTATAGCGCACCTAATAAACCCTAGACGTGTAGGTTATAAGTTACAATATTTATTTTTACTTATTTTACTTGGACAATCAAAATACGATTTTTTGTTGTCAGTTGGAGATTCAATATTGACATGCCATATCTGACATTAACCATGTAAATATATATTTGACCTTTCAAAATATTTTCTTCCAGTCATCTTCCATATTAACCAAATAAAATTACTTCCATGAAATCCACGCATAATTAAGGAGTACTTATTTGACTTTGGTCAACTCGGTCAAAATGCGAAGGATTATCAACAATCTACTTCCTACTTGGCACCAATCCTACATGGCACCAAAAGGATTTTTCCTATATTCTAAACCAATCCTCAAGAATCAGAGAGAAGGTTCCTTGTGGATATTCTCTAATGTTCCTTTCTGTTTTCCCATAGTTACAATGGCCTTCAACTTGTTTACATAATTACGAGGACCCCCCCCCCAATAGTTTGTCCAATTTCTAACACCGTTAGAAGGACATGCTTCAAACCAAGTCTGTCAATGGATCGGATTTTGATCCGAATCTAATATTATTTTTAGGATATAAATTTACTTTTTAAATCTGATTACTTGATTTTTATCCGAATCTGAAAACTTAACAAATCAGATATGGATTAAGGTATTCCGATCCGTTAATAACTCGATCTGATATAAAAAATATATATTAATACTCCATATTATACATATAATGGTTACTAATAATATGTTTTTATTATTTAATCATTACTAATTTTACTAAATATATTCGACGAACTCTAAGATCTTACTAATATTATTATTCATGTTTGTGTAAGCTAAAAACATAAAATTTTAATTTTATTCAACCTTTGATTATGAAAAAAATACATAAGTATTAATTTTATTCAGTACTTTAATTAAGGGTGAATAAAATCTAAATCCGATCTGAATCTGAAAATTTAGAATATGGATCGAGCTTTTGAATATCCAAAAAATAATCAGATCTGATCCAAGTCCGATAATTTTTTAACAAATCGAATAATGGATATGACTTTCGAATCTGAACCATTGACAGACCTACTTCAAATTATACCAAGTCACCTTGGGCCATCGTATATGACCTGACAAAATATTAAAAGGTAAATCAAACCATACTTTGATGCTCATTTGGAAAGTTAGAAACAAAGCAAGACCAGTTCTCGTATAAAAACATCATTATCAGATAAATTTATGTCGGCTAAGAAGCATAAAACGATTAAAAAAAAATAGCATGTCTTTTGTACCCATCTAAAATCGAGTCCGTAAATAATTAAGAATAACTATAAGTCCCAAAAAAGTGATAGACAATTTCAGAAAGAAAATTCTAACGCAGTTTTTTGGTATTTGGAGAAGAGCGTGGACAAAAGAGACCAGTCAAAGAAAGGAATCCTCAAAAGTGTAGAAGGGACTGGCCATCCATAGTCCATCCTCCCCAAAAAAGTCAAATGTCCAAACTTATCCCAACGGAAATGTGTTAATTTAATTATGGCGACAGCGCTTGAGGTTCGATCAGATTGCAGCGCCTTCCCAAATCAAATGTTTGAAAAATAGGTAGGGATACCCCCAAGAAAACCGTTACACTTGAAGCCTTGATGGGTGAGACTGGAGACCTACTTTACGCACTGACTGCGACAAATTGCAGACTATTTACCCATATTTATTCATTATATTGTCAAAATATTGCCACAAATCTCTATATATCTCTCTCTTTCTTGTAATAAAATAAAAAAAGACGATATATTTTATATTCTTTCTATTTCGAACAAAGAGTCCCCATTTGTAAATTATTATTTTTTTAAATGATATTTTTAATAGTTCATTAGTAATAAAATGACATTTTTATTTCTTGATTTTTGAAAGTGAACTCTTTAAGTGAAGCATTTAAAAATTAAATAATAAACTATTTGCCCAGAAGAGATGAAGTACATTCCCAGCAGTTTATAAACTTCAAATATTTACTATAAAATTGAAAAGAAAAACAAAATGGTAATTGAAACCATTATCAATAGTACTCCAAAAAGAAAACTCATATCAATTTAAGTAAAAGTCAACAACTCTTGGTGGATTCCTAATCAACCTAAATTCCTAATCAACAAATCATGTTCAAAACAATAATAATCATAATGTGCATTATTTTATTCTAAAGTTGGGAAATTAATTGGTGGATGAGAACATTTTTGAAGTTTCACAAGGACAAACGGTGGTTGGAAGCGTTTTGTCAAAAAAAAAAGAAAAAAAAGAAAGAGGGACTGAGTGGTGTTTCGGTTGGTGCGAATGGGGTCCAATTGTGAAGGTTAGTATGGTCATTAGCTCGGTCAAAATAGTTAAAAATAATGGAATATTCCTCATGGATGTTAAATACTGGTGTCTTCCTACATATTGTCATAACGTTTTGGGGAGCACCGCCATTTGGCCAAACCTCAGGGAAGGGATCCATAAATAACGCCAATGGAAATATACCATACAAACCTCATACCTTTGGTCAACTAATGATAACAAGAAACTCATTAAATAATTCTTCATCTGTTTTAATACAAGTGTTCCTTATTGCTTTTATACAAATTTAAAAAAATTAATATAATAGTCCTTTGGTTTTCAAATAATTGTCTACTTTAACCAGACATATTTTTTAAGAAAAAATAATTAATTATATTATAAATATTAATATAATGTATGGTTTTCTTTAATGTTATTGATCATGTGACCATAATTAAAATATATAGAAAAAGTAAGGGTAAAGTAGTAAAATTATTTTTCTAAAAAGAAAATTTTTAAAAGAAGACAATTACTTTGAAACGGATAAAACAGTAAAGGTGGACAATTATTTACAAACGAAAGGAGTACTCCCTCCGTCCCTAAATTATTGTCCTCCTTTCCTTTTTTGTCCGTCCCAAAATAATTATCCACTTTGAAACTTACCTTTTTAGAACATCATTTTTACCACTTTACCCTTACTTTTTCACCATACTTTAATTATGGGCCACATACACATGAGCTTTAAAGGAAACTACACATTAAACCAATATTAATAATCCAGTCAAATAAGTTTTCTTAAACGATGCGCCGAGTCAACCAAGACAATAAATTAGGGACGGAGGGAGTATAATTTATCTTTAATACACTTAATAGTGTCAAATCAATAAATTGATAATTTTTCTTTCCTCTCACAACATATAAAGACATTGCAAATAAAAAAATATATTCACCCTGGGTAAGGGCAGGCTGGCATCAGCCCAGGGCCAAAGCTAATTAGAAGCCTAAAATTTTATGGGTATTAGTAATAGTATTATATTGAGTTAATGTTTTTTTTATGCAGCTAGCTGAAGAGGTCCAAAATTCAAAAAAAAAAATAGTTCAATTCGACAATTCTCAAATTTAAGACACGGCCCTAACTCACTTCATATATTCAAATTCGGCAATTCTCAAACAGTCAAATTAGTAATAGTTATAGTCTTAATATTTCTTGAGTATGTTATGACTTGGATCACTTATGTATAAATATTAGGGGAAGATATTAATGCATTAAAATTGATGAATCGTTGTTCAAAAATAGATTAGCAATTACATTATTGAACCGCGGTGCAAAAAATAATGTACTAAAATTGATGAATCGCAGTACAAAAATAAACTAGTAATTATACTATTGAATCACGGTGTAAAATTAATTCTATAAAAATTAATGAATCGTGCTTCAAAAATAGACTAACAGTTACACTATTGAACCGTGTTACAAAAAATAATGAGATAAAATTGATGAATCGCGGTGTAAAAAAATGACCTCCATAGCGCGCTTACGGTTCATTAAGGGTATCATAGTCATTTTTTCACTAAAAGTGATTTTTTCCTGTTGAAAATAAAAAAAATGTACTTTAGCGATTAAAAGTTTTAAAAAGTGGAGCGGCCCATAATTTTTTCTAAATATTCATTTTGATTATTAAATAATGACTCTTTCTTGAGCTTCTCATGCACCAATTAAATGTAAGGAACGGCTGAAATATATTAGAAAATCTTTCTAAAAAGTATAATGGGAGCCCTTTTTTAGAAGAGAAGAGTATCCCAATTCCCAACCAACAACAATAATCACACTTTAATAATGCAAATAATGAATAGACAGGGGCAGTCCAGTAGTTCCTATCAATTTAAAAGGGTAGTTATGGTAAATGGGTCATACATATCTCCTAGACGCGGTTAGTTCTAAAGGCAACAACGTACCCTTGCCTCCTCCCCTCCTAAATTATTCATGAACAAATCATGTGCCTTCCTTCTCTCTCTCTCTCTCTCTCTCTCCCTCTCTCCCTCCACATATAAATATATGGACATACCCAATTTCTTATTAAGACTGAAAATATATTATAGGTGAGAGGCGTTAAAGTTGTGAGGTTTATTTCCTTCTTCCATTCTATCAATCTATCTAATGAAACAAAGGCAAGAGATGGATCAGAACAACAGAGAAGATAACAAGTATTTGGGAGTTGCGATTCACAGCCAAGTGAAAAAGATCAAGCAAGAGATGGAGAAAATAGTTCACCCGTCCCTCGAGGAACCGGAGATGAGACCCGTTCTTCGAGAGATTACGAGGCAGAAGCGGTCTCGTTCGCCGTTGGGATTGTCCACCCACAGGACCATATCAGTTGGCAACTCTTAGACTTTGTTTCCGTCTTTTCTATTATGGTGACGGATCGGGATGGGCATCATCAGGTTTTCTATTTTATTTTGATTAGGATAGAGAAAATTTTATGTTTTCTCTTTCTTTTTTGTTCTATTTTATTTTATTTTCTCAATCTTCGTCTCTCCATAGTCTCTGTTTTGGAGTTTTGTAACTTCAGTTGTATATAAATTATGAAGGATAAACAGAACTTTCATGGTAGAAATGACTTTCTAGTTTCTATATTTAGTCTTAATTCTCAGTTTTTTTTAATGACTGAGACTAAGTTTGTTTGGAGGGATGGAATTTTTACCTTCCTTTGTTTTTGATTCGTTTTTGGTTTGTAGAATCGAACTCGTTTCCTATGGTTCTAGAAGATTCTATTTCTGACGGAGCAACTTCAAAAATACTTTGTTGAATTATGGTTTTGGTTTTTATTTTTCCGCTTCGGTTTGTCTATAATTGTTGGATTTTATTCCTTGTTTCAATTAAACAATTACTCTAATTTTGAGCTTAAAATTGGTTTGAAGGGTATAAAGAGCGTCGGCAAATATTTTCTTGTCTTTTGGATTGTGTTGGTACAAGATCAGAATAGATGACATAAGCAAAATTCATAATTGATGTTATAATTCAAAAAATTCCTATAACGAAGATTTTATATGTAATTGTTGAGGAATAATTCATATAAAACTTATATTTGAGTTTATTTATAACTTATATACTTACGAATCAATCTAGATCGTTAGTTGTGTTTAACACAATTTGATTAGTACCATCAATTAGAAAGTGAACTTTCTTATAATATAGATATAGACATATCGATGGATACGGAAATGCTATTATCACTTTTACTTTTCTTGGCAAACTACTCCTTCTCTTTAAGGTAAATAGACCACTATTTTATTATTGAAATCTTTCAATTAAAGAGTATTTTTAAAAATGATCAAAATTTTGGTAAGATGATACGATGAATATTTTTTGTAAAATAGATTTTTCATATCTGATTCATTGTATGTGGATGAATTGAGCTGTGATCCGTAAGACGGTCTTATAAAGACATTATTTTTCAAAAATTAAAATATAAAATTATCACTTTTTAATAATGAGTTAATAAAATTGTTATTTTCTTAATAAGTTTGACTTTCAAATGAGAATATTTTGTGTGAAACGGAAGGAGTAAAAACCAAGTACTCCTTTCCAAAATATATGGTGTTTTAGGAGAGTTTTTTTGTTTCAAAATAAATGACGTTTTGTAATTTGGAAGAAACTTTTTTCCTTTTTTTCTTCTAATTCTATTTATATTTATTGATTTCGTAACTTTAACTCTTTGGACAAAAATATCAAGATATCTTATTAATATTTGGATAACGATAAATTAATCTTCTATTATGTTTCATTGATTTGTGTAAAAATGTCAAAAACATTATATATTTTAGGAGAGAGGGAGTAGTAAATATAAGCAAAATAAAACCATATAAAGTTGATTGATGCAAGTGTTAAATTGAAAAAACAAAATCATGATTGAAGTCCGCGCTCCTTATTTTCTATTGTCAAACGTTTCAAATTGATTATCGTTCGTGAATCGTAATCATTATACGATAGTTTATGAAGTGCATGTTTAATTGGAATAGGCAATTCAAACAAATTTAATTATAATAAGTACAGTATAAAGCACATCATATCATAATTGACCTCCAAATCTTCATAATTAGAACATTATTTTACAAATTAAAAATAATAGAAGTAGTTAATTCTCGTGTCAGCCCGTCCACGTACGTTTAGCATGCGCACTTGCACGAAAGTTTCTTGAATTGTATGTTGGGGAAAACCAAATTTCGAGTTTAGATACTTTGGTTTACACATAGGAGTAAAAAATATGATATGTTTTGAAACCAGAAAGTGAGAGGGTGAGAAGTGGAAGAAAAGAAACAAACTTTCAATAGTTATTTAAGATATTTTAATATTAAAATCTGATTAAATAGCAAAACGTGACTGTAGTAAAGATATTAAGAGCACCACCATTAGGATATTTAAAAATCTTTGGATTGGAAATAAATATCTGAAAATACTGTATAAGGGGGTGAGAATGTAAAAAGGAATAGTGGTAAGTGGTAATGGTATTGAACAAAGAATATGTAAAAGCGTTGAAAAAGAGGGTATGCAAATGCAAGGAATAACTATGGTTACACTTACAGTTAGAGTGAAAGTGATGGCTGATGGATGAATTAGAAAGCAAGCAGAGGCAGTGCCAAGTGTCAAAGTGTGTGGTATAAGCCATGAGGTATTCCTTCACAATCAATCATGCCTCATAATTGATAAACACACACCAACAAATCTGACTATGCTTATCTACATTCTGCCACCCCACAAATTGAGCTACAATATACTCTACAAGTTTAAAACCTAAGAGATTAGTCGACGAGACTTAGATGAAGCCATGAATTAAAGAATAATTACTAATTTTTTTGATAATTTACATCAAAAATCAAATACATTGACTATATATATATATATATATATATATATATATTATATTTGTCATTTTATCAAACACTTGTCTATATTTGTAAAATAAACAAAATATACAACCTCACCACTAATTTCAATTCCCAACAACCCCAAATCAATAAACCAAGTTTAGAACTAAAAAAATATATATTACTCCTCCTACCTATTGCCCCTACAACCCACAGACTAATTTATCTATCCTCTCTAGTCCTTCATCTTTCTAAATTCTGAGTCTTGAGACAGCCTCATTCTTCTTCATATTTTGTTCTTTTTTCTTCTCTCTATCTGACAAACCGACAACCTTTTTTTTTCTTTCTTTTTTTTCTTCTCTCTCTCCAACAGACCGACTCTCCTTATTTTCTTATTCTCCAATCTCTTTCCTCCTAAATCTAATCCTTTAATTTATCCCCTCTCTCAGCCTACCAAATATCTACAAAATCAAACCCTTTTTCTTTCTACCTCTCTCTCTTCCTCACCATTACTACTCCCTCTTCCTTCTCCAGTTACCGCATGTCACAAAATCAAAGCTACAAAAATAAATTAAAATCCGCGAGGTTTGACGTAAACGTCGATTTGGTCGATTAGACAGCGACTAAGAAACTTACAGTGATGGAGAAACACCTAACACCTAGGCGAAGAGTTTTAGACTGCAGTATCCGGTCTACATACTTATACTTGGTACATTTTCTTCCAGATGAGTCTAAACTTATGTATGGAAAATGACGGAATAACAGTAGCTTGCTTTAATGATTGCAACCACGTAGTAAACTCATGATCCTTTGCCAATTTACGAAATAATGAATTCTTAATTAGTAACACAAGGACACATGATTATTCTTGTATCATCTTATTTTTCTTGGGTTAGGCTGCACATCAAATAAACATGTTCCAAGTGCGCAATTTTTTTTTTCCTCATGTTCCAAGTCTTGGACATTCGGAACTTAGAATATATTGAGAAACCATAAAAAAAGAAATTAAAAAAAAATTAAAAGTAAAAATCATAGGCTTGTCTTGGCCAAGCAGGCTATGAACTTGCAGCGTGAGAATGACATGCTTATTGCTAGTGCTACCCAAAAAAGAAAAAGAGAATGCATACAGCAATAGTGGTGTGACTTGCGCACCATCAAATTGGATCATATCATATGCAAACTAAATATACACAGTTAGTCTATTGATCGTAAACAAAAATGTACACTTACGGAGGGAGTATTGGCTATAAATGGAACATTTTGTCTAAAAAGTTGACACTCATTTTAGGACACAACCTCAACCATTCATCAATGGAACAAATTCTCAACCTATTGCACATAGATACATATACACTTGGTATGGAAGGAGGGAGGATCATCTATAAACGGAAACATACCTCTTATATTATATCTTCTTCTTTTTTACAAAGAGAACCAATACTGATTCTTACACTTGCTTCATGTTGTATCTTGACTCTTGAGGTGTGATAAATTTCAATCAGGCCCATTCATGCACTAAGGCAATTATTCTGGGCAAACTAGTTTATTGAATTTGAATCATACTAAGGATATTATTCTGGGCAAACTAAAAGGAAGTCACTCCAGTCACACAAAAACTCTCCCGTTCGAGCGACTGTCAGCAACAAAAAACTGCCGCAAGTTTCCAGAATTGTAATCAAGTTCAGAAACTTAGAAGATCTTACTAGTGTGAAAGGTCGAAATAAGAAAAGAGTATGGAAGCAGTGAAGGGAACATACAAAGCAGAAATTGTGAAGAATCAGCTAGCAATACGACTCTCCTAGCATCAACTTTGAGAAGCAAGTGACTCCTTTGAGGAAAGTAACTTCACCCTTCTCGTGAGATCTCTCATCACGTCTATAATTACCGACTTCTTTTGGATTCTGAACTGAATAGCCAACTTTGTTGAATCACAAACATTTTCTTGCTTCAATAAGACTTCATCCTCCATTATCTTCGTCGGGAAGTGTCCAAGGCAAATCACACACAGCGCAATGACTGTGCGGAAAGCAGCAACTTCATTTGCTATGCCAAGAGGAGCCTCAACTGATAGTGATTTAAGCTCATTCAGATCATGCTTCTCTATTGCTTCCATATCACTTGAAAGTAGTGCTCTTAAGGCAGCCAACAAGCGGCCTTCTATTATCTCCGATCCTCCTAAACTTACCTAGGGAGGAAAAAGATTGAGAGAAATTAGTCACTTATCAATAAAACAGATTTTTCCAGATTCAAAGAAACAAACAACACTAAAACACTTCCATGTTTATGTTTTGTCTCCCATAGAAAATCCAAGAACCACATCCTTAAAAAGCCACTTATCAAAAAAATCGTTATGGGTAGTATGAAACCTTGAGAAGAGCATCTTCTCCCTCCAGATTTAGCTCGGATAAAATCCGTTGCTGCCAAGGAGTAGGTGAAGAGAAAGTTGGGGCTGTAACTCCAGCAGCCATGCTTGCAGCATCAAAAAGAGCTCCATCATACTTGAGTTCAATACAGTCGTAGGGGTTTGAAGCTATTACAAACCCATAATCAAGAAGGAAGAGATCATTATTTAAGCAACCATAGTTAAGTTCCAAGGGACCATTTTGCTTGATTTGTGCTCCTGCAACAACCTGGTGTGAAAGAGGCATTACAACAAGATATAATAATTCTTTTTTAGCAAAGATAAAATCACATTAGTTTAATGAAGAAAAGGGGAGGAATTGAAAAGCATGCCTTTACTAACATCTTCGTGCTCTCCACACCTGGTTCCTGAACAATGTTTGCATTGGGATGGAAGCTATGGTTGCACATATCAATGAGTGGAAGCATCATCTGGGCATCAGTACGTGACCCATCTTGTAGCTTCTTCCCATGCAACCGAAATGCTCGTGATGAAACAGCTGACATGGCCCATCCCAAGGAAGATGCATCTACATCCTGGCCTCCGAAAGGCTGGTCGTCTTGTTTCAGATTTTCAACTAACTGCCTTACTTCTTTATCAAAATCAAGAAGAAATCGGCATCTCCTATTTACCTGTACGTGATAAATCATAACGATCATCAGACATCATCAGGCAGTTAGCAAAACGTAACTATACCAGGCTATGGACACTGAAGTTGCTAACAGAATGCATGGCTTTCTCCAAAGAATACAAGAGCAGGATCAAGGAAACAATTTCAGAATGACCTTTATCAAAATAAACCTTATAAGGTCCTCTTTTCATGTTCTGTAAGTAAATCCTCAGATCAAGATCGTGGAGACTACTCTACTAGGGCTGTCCTTTTGCTTTATTTTATAAACTAAAGTCTCCAGTTTTCAAATAAGTCAAAAACTATGATGTAAGATGATCCATTTATTACACTAGGTTTAGTGGCAAACATGATCTGTGTGCAAGCACATAACAGTATATGTACTAATAGATCTCAATACTATTTAATGTTAGTTAAGGAGATGAGAAAGAGAAAAAAACGGACAGCTAAATTTTTTATCTTTTAAAAATAAAATGAGCCATTTTCAGTTTCCAAAATTTCCACTGAACCACAAAGTGGGAGGGTCTTCTCCCACTCTATATAGCATTAAGAAGAGCACCATCAAAGGGTTGCTGGAAATACCTGATAAAGAAGAGGAGCATATTGCAAGTTCTTTATATCCTCCCCGGGAAAGAAAATGGGTACACTGAAAGTTTCTGGGAGATTGCTGATGTACGGCCACCAGAAAGAACCAATCTTTGCTCTTTCTTGCAGGAGTTTTAGACCTAGTCTCATAGCCCACAGCTCCTCTGCCAAATGCTCCAAATGTCCAGTTTACTCCTTATATTCAAAACTCAATCTAGCGTAGTTTGTAAAGAGTAGAGTTACAACCTAGACCGGTAAAACTGAAACCTAGATCTTTAATATGCAATTGTCATGAAACAGGCTAAACAAATTGGCATGCACACGTCATTCAAAATAATCCATATTCAAAAGAATAGGATGACAAGAAATGCCAAAAATCACAAATATGCAAGCTTTTCACTTGAAAGATATTATGACAACAGCAATATCATACACTGTGGGAGTACAATGTTATGAGAGCAAGAGGAGACCAAAATGTTAGTGCAAACCAAAACATAAAGAAGCTTAGCTCAGCGTACGAGTATCTGTATTCAAGCTAATAATTTTACTTTCTTCTCATACTTTTTTCTCTCTGTTCTTCCTCCAAGAATATCTTGTTGTAATCCATTTACTAGACCTTTATCTTGGTATTCAAGCTAATCAATGGAGTCTTGTTGAAATAATAATTTCTGAATGATGCTGTTTCGGCAAGCTTGGTAATTGACATAGTTTACAGGAGTCTTGTTGAAATAATTAAAAAAAAAAGGATTAGGCTACAGTTTACCTCACGAACCTCATACCATGCAATGCTTTTGCTGTCATAGGATAAGAGAGGTAAGGTTGAATAGGATGAACGATCAACTAACAACTGACAGTGTATTTGGTGGTGTATCAACTAACAAGGTATTTAGCAACATTAAATCAGTTTCCACATGACATGAATAATTTTAGATAACAAAAAAAAAAAAAAAAATCAGAAAACTTTACTTTGTTAAGGTTTTTTCAAAGTTTTAGCTCAACTAAGTTTGTATGATGAAGCAGGCTATGTGTCATATCACTTCAGCTATCCAGAAGTACAATTATCTATGCATATCAGAAAGGTGCACAAACAATAAAATGCCAAACTATCTAAATTATACTCCATTACACTGGATCTTAGCTAAATTTGACGCAGTGCAGACCCTCTATTAAGAATGGAAGGAGGCTGAATTCCATTTGATATCTATCTCTTTACCTATTAGAGAAACTAGACCTGCTTCAACTCTGTTTTTGCAGTCCTGGGATTAATCCAACAGAAAAAAATGAGGCCAGCTGCATCAGGTTTATGTGGATGCAGCATGGAAGACAGGAAGGGGGCAGGCTTAGGGATGTTGGAGGAACTTAATGGCAGTAAAACTGTTCTAGCAATAGCAATTTTAGAGGTCTTAAAGCAAGCTCAGATTAAGGGTTGTGAAGCAGTCTTTTGTATCATGGGATAGTAAGGAAATTGTGAACTTTTTTTTTTTTTGATAAGTATAAACTAAGGTATACTTTATGTAATTTTGGAATTTTTAATGAAAGACTAGCAGGTCTTTCACCTCTCTTGCTGAGGCGATTTCTGGTGATGTTGAGTCTCCAGCTGGCGGCGAAAGCCATCAACCAACGGCCATGGTAACTTAGGTAATTAGGTTAATGATTTTTCTTCATCTTTTTTTCAAAAAAACCATCCCATGGCATATCTATAAGCCCAGGAGCTTAGTTTTCCCTTCCCCTCTCTCTTTTAGGTGTCTCCTTTAGCCGGAAAAAGACTAGTTTTTCCAGCGAGACTTATCCTCTGCTAGCAGCGAAATTCCTTTGTTTGATAAATTTCTCTATTACTGATCTAATCATCTAACCATTCAAGAGGTCCTTACCTCCCTCCTTTTGCCCTACTTTTGTCCTACTCATATCAAGGTTTGGCTGACGTCGTTTTTCCTATCTCGTCAGATCTGTGTTTCTTATATATTCCTAGCGATCCCACATTATTCTTTTTCTGTTTGTATCCTCTGACCCTTTCAGTACCCAGATCTTTGGCTAGTTGCCATGTCTGTTTATATGATCTCCTTTTTTCATCCCTTTGCCAATTGCCATTAAGGCAGTTCTGAAATTACAAAGGTCCAGTTCTGTTGCGGTCCACCCCCTGGTAACTTTGGTGGTGTTCCCCACTGTGGTTTTCTAGGCTTCCCCTTCCCCCTAATCCCTACGTCGGATGGGGTTGTTGGGCCCCCTAAGCTTCAATAGATTTTTGGAGTTTTTATATTTGCAGATTTTATCTCTCGACTCAGGTAGTGGCAGCCATTCATGGCTGTGGATTTTGGGTGCAAGGTGCATGAGTTTTCTGTGGAGATGTTTTTTTTTATCTGGATGGGCAGATCCCTACAAAGTAATTTCGAGAACGAAGGTGGACTTAAGCCTAGTTTTGTTGACCACTAAAGAGTTTCCGTTTTAAAACTTCTCAAAAAAAAAAAAGAGTTTACATTTTAAAAGCCTACTGAATTCTGGCAAGCCAATCCAGCCGGCAACAGATGCTGTTATTTCCCTGCTGTTGGGTCTCGGGAGGCGGGCCTTGGTTATTATAAAGACTTTTGGTTTTGTCCTTGCTTCATTTTTCTCATTGTTCTTTTTTGCTTTATTTAGGTTTTGGGGTCAGTTAATGTTTAAGTTAACTTTTCTTGTTTCGGATGGTTGAAGTTTGGGATTTGATCTCAGGTCTGATTAGGTTAAGTTTCGGATGGTTAAGTTTGAGGATTATTAGAATTTAGTTGTATTATCCGCATTGAGGGTTTTGAAGATAGCGGGTTTGCCCTTTTTGTCTTCTCCGTTTCTTACATGGGTCGCTCGAGCACTTTCCTGTGTTCCTTCTTGTGATGTGCAGAGTGAATTTACATAAATATCTGTGTTTCCCCATACCTTGCCCCCTTGGGGGTTCCCCTTTTAGTGTGGAGTGCAAAATGAGGTTTACATATATAATTCTTTACTTTTCTCCCATCCCTACATTTTTGGGCTTCTCAATAATGTAACTTCTCTAATATCAACGAAATTTTATCTATCCAAAATATTAAATAAAATGATAATATCAAATTTCAGAATGTCTTCAACATACAGGTAACAAAAACTAGCAACATTTCATCTAATGTGTGAAGTGTTCAGGAATAACAAGTCTGACTGACTTAAACGTCCAGATTAGCTTCATCATTTTAAGCAAACGGATTCAATATGCCAACAAACAAACAAATGTGTACTCTGTTCCGGGCCCAGAGTCCCCGTTTGAAAGTCAATTTTTTTTTAAAATGGCATTTTAGTATCTCATTAGTAAGAATCCTGAGGCCTTTGGTTCCAATTCTCGTACCAACAAGAGGTTGCACAAAAAAAAAAAAAAATTTTATATCTTGAAACATTTCAAAATGGAATAATAGACTCTTCCCCCCCCCCGGAAGAGGGAGTAGCTTATGAGTTATGAGTGACTCTGCAATTATATCAACGAAAAACGATATATAGTTATAAGTGAATGCGTAAATAGGCACAAACAAATTAACAAATGCCAGAATGAAGCAAACCCAAATCTCTGATTGAAACAATGAGCACCGCCAATCAAAACCAAAATTTCAATAGTCAATCACACCACACATTGGCTCATCAACGTATTGCAACAAATTGCACAAAACTCATCACCTAACTTATCTCAAAAATCAATAACTACTGAAAACAAAAATACTTACGAGGAACTTGGCGAGCCAGATTGACCAAAGCAGCGTAACCCGCATCACTACCGTCGGTTTCAACGGACCCAAACTGTAGTGGAATATGGTCGGGAAGAGCAATCAGTTCGGACCCTTTTGGAATATCTTCAGAAGCCACCAACCCAAACCCGTTAGAGTCAAGTTGTGATATCTTCACCGCTTGGTGCACGAAACCCCCTTCTCTTCTGACCCACTTGATCAAGTCAGGTGGGTTCGGCACTAGCCGTGAGGCGGAAGCGGCGGCGCAGGTTAGGCGGCGGCGGCAGGAGGTGAGGGAGGACTTGGTTGTTGTTATCAAACAGTAGTCGCGCGTTGCCGTTAATAGCATTTTGGTTGTAGTGAAGGTTATTGAGTTCGACATATTTCAAGAATGTCGAATTGAGGTTGACTGTGTGACGGCAGAAGGGGGCGGGGAGTTAGCACGACAGAGTTGCAAATGGGCGGATGCTGATGGTTGATTGAGACGATTTGGGCCCAAATCTGTTGTAGCTGATTCATTGGGGTGTGCCACATGGAGGAACTGGATTGGGGGACCATCTTCAAAGATTATTTTTAGTTGATGCCTTTAGTTATTTGTTTGGACAAAACAACGTGGTGGACACATAAAAGAACATTTTTAGGAAATCGTTTTTAAAATACTAACGGTAGCATATTACATGGATGAAGAATAAAGATGGTTGGGAGGTAGGGTGGTGAATAATAATATTTTGTGCCTTCACCTTGAATTAGATTATTTCATTATTTTAACTTTTCACTTAATATTTGTTGTTGTTGGACATTATTTTGAATTTGGATATATCAGTTTTGACTCATTGTTACATTATTTATAAATCGTGATACATCAATTTAGATTTAAGATGCATGAAAGATGTATCAATTTTAATCATTTGTTTATTGTGTATAAGAAATTAGGAACATGAAAGTCTGGTTCAATATTATTTTGCAGTGCGATACAATATTATTTGTAGTGTGTTGCACTATTGATGCTTAACTTAGTACATGGATTCAGTAATTTAAAGATTTAATTAATTTTTTGGTCTATCGATTTTACGAAAATCATTTATTTGATACTACTACTAAAAAATTAGTTCGTTTGGTGCTACATGTTTACATTTCGATCAGATTCCCCCTCACCTCGTTAATGTTAGAATTTCCGCCAATTTTTTAAAAAATGACCAATGTACTCATCTATCTTTTTCTTCTCTCATCTCCTTCGATATGTTCTATGACGCCAAAAACCGACAACAATAGTGGAGGATAATGGCGAGGGGAAGCTATGAGCTGGAGAAATTTGTTGATTCTAAGGTATGATTAACACAAAGCTATAACGTCTTAGATTCATTATTGATCCTACTAGTGTTAAGGTTTGGTATATTCCTAATTTTATAGATTTCAATGATGTCAAGCTTTTAAATTAATTGAAAAGCTCATTCGGGGGTTTTGATTGGTGGCAATTTGTGATATCATGTCGTGTTCGTGCCTCACTATCGTGTTTTCATATTATCTATCTTATTTAATCATAAATATAACAATAAATATTATTCTGAATATATTAACAATTGCGTGTCTTTCGTGTCGTGTCGTGTCGTGCTAATCTTATCGTGTCATTTTGTCACGGTATTCATGTTTTATAATCGTGTCGTGCTGGTTCGTGCTATCATGTCATGCCAGTCATTGTCACCCCTAGTTTTGAGTTTGAAATTTCAGCTCACCCAATTACATCATTCTGCTATTTTTCTAATCATTTGTTATTATGAGTTCCTAAATATTTAAGATTTAAATAAGTTCAAGATTTATATATAATGGAAATCCTATTTTGTGGTATTCAAAATTTTGAATTCCAGCTCAACAAGACAACGCTCAATTCAAGAGAAGAATCCTATTGATACGCCGACCAACTCGATCCATTAGCTTAATTAGAGAATTATAATTCTATAAGCAAATGTCCGTTGTCGATAGACTTTCTTTTCTCGACTTTATTCGAGAAAAAGAAAAGAAAGTCATGCTCGCATCCACTGCTTTTTTTCTACACAAGGACCTGAATCCTTCCTTTCTTTTTGGGGGGTTCAAAATCAAGTAGCCACATTTTAGGATCTAGCTATCAATCCACTCCATGGATTTTGAAGACTTGCATTTTGGTGTTGTTTGATTTCTTGATATTTTTTAGCTCACCCAATTATTACATGCATCAATTTTTTTTGTCTGGGTTCTTTAATTTTACGAGGTTTGGGTGAGGTTGAGATTTGACAAATCCATTTATTGGGAGATCCGGGAGTCAGAGATTGATAGGGGAGACCTTGACGACATTGATTGAGGGTCCAGATCTCGATAGAGGCGAAATTGGGGACTCGAAGCAGCTCAGGTTAGGGTTAGGGAATTGGATGAAGAGCGCCGTCAATGACTTCTACTAATGCGTATAATCAAAAATCTGGTCTAGGGTTTTTGCTCGGTATTATGGGTGCTCTGATGAGGTCAGAGATTTATGCCAGGTATTTCAAAGGTTGAAGATGATCTATTTTTAAATTGGCATATTGACCCTTATATTTTGGACTTTCTAACAAGTCATCTCTTGAAAGAACTTTTTTCTAAGGATATTTTCGGTATATCAAAAAATATTAGACGAAAATTCTAACATTAACGGGGTGTGGGGGAATCTGGTTGAAAATGTCAACATGTAGGACCAAATGAATTAATTTTTTAGTAGTAGGACCAAATAAATGATTTTCGTAAAGTCGAGGGACCAAAAAATTAATTAAATCTAATTTCAATTTGATAAGAGGGTGGAGAGGTAGGGTAGTGAACAAGAACATTTTGTGCCTTCACCTTGAATTGGATTACTCCACCACTCTAACTTCTATCTTAATGTTCGTTGTTGTTGGAGACCATTTTGAATTTGGATACATCAAATTTTACTCATCGTTGCATTATTTTTGAATCGTGATGCATCGATTTTGGATTTGAGATGTAGGAAAGATGCATCAATTTGAATCATTTGTTTATTGTTTACAAAAAATGAGAGACATGAAAGTCAGGTTCAATATTATTTTGCAGCGCGATGCAATATTATTTGTAGTGCGTTGCACTATTGATGCTTAACTTGGTGCATAGATTCAGTAATTTAAATTTGATGCATTGCAATGAATAAATTGATGTAACGAATACACTGAATAAGTGAACCGTTGCGTAGCTTAGTTCATTAAGGGGGTCGTAGTTTTTTCATACCCAAAAGTATCTTTTCCGGTTAAAAAATCGTAAAATACTATAGCAGTTGAAAATTATTAATGTGGACCATCCTAAATTTCTCTCATCTTTTTGAAGTCCCTAGTTTTGAAGAGTAGGTCTTTTGTAAGACCGTCTTGCAAATTTTAATTCGTAAGATGGAGCCCCACTCTTTTACAGTTCAACTCACCAATGCGCGGTAGGTCGACTAAAAATGATCTGTCTTTACCTTTCCTCTCATCAAACTTCCTTTTTCCACATTTTTTTGTTGTTGAAAATACTCTTGCTTCTTACAAGATTAAAATGCTCCCTCTTCATTTTGTTTTGATGCTCCTTCTTCTAGTAGGTCTGGCTCCCTTCTAGGATGGATCCTTTTGTCTTTGAACTTGAGAAATTTCTTGAACTTGGAAGCAATGGATGTCATTGCCTTCGCTTCACATGATTCACTCGCCTTGGTTCTTCATTCTTAACTTCTCAATCAAAAAAATTCATAGTAAGTTGCCACTTGCACAATGATGACTTATGTTTTAATAATAATGAACGGATAGATAGACAACTATGGGATAGCAAATGGTTAATTTTTTTTTCTATTTTTAATATATATATATATATATATTAGTTTTTGTTTGATGGAGTGTTTTGATCAAAATACAACGTTTTCTCTTTAAAAGTGTTTCAATGCATTGTTTAAAACACAACGTTTTACAAATGTGGGGCGTTTTCTAATTATGTTGCGTTTACAACTATTTTATTTATGAAAATAGCGTTTTGAAATAGTTTTTCAAAGTTGTTTATGGGAAAAAAAACTGTGTTTTGAAAATATTACATTTTAAAAACGTTACATTTTGAAAAAACTACATTTTGAAAAAAGCTTGGTTTTCATAGCGTTGTACCAAATGGGACTTTGATAGACAGACAACTTTATTCGACTTCTATAACGCTCGGACGGACAGAATAACAAAGAAAAGTAATTAATACTTCATTCGTTTCTAAGTAATTGTTTTGCTTTCTTTTTTCTTCTGTTCCAAGTAAAATTGTCTTATTTCTAAACTTTTGTTTTTTACAAAAACACTTACTAATGTATCCATACTTTTCTTCATAACCACATGCATAAGAGTTTTAAAGGAATCAACATATTAGAGCATCCAGTGGTTGCATGGGAAAAAAATAGCGTTTTGAAATAGTTTTTCAAAGTTGTTTATGGGAAAAAAAAACTGTGTTTTGAAAATATTACATTTTAAAAACGTTACATTTTGAAAAAAGCTTGGTTTTCATAGCGTTGTACCAAATGGGACTTTGATAGACAGACAACTTTATTCGACTTCTATAACGCTCGGACGGACAGAATAACAAAGAAAAGTAATTAATACTTCATTCGCTTCTAAGTAATTGTTTTGCTTTCTTTTTTCTTCTGTTCCAAATAAAATTGTCTTATTTCTAAACTTTTGTTTTTTACAAAAACACTTACTAATGTATCCATACTTTTCTTCATAACCACATGCATAAGAGTTTTAAAGGAATCAACATATTAGAGCATCCAGTGATTGCATCTAAAATACTCTCTATTCAACTCCTACATCTTTGTAGAGACCATCTAAAAAAGTTTCAACTCTAATAAACACCCTCTAAATTAGTGATGTCATTTAACTAACAAACCTAACTATATATCAATATTGTAATCAGAATAAAATATATATAGTTTAAATTTTATATTTTATAAAAAAAATTATATGTTTTTGATTACTTCAATTACTTTGATTTAAATGATATTTTCAATATACCCGTAATTTTTAGTTATAAATAATAAGAAAGTGGAAAAGAAATAAATTATGAAAGCAGATCATCAAATATGATGGACATATTATCCAATACATAAATACTCATCAATAGGAAGAATGCAGTATTCAGTAAAATTCACCCAATATTTTGGGAAGAATTAACTAATTTTAGGGATATGGTGTTTGATAGGGTTTCCACTGTGGGTGTCAAGGGATGTAAAAAGAAAAACTTTAAAAAGAGTTTTAGGGTGATAGTAAAGGGAACCACTATGTATGCTCTTATATCAATCTTTGAGTAAGTCTCCTATAATACCTTATTAGGGATCCAGTCTCCTATAATACCTTCTTAGGGATCTTAATCCGCAAGACGGAGCTCCACACTCTCACAGTTCACTCATCAACTCAGTCGGGTCTGAAAAATCTGTCTTATAGAAAATACCCGTAAAATATTTTCCCAAGTTTTTGCCCCAATAGAGTAGGTCTCTTATGAGACCGTTTTACATATCTTAATTCGTAAGACGAAATCGCATTCTTTCACAACTCAGCCTACTAATATACGTTGAGTCAGTTAAGGAAGATTCGTCTTACAGATAATTTCGTACAACAATATTTTCCAAGTTTATTACCTTAATTGAAAATAAAAACATGATTCCTATAGGATCAAATGACTAATAATATAATTAAACTAGGAAATCTCTAATATTATTCGTAACTAGTTTTTCTAACTCGTGCGTTAAACGCATGTTAACTAAATCGTACATAAAAAAATATAATAAAAAATCTTAAAATATAAAATAAAAAAATTGATTTATTAACAATTACACCTAAGTATATCACTAATCATTATAAATTCTAAAAAAAATTCTTTATTCACAACATTTGTTATCTTATTAGTTTTTTTTTTTTTTAAAGGTTGGAGGGGACATAGACCGTACCCCAACCCTTAATTTTTTTTAAATTATTTTTAGTGCCTTGAAAGGCTACAATTATATATATATATATATATATATATATATATATATATATATATATATATATATATATATATATATATATATATATATATATAATGCCTTTGTTGTGGCTCGAACAAATGGTGCCTCTGGTGAGGCTTTGAACACCCGACCTCTCGGTTGAGAGTAGTTAAGTCCCAGGGTGCCTCTGGTAGGGCTTGAATACTCAATTCTCCGTTAAGATAAGTGAGTAGCTAAATGAGGCCTTTGGATAAGGTTTTAACAACAACGATGCATCTGAAGAGGCTTGAACACCCGACCTCTCTACTGAGAGTTGTAAAATCCAAGGTGTCTCTAGTGAGACTCGAACACCCAACCTCTCTGTGAAGAGAGGTGAGCAGTACCAGTTCATTTTCACCACATATCAATATCTAATTTCTTCAAAAAGAGACCTACAGCTACATATAATTATTAACTTGGACACTTGTTAATTGTGATTACATATGATACCAACAATGATAATTGTCTTCTTTGGAACATGAAAGTCAGTCTTACATCGGATGGAATTAATTACAATTTTATGATAAAAATATTTTCTCCAACATTGCTTCATTTCAAAAATTTTGTTTCAATAATATGATCATCAAGATTTATGATGATTAGTCTTGTTCAATTGCACAACCCTGCAGCATAGTCAATATTTCTCAATAACATTACCGGAACACTAATTTTAAGTGTCAATTCATGACTTGACAACCCTGAACACTTTATACTATTCAAAAACTCTTTAGAATGAATATCTTCGAACAAACTTGAATTGTTTCCACCCTACAAATAAAATCTGAACTCAAATAAGTTTTTATTTTGAATGATTACTTTTATTAAATTATATTTGTATTTTATGAATAAATAAATTTCTGATAAGAAAATAAGCTAAAATAAAAAATAAAGAAATTATTTTAGTAACCTCAGTTTAAATTGTTTTTGTTTTATTGACTCTGTAACTATTATTTTTGTTCCATCAAATATTTTTATTTTACTAACGTATTTTTGTTTTACTTTTTTATAAGAATTTTTTTAAAACTTTGTTCCGTAAATTATTTTATTTTACTAACCCCCGCATTAAATTATTTTTGTTTTATTGATTCTATAACTTATATTTTTATAGTGACTTGTTTCATAAATTAATTTTATTTTACTAACCTCTTATATTTTTGTTTTCTTGACTCCGGAACTATTATTTTTGTTTTAGTTACTATTTTTTTTTGTTTAAAGAGAGAAAAATGTTTAAACATAATTAAAAGATAGGAGATGGTGATGATGATAGAGAAAATATGGAGAAAACAGGAGGGAGAGAGAGAGAGAGAGAGAGAGAGAGAGAAAAGAGAAATAAAATAGAAGAGAAAAGATATGTGTGAGAAATAGTAGAATGGTAACTCAAAAGTCAAAATTTTAAAAGTATGATTTTTGAGGGATAAATATATATTTGTCATTATATATACTAATGATGCTCCCGTGCGTTGCACGGTTGGTACACTGGTATAAAATTATGTACTCAGCTAAAGTTGAAGAATATACAATTTAAAAGTTTAATATGAAAAAATAAAAAATTAATAAAAATTAAAATTAAAGATAGATCACATAAATTTGAAAAGTTATTATAAATTTATTTAGATGTATTTCCTTATTCAGAAAGGGAGGTTTGGATGGAATTCAACCATCTTCGACATTCGTTAAGTCAACAATTGATAATAGACATGTGTCTCTAAATGACAAAATTTGATAGAGATAATAGTTTTCGATATTTCGTACTAATGTAGTAGCTATAAAAAAACGTTGGTTATTGAAAATATAAACATATAAAAATACATTTTATGTCCTCACATTTTCTTCCTTCTTCATACCTCGTTCTTTCTTCTTCTTCATTTTGTGTTTGTGTGTATGATTCAAAATAAATTTACTTTTGTATTTGTGCTACTGTGCATATATTGTTTGATGAAAGGTCTAAATAGAAATTTGTTCGTTTTTAACTACTCTTTTTGAAACTCGATGCATCAATTTTGAATCACAATGTATCATTTGTAAATTATGATGCATCGACTTAGATGTGGGATGTAGGTAAGAAACATTAATTTTGAATCATATGTTGATTGTGTACATGAAAGAAGAGAGATGAAGGTTTGGTACATTGTGATTTAAGGCACAATGCATAAATTAGATTATGTGATTTAAATTGATGAATTGATTATGTGGTCCGTAGCGCGCCTTCGGTTTATTAAGAGTCGTAGTCTTTTCACTCCAAAAGTGTCCTTTTTAGTTTAAATAAATAAATAAATAGCTGTAGCGGTTGAAAATTTTACATCGTGGACGGACCCGAATTTCTTCCTAAAACAAACAACAAAAAGGACTAAAAATACTAAAAATTTCACGTTACTCAAATTTCTCAATTGATTCCATCCAAATTATTATTACTTTAATAAACAACAAATATTACTCAAATTATAACCAATCTGACCCAAAAAAATCCTAAACACTTGTCATATAGATAAAGAGTTTCGCACTCTCTAATCTAAAAACCCCACCCCCACTCACTTTAACCTATATACGCATCGTCTCACTCTCATTCTTACTCAATTAAGTCGTCTAAAAGGTCACCTTTCTTATTTTTATAGCATTAAACCTATGAAATTCCTCCGGTGAACATGAGACAATGACTCTTCATCTCTTCAAACCCTTCGTTTCAAAAATTCATCCGCCAACTTTCCCCAACTAAAATAGAATCAGATCAAACCATTTCGTATCAAGGTGCGTTAGATTTTTTTTATAAAGTATTCAACTTTGTATTTCAATTTATTTTTAAATCTTGAGCTTAATTTTACTTAGTGAACTAGAAAAAAATAATGGCTTGAACTGTTGGCCCAATAGGCCCAACATACAAGTCACGTGCTCAGCACCTCTCCACCAATCACGAGCAAAGCACGTGCATTTTAAGAGCCAGACCATATTAAGGAAACATGTAGCGATCATAATTACGCTGCGAACTGGGGGGTCAATACCTAACGGGCAAGAATGCAGCGAGTTGGGGGCTTACCCAGCAGGCAAATATGCATCGAGCAGGATTTACCGTGCTCGTTTATGAAGGTAACGGTTGTCTTGAATGTGGGCAGTTACTTCCGAGAAACCCGCCATCATTGCCATGATGTTACCGTTGTGATGAATGGGGCAGTTAATATGACAATTAATTTGCCCGCCATTCATGCCATGACGTTTAATGGGCAGTTACTCTCCGGCACAAGCTATAAAACCCCCTCGAGACAGAAGAATGAGGTACGTGATTTTGATATACTTGGCCAAACTCTGTCAAATTGCTTTCTCACTTGACTGTTAGACTAATTCTTGCGCCGGAGGGCTTTTGCAGGGAGTGCTCCTGCCTAGTTCACAGGTTTTTACTTGTTTTCAGAGTTGGGCCTTGGTGATTTCAGATAGATTGAAAGCCAGATTTCCAGTTGAAGAAGTCCAGTGCGTCCTAGGATTATTTTGGACGCATCAGTTGGTTCCATTGCCGGGAAAGAAGTATTTTTCATAAAGTGGAATTTTGTTCTTGGTAATATCACGAGTGTCAGGTATGGCGGAAAACGACATTAATGGTGTTAACATCAGAAATCAGGAAGAAGCACATGCAACTCCTAGTCTTAACCTTCGAGCTGGCAATAATCCACCCCCTCATGATGCCCGCCACCAGCTTAATCAATGACGGGGTTTGGATTCCTTAGCCAGGAGTGCAGTGGCTGCTGTTGGACTAGCCAACGAGTTCCGGGAAGAGGCTCTTCGCCAGAGGGCAATATATTTGGGGCAAATGCATCAGTTGAACCTGCAGCTGGTAAGCCACCCTTACCCATTGAGTTGGAACCCTTACCTGGTATGCCTACACCGAGCCAGGCAGCAAGTGCGTCAAGAACCGGGGGAAATCAGTTAAATCCGGTACACGTCCCCTCGCAGCAGCGTGAACAGGAATCTAAAGGGCGCAACCAGCAGGAAGGCCGAGCTAGTCACAGAGTTGTTCCAAGTGTGCATTATCGACTGGGACACCGAGTGGGAGATGATTCGGCACAGTCTCGCCGTAACCGTAGATCACCTTCCCCACGAAGGTCGCATCATCGTCGTCCTCGTTCACTATCACCGCGAAGGTCACATGCTCGCAGTCACCGCACTCCATCTCCCAGGAAATCTCATGCTCGCCGTTACAGGACACCTTCTCCTAGACGGTCACAAGTTCATCTGTCACATCAGTCTAGAGAAATGAGGGAGTTGCAACAATCAAATGCCCAGAAAATTTTAGTGGCTAATGAGCCAGTGCCTCGGCTCGTAGGTGCAGCCCAGGCACAGGTGGCGCAGGTCGTGGGCGTTGCCCAAGCTCTGGGAGCTATGGGACCCCCACAGGCCCCTCCTGTGCCGCGTTATAGCCTCAGCCCGCGGGTGGTTTGCCTACAACCTTCAATATGCAAGAGTTTGAGGATCTGAAGCGCCGAATGGAGGCATAGGAGCAGGGCAAGGCTTTAGATGGGAATTTTCTGGGTACAATGGCTAATCCTTTGGCCCTTGGATTGAGAATGCACCTCCAACACAAGGGCTTATCTTTCCAAATGTCAAGGAGTATACAGGGAAGACAAAAGCGAGAGATTGGCTGATGTCTTTTGAGTCTCAGATAGGTCTTGTCACATCAGATGAGGCATTGAAGATTCGAGCTTTTGTAGGAGCATTACAAGGGAAAGCATTGGCTTGGATGTGAGCTCTTCCTCGCCGATCTATTAACAATGGGGCTGACCTGCGAGCAAAGTTCTTAGCAGATTTTGGGACGTCGGGAGCTATTGCAAAGACAAGGGCTGACTTGTCTAAGGTCAAGCAAGGAACAAATGAATCAATAGCCAGTTACTTAGAGTGGTTTACGAAGATGCTTGAGCAAGTTCCTGGATTGTCCGAGCAGGAGGTCACTTTATGTTTTGAAACAGGTTTGCTCGAATGAGAAGGAGGATTGAGGTCGGAGTTGAGCATGAGGGAGCCCAAGACACAGGCATAAATGTTAATGCGGGCTCAGAAATGGTGCGCGGGTGAGACCGCTAAGAAAGACAAGAAGAAGGAGAATACTGAGGTCGGGGGTAATCCCAAGGGTAATGGCCAGACTACGGGCGGTGGTTACAACAAAGGCAAGTCGCGGTATGACCGCCCAAGAGAATTTCTTCGGGAAGCTGATCTCACCCCGCTTAATACATTGCGGGAAGACATCATGTATGAAATTCGAGATGAGTTACCCCGACCACCACGTATGAATCCCGAGACGGCGGATTCCAGGGATCGGAGTAAGAGGTGTGCCTATCATGACGATTATGGGCATACAACGAAAAAGTGTTGGCCGCTGAAAAAGACCATTCAGAAGTTGATCAATGAAGGCCGGTTGGACCGGTTCAAGAGAGATGGTGGGAATAGGGGGAATGTTCCCCGAAGAGATGCACCCCCGATCAGAGGGGTAATTAATGTTATTATGGATGAGGAGCCCACACCAACTCAGCTGGGCAAGCAGATCTATTCTTTGTCAAAGGTGATAGATCGCCCAACCACGTTGCAAGCAGGAGAGGAAACAATATAGTTTACTCGCAGTGAGTTGGCGAGTAGTGTGGCCGGGGAGCAATCCTTGATAGTCTTTGCTTTGGTCGATGGTTGTGTTGTGCACAGAATCTTGGTGGATACTGGAGCCTGTAGGGATGTGATGTACTACTCATGCTTTCAAGGCTTAGAGTTGAATGATGACCGCCTTAAGCCTTATGCGGGGACTTTGGAGGGATTCACCAATCATAAGGTACCCGTAAAAGATACAGTCGAGCTAGAAGTCTTCATCGGTGAATGTAGCTGCACTCGAGCTGAGAAAATCACCTTTATGGTGATTGACTTGAAATCCCCTTACAATATCATTTTAGGGGTGCCGAGCATAACCAAGTTCCAAATGGTCGCTTCCATTCCTCACCAGCGGGCTAAGTTTTACACTGACCAAGGAGTAGGGGTGCTGAAGAGTCAACCCCGGGCAGTGCTAGAGTATGTGCATGATAGTCAGAGGAAGAAGCAGAAGTTGACCTTGGAGGATGGCGAGCAAAAAATTAGCATTAGCACCAAGGAAAAGTCTCATGTAACTGTGGGACCATCAACGATTGTTATGGTTGGTGAGGGCTTGCTTCAAGATGAGCAGTGTGGTCGCGAGGAGGATACTTGTCCTTTGCCGACGTCGGGGTCGGGGGGACAAGTCGAGCAGGATGTTGACATAGGGTTGGTACCGGATGAAGAAGATTGCGAGGAGGTCGCTGGTCCTTTGCCGACATTGGGGTCGGGGGGACAAGTCGATCAAGTGGTGGATATGGATTTGGATCAGCTTGATGCAGCTGAAACACGAGCTGAGGAAGAAGAAAAAGTGGAGTGTGATACGCTCCAAATGCGGGATGAGCCGGAATTTACAGCTCAAGACGAGCTGGAAGAAGTGGTCATAAACTCTTCTTACCCTGAGCAAAAGAAAAAAATTGGCAAAGCACTGTCAGCTGAGGCTCGGGCTAATTTGGTTAGGCAGCTCCAGGACAGCTTGGATGTGTTCGCGTGGAGGCCAGAGGATATGCAAGGGGTGAGCGAGGATGTTGTCGTTCACTGTCTCAGCGTGGATCCATCTTTTAGGCCAATTCAACAGCGGCCTAGAATATATTCTGCGGAAAAGGATCAAGCTATCAAGGAAGAGGTGGAGAAACTGCTTATTGCCGATATCATTGAGAAGATACATTATCCAACCTGGTTGGCTAATGTCGTTATGGTTAAAAAATCTAATGGCAAATGGAGAATGTGTGTAGACTTCACCGACCTAAATAAAGCTTGTCCAAAGGATTATTATCCCCTTCTTCGCATTGACAAGCTGGTGGATGCTATAGCGGGGTTTGAGCTCCTAAGTTTCATTGATGCATATTCAGGGTATCATCAAGTTAAGATGAACGAGAAGGATAAGGCCTTGATAGCTTTCCGAGCAGCAGGGGTGTACTGTTATAAAATGATGTCGTTTGGCTTAAAGAACGCGGGGGCCACTTATCAGCAGATGGTGAATAAGGTTTTCAGCTCGCAGATCGGTAGAAACGTGGAGGCCTACATTGATGATATGGTTGTGAAGACCAAAGGGCATGATCATACTGTTGATTTGGGGGAGACCTTTGACAACCTCAGGAAAAACAATATGAAGCTGAACCCGAGCAAGTGTGTGTTCGGGGTGAAGGCGGGCAAATTCCTCGGATTCATGGTGACTAAAAGGGGTATAGAGGCCAATCCAAAGAAAATTAAGGCATTGGTCACTATGAAGCCTCCTCGTTGTATCAAGGATGTTCAGAAGCTCAACGGTCGAGTTATAGCCCTTGGTCGTTTCATTTCCAAGTCGGCAGAAAGATGCTTGCCATTCTTCAAAGTTCTCTGTGGAAACAAGGGGTTTGAGTGGACAAAGGAATGTCAAAAGGCTTTCGAGCAACCGGTGAAATATATGGGGCAGCCTCCGTTGTTAAGTAGTCCAGTCCTCGGTGAGAAGTTATTTGTGTACTTAGCGGCCACATAGCAGGCTGTAGCCGCTGTGTTAGTTAGAGAAGAATGTAACTTGCAAAAGCCTGTGTATTATGTTTCTAAGGCCCTCACCGCGGTGGAGGGACGTTATTTTAATGCAGAAAAGTTAGCCTATTCGCTTGTTGTTGCTGCTCGGAAACTTCGAGCTTATTTTTCTGCACACTCCATCATTGTGTACACGGACACGCCTCTTAGGAAAATTTTGCACAAGCCAGATTCCTCTGGTCGCTTACTCACCTGGTCCATCGAACTAACTGAGTTTGAGATAGATTACCAGCCTCGGCGAGCAATTAAGGCACAAGCTTTGGCAGACTTTGTGGCTGAGACTAGTTTCAAGGATTCGTGCGAGGAGGAGGTTTCTGCCAAGACTGCATCAACAAATGTACCAATTCAAAGGCCCTGGCCAGATTATTGCTGAGAATTACACGTGGATGGTTCAGCCAGTAGGTTTGGAAGTGGAGCAGGTCTGGTGTTAGTTCCACCCGAGCAGGATGTGGAGTTTGAAAAGGCTTTGCGTTTCAAGTTTCTAGCATCAAATAATCAAGCAGAGTATGAAGCTTTGATCGCGGGGCTGGAGCTCGCACAAGACATAGGAGTACGCGAAATAATAATTTACTGTGATTCAATTCACAGTTGGTCGTGAATCAAATAAATGGCGATTATGCTGTCCATCATCCGGTTCTGGTTCACTATTGTGCCCTGGTGAAGGAGGTTTTGAAGGATTTTGATTACTGGGAGCTGGTGCGAATTGGTCGTGAGGATAATATGCATGCAGACTACCTCTCCAAGATGGCCGAGGATGAAATTCAATCTCTGCATCCAAGGGTCATGATTGAATACTTGGAGGTCCCAGTGATAGAAAAGGAGGTGATCATGGACATTGAGCTTGCTACGAGATGTTGGATAGATGATTTGAAGTCTTACATGGAGCAAGGAACCTTGCCCGAGGACAAGTCAGAGGCTCGGACTATTCAGAAGCGGGCTTGCCGGTATGTTATTCTGGATAAGATACTTTACCGACGGTCGTATACTAGATCCTTGCTCAGGTGTGTACAACCAGAGATGACCGAGGGCATTTTGGGAGAAATTCACGAAGGAAAATGTGGAGGGCATCCAGGCCAGCGGTCTTTGGGAGAAAAAGTTTTGGCTGCAGGGTTTTATTGGATCACTTTGAGACGAGATACAGAAATGTATGTTCGGCAATGTGACAAGTGTCAGCGTTATGCCGATATACCTCGGTTACCCTCTACCAAGCAGACTCCTGTAGTGGCGTCCTGGCCGTTTGATATGTGGGGTATAGATCTCATTGGTCCTTTTCCCTTGGCTCGTTTGAAGTTTAAGTATGCAGTGGTAGCTGTTGATTACTTTACTAAATGGGTAGAGGCCAAACCTTTGGCAACTATTAGTGAGGTCAATGTGATCGACTTCGTGCACGAGCATATATGGTGCCGATTTGGGGTACCCCGAGCAATAGTTTCCGATCACGGGACTCAGTTTTGGAGAAATTCACAAAAGCATGCGAGCAGATACGTATGAAGCATTGGCAGTCATCTGTTGCATACCCTCAGGGTAACGGTCAAGCTGAGGCTGCTAATAAGTAAGTCCTGCATGCTCTTAAGCGAAATCTTGAAGATAAGGCAGGAAGATGGGTGGATGAATTACCTTCAGCCTTGTGGGCGGTCAGAACAATGGCCAGGGGGCCCACGGGTGAAACATATTTTTCTCTAGCTTACGGATCTGAGGCCATGGCACCAGTGGAAATGTATTTGCCCAATCATAGAGTATCTCACTATGATGCAGAATCCAACATTGTAGCCCGGGCAGCCGATCTTGTTTTGTTAGAGGAAAAACGGTTGGAGTCCAAAATACAAATGGCTAATTACAAACAGCGAGCAAAGGCCCATCACGATAAAAGGGTTCGTGGTCGGTCATTTGCTGTGGGAGAGTGGGTTCTACGAAAAATTGAAGCAACATGCCATCGAGCAGAATGGGGAAGCTTTCTCCTAATTGGGAAGGTCCCTTTCAGATAGTCAGAATTGTTAAGGAAGGAACTTATATGTTGCGAACAAAGGATGGCAGCGAGCTGAAACATCCATGGCATACGGATCACTTGAAGAAATACTATCGTTGATTGGTAGTGTGCGAGTTGTTTGTCTTTTTCTCCTACCTTGGAAGTTTGTTGCGGTGAAATGAATAAGCATACGTTGGTTTTCATCTTACAGCATTTAGTGCGAATTCGATTATACTTTTGGTGGTGCGGCGGAGATTGGTCAGCCGGATATCCATCGTGATTGCACGAAAGGACATGATTCACTTGAAACATTATGAAATACAAGGAAAAATCGAATGTTAAAGGTGTTAAGATATTACTCGGAGATCTTAAGCATTTTCCAAAATCAACGCTCGCTTGTTTGAAGTCTTGAGTTTTGTAGTCGGGAATGGCTAAAGTTTATCTCTAACTCACTCGCTTCCGCGTACTAAGGCATGGCCGGGAGGCGGGACGAAAGGGTGTTAGCCCCCCCGGGAGTCGTCGGGCCGGATATCCATCCAGTTCTCACGAAGGAAGAATGGGTAGGCTTAACTCGATGCTCGCTTGGAAGTCTTGAGTTTTTGTAGTCGGGAATCGCTTGTCCTCCTGCTTGCGTGGGATAACTCCACCCTTAGTTGCTTCTCTCTCAGCTTCTCAGCTCATTGGCTGACCTCTTTGAGTTCCTTCCTCACTTGGCTGATATTTTTCAGAGCAGTCTCCTCGGATTTCTTTGAGAAATTGAGGTGTGACCCCAAGGTCTTTTTCTCCTCCTCTAGCTTGGAGAGCTCGGTAACTTTTGCAATCACGGCCTCCTTGCTCTCCTTAAGCTCAGCTCGGAGAGAGTTGACTTGTTCTTCAAGAGTGTTCTTCTCTGAAGACAACGAGCTGGAGGATTTGAGGTTGTCGATCAGCCGCTCATATAGGAGCTCAGTTTTGGAGGCGATCTGAAATGAAAATGTAGTCAAAAACAAGATCACACAATGATCATTCATTTTGGTGACAGTAAGGGAATTGATTACCTCGGTCATGCACATCCCTATTTCTCCGATGAGGACTGAGCTCGGAAGCTCGGCACTTCTTTTTCGGATGTCGATATGGCGGAGCCTCTTCACCATGCCAAGACCAACAGTGGCTGCATGCCCACCCCGTCTGTTAGTAATGAGGTTGGCCAAGTCGATACATTGGCCCCGGCTATTATCTTGGCCATGACTCTCGGGTTTCGGCATCTCAAAATTATCTCGATGCTGCGAGCTCGATGCTTCATTTGGATCACTTTAGTGCATCGCGACACAGTTCTCTGTCGGTTGGAGCCGAGGCAGGTCGTTTGGTTAATTGTGGGGCAGCAGTTGGAGTGGGGGCAGGAGCGATAATGGGGACAGTGGTAGGGATAGAAGTGGCATCTCGGTTTGTTTCAGTCACTCGGGTAGATCCGCGTCATGTGTTTGTAGCAGGAACGGTGGGAAGGCGAGCAGGCTCTAGGGCGGCCATTTGTGCGTTTCTCCCGGTGGCTCTCCTCTTCATGGCCTGGAGAAATCGTTTGGAGTCTTCTAGTTGCCTCATGTCTGCAGGAAGAGTTATGAAGAATTGGTAAGAGTTTTGATTGAAATGAGAAGTAACGAAAAGTTAAAATAGAAATTTGTGCAAACCAGAAAGAGAAAAAGTAGGGGTGCAATTGATCCCAGTCATTTCATGATCCGGGCACTCATTGAAATCTACCTCCGTGGAAGCTACCCCAGTATGGGTGGGGTACTTCGGCATCTATGACAACTCGGGGCTCAATTCCTTCAACAGGCCAATTTAATATCCCGGCCAGTCGAAGTAAGGGGGCATCAGAGGTAAGGGCTACCCAGTCTAGTACCCAATCCTGCCCGTTCATGCCTTCTTTGACTCCAAGCAGTTTTCTAAAAGCTTTTGCGAGTTGGGGTTCTCCTGCTCGGAAGGCATTCTTGCCGTATTTGGCAATTTCTAAATTTTCTAAGTATGGAGCAAAAGGCCACCCAACTCGCGATTCAACGAGCAGTGCTTTTCCGTCCCAAGAGTCAACTTTATTGGAGCTGTCAGACATGAGTTTGAAGTAGTCGGGGTTGGAACGGCCAGTAATGCGGCCACTCTTCTTGTCCAGGGAAAACATAAAGAATTTTATAAATAGTGCCATGCTGGGTTCAAACCCGAGCAGCCGGCAGGCAACGGTATAGGCGACCAGGAATCTTACCGTGGTGAGGGTTAGGTCGCATGGTAAGGCATTGTTCACAAGTAGGAATTCGGCAAAGAAGGGATCTAAAGGGAGTCTCAGGTCGACCAGGAAAAAATCGAAATAAAACACCATTCGATCTCCCTGAAAATTATGTCATTTCTCCTCGATGTCCACATCGAAGGATTTTACTCGGTAAATCTTTGGGGTCCATACCCAATAAGTAAAACCAGGCACCGACATCGTCCTCGGAGGTCAAGTCGTCTCATTTGAGTGAGGGGGGGACGTTGGAGATGATCTGTTTGCCTTTAAAGGCGTCTTTGTTTTTTTCAGCTCGCGGATTACTCGAGCTTGGGAGGCTATCTTTAGCTTTTTCACCTTCCTCGGGAGAGTTCTGCTCGTTTCTGGTCGTATCCCTTATTGAGTTCGGAGGATCTACAGCTTCTGTAATGCGTTGGCGCTTTCGACGGATTAAGGAAGTCTCTTCCAGCTCGGTCTCTTCAGAGCTGGAAGATCCTGTGTCCGAGCTCTCCTCGGTTTCAGTAGAGGCTCCATGGTCGTAGCTACGGCCTTCAATTTCAGCATGAGTCTTATCGCTGGAAGACATCTTACAGGAAACGAATCGAGGAATACATGTTAAACCTTGCTCGGGTAGTTAGGCAAGAGTGGATCAAGTAAAAACCCATGGCAAGGGCCTATCCTAAGATCGGTGAACGGGGCACCAATCAGGTATTCGTCGATTCCTCTATGTGGAGTGGCTTAAGTGTGTGACATGTAAAGGAACAAGATGGACAGAGAGGAAGCGGGTATCAGACGTTTTCAATTTACGACATGTTTACTTTCAAATCGTAACAAAACTCATCATGTACCCGGTTGATGTCTGTGAACCCTAAAATCTGAATCCTAATGTGGGGGTTCTAGCAGGGAAGAACAGAAATTACAGCAAGGCTAGTAATGAGTGAAAAAATACCTGCTGATGTAGAAGAGTTAAGTTGAAGAAGTTCTTGGAAGCCTCATTTGCGCAGTTCGAACACAGAAACAAGTAGTTTCGGCACTGATGTTGTCTCTGAATGTAGAGGGAAGAGTGGTTGTCTTGGTTTTGATTTTGCTCAAATGTGGGTAAAGTGTGAAATGGAAGTTAACTCAAGTTTTTATACCAAGTTAAGCCGTCGGTTGGGGTTCCCAAGGGTTTCGCCCTCATTAGGGCACGAAAACCGAGGCATAGCATTTAATGGTTCGTTAAGGAATGAGCCCGCGCGGGGGCATATGACGGCTGATGACGGCATGTCCCTTCAAGTCCTTTGAGCTGGCAATCACTCATAAAACATCTGGTTGAGGATGACTCTGGATGAATTCATGAAAAGGTATAACTCAAGAGTGATCTGGCCTGGGGATTCTAATTTCTTCTCCTCATTCCGAGCATATATGCTTAACAGACAAGGAGCAGGGGGCTACTGAACTGCCTGGCCCAATAGGCCCAACATACAAATCACGTGCCCGGCACCTCTCCACCAGTTACGAGCAAAGCATGTGCATTCTAAGAGCCAGGCCATATTAAGGAAACAAGCAGCGACCATAATTACGCTGCGAGCTGGGGGATCAATACCCAGCGGACAAGAATGCAGCGAGCTGGGGGCTTACCCAGCAGGCAAATATGCATCGAGCAGGATTTACCGTGCTCGTTTATGAAGGTAACGGTTGTCTTGAATGTGGCAGTTACTTCCGAGAAACCCGTCATCATTGCCATGATGTTACCGTTGTGATGAATGGGGCAATTAATATGACAGTTAATGTGCCCGTCATTCATGCCATGACGTTTAATGGGTAGTTACTCTCCGGCACAACCTATAAAAACCCCTCGAGACAGAAGAGGGAGGTACGTGATTTTGATATACTTGGCCAAACTCTGTCAAATTGCTTTCTCACTTGACTGTTAGACTGATTCTTGCGCCGGAGGGATTTTGCAGGGAGTGCCCTGCCTAGTTCTCAGGGTTTTACTTGTTTTCAGAGTTGGGCCTTGGTGATTTCGGATAGATTGAAAGCCAGATATCCAGTTGAAGAAGCCCAGTGCGTCCTAGGATTATTTTGGACACATCATGGCTTATAATAAGATCCAAGTATTTATGCTTCTTTACCTAATCATTTTTTAAATACGGTTTAAATAAGTTGAGACTTTTTTATAATTTCAATATTTTTATATTTTGAATATTGAAAAAAATATAGATTTCAAATTTTTAGATTTATATTTTGAAGATCTATTTTTTTTAACATTGTAATAATTAAAATACATCTATTTTAAATCACTTGTATCTAATGTAGTTATTCACTTCAAAATTGGTCTCTTTGTAGTCACTAATTTATTTGTTTTTCGTCTCTACATTTCAAATTCCTTTGATTTAATTAGATTTTATTTATTAATGTTCATTATTCTGATTTGATAAAACCAAAATTGAGAAATTTGTAGTCATAGTGCATATTAATATATATATATATATATATATATATATATATATATATATATATATATATGTTACCAATAAATATGTATCAGTTTGAAGATCATTAAATTGTATTAAATTTAGCACATACACTTGAACATGAACTTTATTAAATTATCGTAATTTATTCCCTACATTTTTAATCCTAGGCATTGCATATGTTTAAGTTATTTATTAATTACAAAGGTACCCTGAGAATTTAATAATTTCGCATATATAACTCTTTTCATTTTATTGTAACTCCATGATCTCTAGAAAAAAAAGAGGACCAATTACATGAGATCTTAAGCAATCGAAATATAAAAAAATACTGTAAGTATTACAGGTTGGAAAGATACATTTATATTGTAAAATATATATTTTGCACGAAAAAAGAAAAACCGTTGAGTTATTTAGGCTTAACCTTGGTCTGGTTGATGTCTCTAAGCAAAATGAGAGAGGGAGACATTTTATATAGATTTCTTCTATATTGGTGTGTTATCCTTAGTTGTTTTTAGCAATGATGTTCAATAAACAAAATTGTAATAAATTTATAGTGGTTTTATCTTTGAAAACTTCTCGAGAAGAATAAAACTAAGGAACTATCTAACTCCCTTAGGCGTCCAATTATAACGAAGAAATTAATTTTCAATGATAATTCATGTAATTGGTTTGACAATTTATTCATTTATCATTCAATTGATAAGTGATTATTAAATTTAACAATTGAAATAAATAATTATTTATTAGCTCATTGAAATTTTAATATAGTTAAAAAAATTATAACTATTTTTTATATTTCCGGGTGTGAATGACGTTGAAATAGTTTGGTGCTTATGGTTGTCAATTGTCTCAAGTCAAAGAAAGAATGTCAAAAGTTTTTGGATTTATTTATCTAATTAATTTTGATTACAAATTTGTTTCATTTCCCAATGCATTAATGACACATATTCAATGTAAAAGTATTGTCATTTTTTAGAAGTGCATTTTAGCGGGAACTTTCCAAAAATCGCACCTCTCCTTATATATATATATATATATATATATATATATATATATATATATATATATATATATATATATATATATATATATATATAATATATTTCGTGTCAGTGCCTATGACACGATATCAGTATGGAGATGATCAATATATAAAATGAGTATGATACGAATAAATTAATATATGCTTGAGATTTTGTAGGGTCGGATCAATGTACATTATACAAAGCAAAGACAACATCCCAAAAAATAAAGAAAAACACATTTTGACTGTAAAATTTTGTAACTCATCCAAAAAGAATATAATTAAACATCCAAAAACATTCGCTCTCACACACATCAACCCTAATTGAAATAAACTTCAAAATGAAAATCTCAGACAAAAATCATAAAATAAATTGAATGAGACGATGTGAACTAATAAAAGACTATTGAAAATTGAAATCACAAAAAATTCAAATCAATAAGGGAAAATTAGGACAATTTTTTTAAAAAGAAAGAAATTAAAAATACAAAAATTAATTACAAAACTTACTATTTAAAAAAAAAAACTAAATCTAGACCAGACAAAAAATAAATTGAGATTTTAGTTGATTACCATAACAATTAATTAAGAAACTACAAACTAAATATTTGTAAAACAATAAATCTAGGCTACATAAAAATAAAATAATAAATTAGAGATAATCATGGAGAAAAAACTAGATAATTAAGGCGATAAGATGTTAGTAAAATAATAAATGTCTAGTAAAATCGTAAAATAGTAAACCTAAAATAGTAAATCTTAGTTATGTCTGGTAAAAATGAATCTTGACCGGTAATTAACTTTTCCGAAAATTTAATCATATAAGTAAAATTATAACATATGATGTGCATATTTTGGATCCACCTCAATAACGTTTGGGCCTCGTTTAATGGCCCACTGTCTTTTGCATGTTGTCCGAAGGATTGGGCCGGGCCCATGTGCAACGAGCTAAATCTTTTCCCTTAGGTATAAATAACCCCCTCTAGTTCATAGAGTGGAGGCTCTCTCTATCTCTCTTTTTCTGAGGGAGAACCACGCACTTGGGGGTTACGCGCCCTCTCTTACATACTCAGTATAAACACGCCGGAGGGTTTTTGGCGAGGGCCCTCCCCGCCGACTCACATTGTTTCTTTTACAGACAATATAGCCAGATATCCACCACCGACAACGAGATGACCGCCGGACGGCAACTCCGGCAATCCACGTCCACCGCTACCTTCAGTACCCCAGGTATGATGCTTTTTGGATGCATCCGTTGGTTCCGTTGCCGGGAACGATTTGATTGACTCCGCCAATTTCGGCGGAACTCCGTTCTAAGGGTGTCCGGAACTCCATTGACGGATACAAGCATGTGAACTAGGCAAAGGAAACGAGACTGAAACAACAAATGAGAGCCACCAGTAGATGCGCCTTGAGCAGATATGGTCAATGGCGAAGAAATCACCGCCAACAGAGCCATGTTGCTCCTTCACGCGCCACCCAAAATTACTGAAGCAGTAATATACGGTGATGCACCGGCAGTATGATCGGGAGCATTCCTAGTGTGCTATATAAACCCGAGTGAAAAAGCGAAACAACCAGTGGCTGCTAAAAAATACGAGCTCAATGCCGTTGAAAACTCTTCCAATGGACGTTGGATACACTCTCACGCACCGTCAAATGTTGCCGGACTCGTTACCAGACTTTAGCGTTTTTTCTTTCTTCACGCGGCCATGATTGTTAAAGATAACCCGTACAATACGCCAACTTCATTATGAGTCACCATCATGGGTGATGTCATCTATGATGTCAGCCCACTAAGGTGTTTCTTTTTCCAATTGTGTCCTTGGCTTTTTGCTAATTTACGTATATACATATGTTTAACTTTGCCTTTGCATCAACTGCCAATTAAAACTAAAAAGTCTATTAAAATTTGGTGCTACACTTATTTCCATAAGTTAATGCAATTAAGTGTAACATTGAATTATTTTGATATTATGAAGATATATACCATTTAAATGCTTGTTAACCTTGTGGCTGACAATCGAACGATGAATAATGACAGCATGCCAAATGTAATTTAAATATAAAGAATACAATATTAACATTGTTGTAATATCTTTAATTGTAAATTAAAATGTTATAATTACATTGAAACCTGTTATAATGATGAATACTACGCTGCACTACACTGATGTATGTAGTTAAATATGTTTTGCGTCCCCAACCGTATTAAATATGTTTGGGATCTCTCCAAGTATTTTATTTAAAATTATTAATCATGACATTTATTATTTAGTATAAAGTAACTTAAATGTAATTAAATCACCAATTATGACATGCAATATATGATATTATGATGAGCATTCATATCATATATAAATTGCATTAAATACGTCAAATGTACCTTGAATTATTGACTTAATTGACATTGTTCACGAGATAACATGATTTATTTCCTTATAAATCAAAATAATGATATTACGTCATTTTTTGGTCGTGTTGTGTAGAAACGTGATTACTTTCTTTCTCGCATAAGTTAAATGCACAAAACAAACCCCAATTTTATTAAATGGAGAAATATGCTTGATTTGCAAATGATGCACATAAGGCTTTAGATATGAAGTCCATGTCAACAGATCATAGGCTTTCCCCAACAGCTCTACCGTGCTCGAGCACACTACAAGCCTTAACAAGCAGTAACTAGTAACTACTAAGAGACCTGAGCGACCAGAATGAGCATACTATATGTCAGCCTCTGCCTGAGAGCCAACGATAATGATTAGCGATACTTCTCAACTTCAAGATAAACCCTCGCATTCAAGAAGTGGGGGCTACATCAAGGAAGACCAAGCATAATATGCTCCTTTCCGGGAGCTACTCTGTACTTTGTGCCCGAGCACGCTATTATTGTGCCCGAGCCACACTATCAGATTTTGCTTTATCTACGCATACGCTCTTTGCTTGCCGCTCAATTATCAGCACACTATTATTATGCCCGAGCCACACTATCAGATTTCGCTCTATGTACGCATGCGCACTTTGCTTGTCGCTCAGTTATCTCGATTATACTATTTTTCACGAGTAGAAGATATCTCTACTCGTGAAAAAGGGTTGGTGTTCGAGCATGTTATCTCGATTATACTTTTTTTCACGAGTAAGAGACATCTCTGCTCGTGAAAAATGGTTGGTGTTCGAGCCTGTTATCTCGATTATTCTTTTTTTTTTCACGAGTAAGAGGTATCTCTACTCGTGAAAAAGGGTTGGTGTTCGAGCATGCTATATCGATTATACTCTTTTTCACGAGTAAGAGGTATCTCTGCTCGTGAAAAAAAGTGTTGGTGTTCGAGCCTATTATCTCAATTATTCTTTTTTTCACGAGTAAGAGGTGTATCTGCTCGTGAAAAATGGTTGGTGTTCGAGCATGTTATCTCGATTATTCTATTTTTCACGAGTAAGAGGTATCTCTGCTCGTGAAAAAAAGGTTGGTGTTCGAGCATGTTATCTCGATTATTCTCTTTTTCACTAGTAAGAAGTATCTCTGCTCATGAAAAAGGGTTGGTGTTCGAGTCTGTTATCTCGATTATTCTCTTTTTCACAAGTAAGAGGTATCTCTGCTCGTGAAAAATGGTTGGTGTTTGAGCTTGTTATCTCAATTATTCTCTTTTTCACGAGTAAGAGATATCTCTGCTCATGAAAAAGGTTGGTGTTCGAGTTTAATCTCGGTTGAGTTGTACACCGCCTACTGCGCTTCTGCTCGCTAGCTTTTCAAAGGTAGTTCTGCTCGCATAGTCAAGTGCTGGAACTTGACCATGGCCCAAGTGACGCTCTGCTCACTATATAAAGACTTATACAATCAAGTTATTAAGCATACTGGTTAATTAAAATATACAATGACAGTCAAAAAACGACTAAAGTCGTGACTCATTCTGACATTTTTGTTATCTTGTTTGCCAATGTGAAAGTGATTAAGCCCCGGCCGTCCCGAGAAATTAAAGGGAATCACGAGCGAATAGTACTCCTTACTTCTGAGATGAATCTCGAAGAATAATGAGTAGGGAGCTATTGATGTGCATATTTTGGATCCGCTTCAATAGCGTTTTGGTCTCGTTTAATGGCCCACTGTATTTTGCATGATGTCCGAAGGATTTGGTCGGGTCCATGCACAACGAGCTAAATATATTCCCTCATGTATAAATAACCCCCTCTAGTTCATAGACTGAAGGCTCTTTCTATCTCTCTTTTTCTGAGGGAGAACCACACACTTGGGAGCTACGCACCCTCTCTTTCACGTCGAAGGGTTTTTGGCGGGGGTCCTCCCCTCTGACTCACGGTGTTTCTTTTACAGATAATATAGCTAAATATCCACCACCGACGACGAGATAATCGCCGGACGCCAACTCCGACAACTCATGTCCACCGCTACCTTCGGCACCCCCGGTATGATGTTTTTTTGAATGCATCAAAAAAAGAATTATATATATATATTAGACTTACAGATCTTAACCAAAAATGTGAAGACTAATATGCTTAAAATTGCTTAATTGAAAATAAAAGATACTACTACTACTCGATTTATAATTTTATAGGTTGTTTTAAGATTTAGATATAAGTTATAAGGCGTACATACAAATAATAAGGCTACATTTTGTTTATAAAAATAAAAATGAAATAAAAAGCGCGTAAATAGATTTCCTAAATATGGTTGGATCACAGAAATTTAAGCGGGCTGTACGGGAAACCATCCCTCCCCTGTTTCTACTTTCTAGTCGGGCAACCATCTCGTGATAATCCTAAATACACTGGGAGACTTCCCCCAACCTATTCGAAAAGGAAGGGAGATATATATATATATATCTCCGATCTCTCCAATCCCATTCCTTTCCCTCGTCTTCGCAATCCAATCCAATCCAACGCCTTTATTTATCGTTATCTTCTATTGGGTTAACAAATTCAATCAAACAACAACAACGCCAAACCCATACTAAAATGGGTTTGAAATCCCTCTTCAACCGCAAGAAGAAACGCCTCCCCGTAGTTACAGGAATCTCGGCCAACCCGACGCCGATTCCGTCACGTGCGCCTTCCCTCAACTCCCGTGCCCGGATCGAGGAGGAGCTGGAACAGGTATTCAAGAAATTCGACGTCAATGGCGATGGCAAGATCTCTTCGTCGGAACTGGGTTCCATCATGGGAAGCCTCGGTCACCCTCCGACGGAGGAAGAGCTAGAGAAGATGATCAAGGAAGTGGACTCGGACGGCGACGGGTTCATCGATCTGACGGAGTTCATCGAGCTGAACACAAAGGACATCGACTCGGCGGAGGTGTTGGAGAATCTCAAGGACGCGTTCTCGGTGTTTGATATCGACAAGAACGGGTCGATTTCGGCTGAGGAATTGCAGAACGTGCTGGGGAGTTTGGGGGAGGAATGTTCGATCGCCGAGTGCAGGAAGATGATTAGTGGGGTCGATCGAGATGGGGATGGGATGATCAGTTTCGATGAGTTTAAGGTGATGATGATGATGGGCTCGCGGTTCGACGCCATCGGCTCACAAAGAGGTGGTGCTGGTGTGGTCATGATTGACTGAGATTGACTCAAATAAATTTATTTAATTAAAAAAATTCAAAATTATTACTCTCTCTAGAGTCTAACTTGTGTCATTTTAATTTCTTATTTTTAATTGCTATTTGTCTGTTTTTTTTTAATGACTCTCTTTAATTAATTTACAAAATAGTACTAATGTACTGTTATTGGAACTCCATTGGTAATGGTGTTTTTAAAATTTGGTCTAATTGATTCTTATTTCTGTGTGATTTTTAAATTTTCAATTGATAAATCAACAAGTTGATTCTATTGGTCAATTCTACCTTGACTTTTTTATGCATACGTCACAATTAGAAGGTGGGTCCTCAAATCTTTTTTAGTTTAGAAATGAATATTCGTAATCTTGAATTTATGCAATAGAATCTTGATTAATGTTGAATTCCTGCCCATTATTTATTGCCATATATATAATATAATGAAGAATTTGTCTTCTATTGCGTATCTTTGTTTGAGGTAACTTTTATGTGACAATTACTTCACAACTAATCAGATTTTTCCCTTGGCCTAGCTTCTATTTTTTTATATTTTGTTTTTGACCAAAGATTTATAAGAATTTATCAATCCTTACGAAATTCTGACAATTTTTATTAATACTACTAATACAGTTTCATCTTTTTGGACTTTGGTTCTCCCATGTACAAAAAAAAAAAAAATGGATTAAAGTGTCATTACTTAATCATAATAAATGCCTCATAAATAGTGATTTGTTATTTTAGTTTGACTTTTAATTTTCAAATCTTTATTTTTTTATGACGATCATACAAATCTTAATTTATAAGATAGAGTCACTCTCACACAGCTTAACACCAACACACGGTAAGAGTAAAAAGAATTTATCTTATGAATTGTAAGTAAAAGTGTATTTCTCATTAAACATGTAAGTAGAGTTGAGGGGAGATCTTGGAGGCACATTATAATCTCAACAATGATATTATTTTCATTGGAAGTTGTATCTTGTATCAGTGTCTTATTGGCTTATAGTTATAGTATATTTTTTTCTTTTCATCTCTTCGATCTAGATCAATCTCGGATTTAGCATTATAAAGTAGGGGTGTACATAGGAACTATAAGACCCAAAACTTTGCAAGTTTGACTTTTTGCATGGTTGACTTCTTGTATGAGTCTTCATGTCTTTGGATTGTTTGGACCATAGCCAATGCCCTAGAGTTGTTGGAGTTACAATGAGTAACTTGGCATTGTTGGAAACTCAACTCGGTAAAGCATAATCTTCCTTAATTATTGTTTATGGCCTTTGAGATATCCTAAGTATTCGTATACTTGTTTGGATATATTTTATATCCTTATTATCATGTTTAGAAAGTTTACATGTGATCATGTCGTTCAAAGTATAGTCGTCGTCATAAGTTTGATTTCATGATTCGCGTATCGTTAACGTATCGCCTTTGGTACTTTGGTCGCACTTAATTTTGTTTGACCTTAGGTATGTGTTTGGGACACTTCATTATAGGCTTCTAACATGTTTTAAAACAAGTATGTATGTTTGTTCGTTCATTGTTCGATCGTTGGGTTGTCCTGCATAGTTTCGTCCGTTGTACAGCCGTTACGGATCGATTTCGGTGCACTATAAAATCATTTTTTTCGAGATATCACCCAAGATGGTTTTAGCTTGGTTTGGGGATTTTAAGGCTTTTAGGTTAAGTCCTTAGGGTCATTCTATCGAATAAATCACGTCGTTTTGTCAAACGATGTTCAAACTGGAAGCCCGGGAAGAAAGAACATTGCGCTCGAGCCTAGCCCTTCATGCGGTCGTGCCACTACGTGAAATCACTTCATTTGTGTGATTTTTGCTACGAAATCTCCTTTGTTCCCTCATTTAGTCCGACCCTTTAAGCCTTATGACCATTTGGGGTATTTAAGCCCCCAAAGCCCTTCTCCATCCATTTCATCTTCATTTCTCATCCACCAACCAAATTTTAGAGAAAGAGAAACCCTCATTATGTGTTCTTGGTGTTTGTGTATGTTTTGAAGATTCCTGTTGATTCAACCATCAGATTTGACGAACAGAGACCACCGTTGAAAAGCTCTCGTCGAGGAGATCGTTTCCCTCTATCCCATTACACTTTCAATAGGTTTGTCATTTCGGATTTTGGGTAAGTTACTCCCCTTCTCTTTCTCTCTCTAGCCTAATATCATGCTAGGTTGTTGGAAACTTGATTATCATGCTTGTGTAGAATATACTACCACTAGATGATGGGATTATGATGAAATTATGATGGATGATGTTGGTGAACATGTAGTTTTGAAAATAAATGGGTTTACTTATGTTTATGTTGGATATTTATGCTTGAAGAACTTGTTTTATGGGTTGAGGAATCCGAATGTTGGCTAAATTACGAAATCAAATAAAGTTTTAGTATGCTTATGTCAATGCTAGGATGAAATCCTATGGCGTTTGGATATTGTTGAATCCAAATCGTGAAATCCCGAGATTATGACTTTTGGGAAGATTTTGGGTTGTGGTGATATTCGATGATTTAGGAATTGATTATAAGTCCCCATGAATGTATTAATAAAGTCTAATAAACTTATATGGAACTCTATGATGATTAAAATGCAAAGTAATGAGAGTGTTGGATTTTGGGAAGTCGTCTTTAGTGTACAATAGTGCACCAACGTATTAGAGAATCTAAGATGTAATTCTTGTGTGATAAATGGTGAGTTGAGAATATGGTTAGAAGACCGATTCATATGTGATGGTTATGAGTGTACTCTTGGGTACCCTATGATTAGAGACTATTTAGAAAGTTTTGGGTTATGATTTTGATAGCAATATTAACATACTTGAGATACTTGGGTTTTGTGATAATTGATATTAAAACATGGATTAAGTTGTGATTGGATGGATTTTATGGTTTAAGGTAATAATGACCTAATGAAATATAGAGTTAAGACTCAATATAGTCAAATAGAGATTGATAATATATTAAATAAGGTGGTATTGGAATCATATGAGACACGTATAGTCTTGTTTGTGAAGACCCGAATGATTTCCTTGTGAGTGTCCATGATGACACCTAAACCTTAAGGGTTATTATTATGATGATAGGTTGATGCTTAACTAAATTAGTAAGTCATACGACCAAGATACTTGGAACTTTAGAGAATTGTCAAATTGGTTTAGTAACTCAAGAGAGTTGGCTATGAGCGTGTACTTTAGGGCATGTGAATATTAGAGACTATTAAAGTCTAAGAAGGGTGATATGAGTTTGGAATGATGGGTGGACTACTACTCCATAAGAGTTAAGGTTTAGTGCACATATGGGTACTCGTGTGTGTAAGACAATGGGATAGTCTTATTTATGCTTGAGCGTGGCTTTGAGTGGAATGATTAATACATTATGGTTATGAACTAAATGAGTAGTTTTGTTAATGGCTAAGTATGAAGCCTCGTGATATACGTGTTTGTGGACTAACGTAGTAGTCTACACTTTGTTGCGAGTTGGGGATCTTGGAGGACCTCAATACATGATTAGTGGACTAGATTGAGAGTCACGGCATGGTTGTTTGAAGGCTAAGTATATAGCCTAAAGTTATGGATGTTTATAGACTAACCTAGTAGTCTTTACTTTTTGTGGGTTGAGGATTGTAAGTGTAAAATAAGGTCATCATATTTTCCTCCATTGATTTTATTGTTGTGCCCTTTCTTAGGTCCAAAAGCAATGGTAAGAAGTTACCATATTTGTTTAACAATCACAATGATGCATCATTGGTATATTCTGTTAAAAAACACTTGCCATTTGATTTGACCAGAAAGGTTCAACAAATGGGGAGATTGTAAGGGTAAAATAGGGTCGTCCTATTTTTCTCCATTGATTTTATTGTTGTGTCATTTCTTGGTCGAAAAGCAATGTTAAGGAATTACCATATTTAATAAGTTTCTTGGTCCCAAAGTTTTGGTAAGTAGTTATCATATTGAATACTTCAAAAGCTCTTAAGAATCCATAATTGAGTTGGACAATATCTTTGGTAGATCCTTGAATTAAATTAGCAAACTAATTTAGGAAACAAATATTTTATTTCCTATCATTATGTTTCCTTAGAGTTGTTGAATTCTTATTTGTATAGGATAGAGTCTTTGACTTAAATTAGAAACTATATTTGGAAACTAATTGATTTATTTCCTAATCCTTTATTTCCTTGGAGTCTTTGGTTCTTCTTATTCGTGTAGGTCTCTAGCAGCATATATATATGTGAGGATCTCGTGCATACTGTGGTAGAGAGACACTCAGAGACACAGAGAAAGAAACTGGGAGAGCTTTGATGCATGCTGCTGTGACGGATGCAGCTTCATCACGAGCTACATCGTTGTTTTTGCTGTTTGCTTTCCTAAGTCGTTAGGAAGCTTATTTTTTAATCCCACATTTTCTATACCTTGTTTTTGTGGGTTTTCCTCTCCAAACTTGTTGTCTTGTGAGAGGTTTGGTATTTTGGTGATTTCATAAATTTGTTTTGTTAAACACATAATCCTTTTTAGTGAAATTTTTTTTGCCATAAGGCTGGATCTATAAGCATAGCTTGTAGATTGTTTGATAAATCCATATTTTATTACTACCTCAAGTATTTAAAGTCTTTCGCTGTTTACATATTTGATTTTCTGGTCGATGCACCTCCGGATGTAGCTGCATCACAAGTTGCATCGACAAATTCTTTGAATCCTAACTACTATTGATCTTTCAAGGATCTTGAAGGACCTCAATGTGTTGAACTATTGATGGTAGTAGACTAACCTAGTAGTCTTTACTTGTTTGTGAATTAAGGATCTTAGAGGACTTTGCGTTGTTTTTATTAATAGACTAAATATGTGGTCTTATTATGTGAATGAGAATTAGATTAATGTTTGGATACTTGGACTAAATTTGTGGTCAAGATGTATTTGGGAATACTTGTCAATATGTGCATGTATGTTTATGTGAGTCAAGACTAAATATGTAGTTTTGGGATGTATTGTTAGTTACCTTCAAATATGTGTTTTGTATTATGCTGAGGTAGAATCATAGATCTACTTTGCATTGTATTGGAAGCTCAGCTGGCATATGGGGTTGATTTGATTGGGTCAATGATGGGACGATGTATCGCCTTCACGAATGTCAAAGTTCATAATCGATATGGGTCGCCGTATCAGAGAAAGTTTACACGCACCCCTCATTTGTTGGCTGTGGCGGGGATGCAGCCCCACTGTTCTAACAATACGTACGACATTGGTAAGCTATGGAACTCGAGTGGGACTCAGGGACATCAAAATCACTAGTTGGGTATCAAGGGCACATGTGACTCGAGTGGGACTCGAGGGCACGGTTTTGTTTTGCACGTGTATTGCAAGAACAACACGGCGGATGCGGATCAAAGGAGCACACTTTGGTCTATACGGTTTGTTTACGAGCATTATGTGATCATCACCATGCTACGTGGAAATTGTGGTATTTTTGATTTGTTGACTAAGTACCTATATTTATGTGGTACATGTTTATGATTATAATTAAATTGGTGTGATGCCATAATTATTTATGACTGAGTATATTACCACGTCATATTATTAGTTGTAGTAACTTGCTGAGTCATTATGACTAATTTTAGATTTTGTTTCTCTTGTGCAATTGATTATAGCCCGTGTAGCAATTGAGTAGATCGTAGTTGTAGCAGTGCTCAGTTCGATTGGTAGATTGTGTAGAGATCGAGTAGATCTTAGTAGTAGCTGATTTCCGAGTAGTAACTCGCGGAGTCATATTTCTGTCACTTCTAGTTATCATTCATTCTAGTGAGGATGAATGTTATGTAAAGTTATATAAGCTTTATCGTGGTCCACGGGTGGTTTTGTTGTGCATGTACAATGTTACGCTACGCGATTCAAATTTTTAAGCCAAGAGATTTACTATCTATTTGGTTGTGTTTACTCGGAGCTTGATAGCTCGGGTCTATTCTTATATTATATCTCATTTCGCTTCCTCAATTTGTTGTTGTTGTTGTTGTTGTTTGGTATCACTGTTATGACTTTATTTTCTTGTTGGCGCTTGTTTAGTTGGTTTAGCGGCACGACCTTGGGACTTCGTGTTGGAATCTAGGTCGAGTTGTCACAGGAACCACTGAACCACGAAACCGAACCAAACCAAACCAACATATATATTTTTATTTCTTTATTATATACTATATATTATATAATATTTGTTAACTATTATGAACCTTTGGATCATCTGATGCGCATAATCTAGGCCATTGATTTAGTCATTTGATATATATATATACTAAACCAAACAAAATCTTGATTGTTGGAAGAATATTATTTCTTTCATTGTTTGTGTTTAATTTGGAATTTGTATTGTTTTATTTATGATAATTTTGTTAGTAGGTTATTTTCTAATTTTGATGTTAATTTCAAATTAAAATCTTATTTTTTACGTTATGCTTAACGTTTGTTAAGTTGGTGAAAAAGAATTTCTATAAACCACAAAACAGAGCCAAACCAAACCGAGCGGTTTGGTTCAGTTTCAATCCTTATTCAATTAGGTTCAGTTCAGTTTCAATCCTTATTCGATTAGGTTCAGTTCAGTTTCAATCCTTATTCGATTAGGTTCGCTTTGAAAGTTTTGTAACCAATAGGGGGCGATTCGGTTAGTTGTTTGGCCTGAACTGAACCAAGTACACCCCTATACTTATTAGGGCAAGTCCAATTGTGCTATTAGCCTATAGGTATCAAAACTAAATTTTGATACCTATTAATTACTCTTCATAGGTATCAAATAGTCATCTCCAATCATATGTATCAAAATTTGATATAATAATAATTTAAAAAAATTATATCCAACATATATCATAATATTAAAACAAAATTAAAATATTAATATACAATAATTTACCAACACATATTATGACATAAATATATGGTCAAAATGAAGGGTATTAAAATTAGGTGTGATATTAGGGGAGGTATCAAATTTGGTACCTTCTCTAGTACCACACCTAATATTAATACATTTTACTTTAACCACTGGAGAGCTTAATACTCTTATATAGGTATCAAAATTTGGTTTTGACTCCTACCATTGGACTTGCTTATAAAGCATATTCTATTCCTTTCCTCCTTTAATCTATCGCCAATATCATGGTGTTCTCTCGATGTTTCGATCATCCTTAAATTTCATATCCTTTCGAACATGCTGTGGTGGTATGTTAGTTTTCATGCGGCTCTGCCACCGTGTTTCACCAATTTCTTGGCTAATGATGGTCTTGCCTCGTGGCCGTGTTTGGGCCGTTTATGATTCTCTTGAGGTGTTTTGGTGTTTGTAATTTCTTTAGGAAGGTCTGCTCATGGTTCTTGGCAGTGATGAAGTGGTGACGTAAAAGTTGATGTTCTCATCGGTGGTGGCAACTTCAATCATGACAACGATGCTTTCAGTTGCGGGTGGTTGGTGTTCGCGGCTATGTTGTTTTTTTCTTTTTAGGTTTTTTGTTCAGGGGCTTTCTATTAGGTGTTGTTTGAAAAATGGGCTTTGTGTTGATGTGGGTCTTTGAGCCCAAGTGTCCCACAGGTGCTTTGGGTTATAACTTAGAACAAAATTCAGGTCGGTCTATTTTTTTGAAGTTTCTAACCTCTCAAGTTTAGTGTCTTTTTCTTTTTCAACCGGAAAATACCACTTTTAAACGCGAAAAGACTGCAATATCTTTAATGAGTAAGAGTCGCGCTACGAATAAAGACGGGATGCATCGCGGTTTACATATTTATATGTTATGGTGCAAAATTATCAACATTCAGAAAATTATGTGAACCGCGGTGCAACATTATATGAGCTGCGATATATAAATGAATTGAATATCAATAGCCAACATTAAAAAAAACAAACTACCCAACACGTATATCAACAGCCACAAATTAATGACAACAACTCTTCTTCTTCCTTATTTCATCTTTAAATATCTAATTTCATCTTTAAAATTTCACATGTTGTTTATCATTAAGTTTTTTCTCAAGCTTTATGATTCTTTGATGCATACAAATCTTAGATCAAAAAAGCATCCCCTTCTTCCTTCATCTTTATAAACTTGAAGATAAAGCTTCAAAAGCAACTTGATGATAAACAACCACATAGAGCTGATCTATGAAGACTTCTCACAATGAAGATTTCTCACAGATTCCGATATCTCCATACAGCCTTTTATCTGGGGCATGTCCAGACTTCATAAATTTTTGATGTATTTTAATACAGAAATTAAAGTAAAACATATATTTTGTATCACAGTTCACATATGTATTTTGTATCGTGGTTCATTTGTTTTTGTCTCGCGATTCACTTGTTTTATATTGCGGTTAATATAGTTGTCAATTGCAGTGCAACTAATTTTGATGAAGGGAACTGTTTATAAACAAATATATCAAAAAATTGAATACTCCTACCAAATAAGAAAATCTACAACGCGGTATATAAAAATTTATATACAGAAATTGAAGTTATATACTGCGCTGCAAAGGCTAATATAATCTATTATGGTTGTTTGTTTTTGTATCACAATTAATATATTTGTATCGCAGTATATAAACATTTAATGTTGACTCTTTATATTTAAATCACAAAAAAATACATGTGCACCACGATTCACGTGTTGGTCATCCCTTTAACGTTCATTAAGGGTAACGTAGTCATTTAAATCTCTCTAAAAAGTGACATTTTCTGGTTAAAAATAAAAACAATGGACTGAAGCTATTAAAATCATGGAAAAGAGAACCGCCCCGCAATTTTTTCTATAACTTATAATTGTCGTGGAATTAAGTTCAAAAAATTGTGATCAGTCTCTTTTTAAAAGTTTTCAACCGCTTACACATCTATATCTTTTCGTCAATCAAAAAAGATGCGTCACAATGCATAAAATCATGTATCAGTATGAAGTGTTATCTGTACACCGTTATGCATGAAAGTGTTATGTTGTGTATCGTGACGCATGACACACTTTTTTTTTGTTACAAGAATATATAAGGGTGTAAAACAGTTAAAAATTATTCAGAGTGGATCTACCTGAATTTCTCTTAATTATGTTGGAGGTTTTAGATGTACAGTATTTGGGAAGTTTTGGTAGTTGATGGTTACATGAATTTGGGAGTGTTAGGGTATTATTACGAGTTTTGATGGCTAAAATTGAGATGTAGTTTGTTTAAAATTGAATGTAATGTGCCTGGCTCAAACCCGGTCACGAGCAACCACCACGTGCCAGTCACGAGCTCGATTAGCATGAGACCTACCAGCCTAGCGGACAGAACGAGCAAGGTATCCGAGCAGAGAGCAATATAAATCTCGTCCAAACCTGGCCGAGCTTGACCAGGGGGCCATGCCCGGGAAGTACACATCTGTTGGTCCCAAAATAGGCTCAATCTAGGCTAGAAGGGGGGGGGGTTGAATAGCTTAGTTATGTTTTTATTAAAACTTTTCGTAAACTCTTCTTGATGATTTTTAGAGAGGTTTGAATAGAAGTGTTAAGGCAGCGGAAACAAGATAGAATCTGAACTATAAAGAGTGCTGATAAAGTAGTACAGATTCTGAAGCAATTAAGTACCAACAGTTAATAAGAGTAATAAGAACAGTTCGAGCGACACAGAATTTGAAGTGGTTAAATGCGTGAATAGTACTACATCCACTACCAAAGTGGTTAGCTTTGGATTTTAAAGTGCACTTGTTTATCCACTAGGTTTATGATTTAGATCTCTAATGGATCGTGTACAAAATGAGTTTTTAACCAAGTGTATAAAGGCGAGAGAGACAATCAATGATAAATTGTTCTCTTCACGTGCAGAATTAAAGAACAGTTTAAAGACAAACTAAATGAAGCTGAAAACGAATTTAAGATGGCAGATCTGCAGCTTCAGAAAGTTTGGTGAAGTATTAGTCCTTGTCCTTTGATCTCTTGAATGCTTGAGTATTGAAGATGAAGCTTGAGAGTTTAATGCGCAAGAGTTGTTCTTCAGATCTTCAAGACTTGAATAAATACTAGGAAGAGATCTTTGGACCGTTGGACTGAGACAGGGTGAACTGTGTCCAACGTTCTTTTGCATTGAATGCAATTCGGCGCTTTGGAGGATGTAACGCCACGTCATCGAGATGCGGTGTGCGAGAGGACATTCCCAATTTGAGTAATGTTTGGTTGCGGGCTCTGCAGCTTGGAAAGTCTTCTTAGCCAAAACGGGTAATGTCTTCAGTCTTCAGGATTCAGAGACAGTCTGGACAGTTGTCATCATGTAGAGTTGACTTCTTGAAAGTGAAATCTGATTGAAGACATAATGACTAGATATTTTCGAAAATATCAAATAGGTGTACACGTGTCATTATCTTGTGATTTGGCCAATTTTGATTTTCCGGTCTCTGAGCAGACTTCAAAGTCTGCTGGTCCTTCAAGGTTGCTGTAGAAGCTTTGCAAAACCGCGCCTAGACTAACACTTAAACAGTTCTAAACAAATTGATTCTAAGACAGTTGCCACACTAATCGGTACGCAGACCTTTTAGCCACTGTACAATAGAATCAGGGAATGACTCAACCAAATCTTAGAAATAGGAATCAACAACATCATTGTCAGATTTGCGTCATACAGTTGGGCGGAGCCATGCTCGCCCGGGCAAGAATCGAACAGGAAATCTCATAGACTTTCTCTCCAAGACAGGTCAATGTTTCCTTATCCGAGCAGAACACTTGTCTTAACTGCTCTGACATTCTCGCGACCAGCCGCCTATCACGCCTATAATTTAGGAGTTTCCTCCTAAAACCTATTAGCTAATTATGGAATGAATCCTAGACAGATTCTATGACATTGAGGGACTATAAATATCCCTCCATAAATCCTAAACAAGGTACATACACTCTCTTGAACCTCAAACCTCTGTCAAAGTACATTTTCATTCACACAATACTTACTCTCACACCGGAGTGGTTTCGCAAGGCCAAGTCTTGCACTCCAACTAAGGTGTTTTCGTGTTCTTAGGCAGGTTCAAAGAAGCAGATAAATCCATACAATCCAACCCAGATATCCTACGCATCAATCGGATGACCAAAGCTAGATTTTTGTCATATCAGTTTGGTTTCGTTGCCGAGAAACGAACCCGGGTCTCCTGGGTGAAAGCTAGATATCCTAACCGATGGACAACAATGGAGCCCAGTTACGGAGCCACAAAGTTAGGGGAGAGCAGTCCATTCACCTCGGCGATCGAGAATGTGCCACCCGCGCGAGGAATAACCTTCCCGAGTTCGATAAATACTTCGGGAATACACGAGCAAATGATTGGCTCAGGTCATTCGAGGCACAAGTCCGGATGATCACAGGCCTTGAAAAGCTTAAGATGCGAGCTTTCGAGGGTGCTTTCCAAGGCAAGGCGCAAGCATGGCTGGGGAGAGTTCCTCGCGTATCGATTGGCAGCTAGGAAAAGCTCATCAAGAGTTTCTTATACGAGTTCGGCACGGTAGGGCACATGACCAAGAATATGTTTGACCTCAGCATGATCAAACATGGAGACCACGAGTCCTACAGTAGCTACCTCAAGTGGTTCGAGGAGATTCTCAAGCAAGTGATGATGACAAGCGAGCCCAAGATCACTTTTTGCTAGAACATGAGGTCGGGGCTATTGGAAACCATACTGACAATGAACCCCAATGCTTCAAAAGCATAATTGTTGGCCAACTCACACTTGTTTTGCTCGACAGAAAATACCAAGGGTGACAAGCCCAAAGGAAAAGACAAGACTCAGGACAATTCGGCCACGCTAGCTGACCAGAGCCAGAAGGGCAACAACCGCTCGCGCGGAGATCAGAATCGGGCCTCCACTCCCTGGCAGAGATTCAGAGAGCCGCAGTTTACTCCCCTGAACACTACTCGGGAATAACCCACGTTCCAGCTCGGAGATGCTCTGCCTATCCCGTACCCGCTTGATCCTTAGTTCGCTCACACCAAGGACAACTACAAGTACTGTGACTACCACCACGATCACGGTTATGACACTGAGAGCTGCTACATGTTGAAGCGGGAAATTCAAAAGCTGATCAACGCATGCAAGCTAGATCACTTCAAAAAGAATCAGGGAGCAGGCAATGATGCTGGGAAAGATCGCTGGGCAAAATCCAATCGAGGAGAAGACGGCCAAACTCCTCGTATTCAAGGGGTCGTGAATGTAATCCAAGAGGATATCTCGTCCAACACTCAGCTCGGGAAACACATTTACTCTCTGTCAAAGGCGCTCAATGCCCCAACAGTTCAACGAGCAAGAGAGCAGAGTATTTTCTTCATTCGCAGTGAGCTAGCAAGCACCCCACTAGCGTTCAAACAACTGCTGGTAGTTTCTTGCCTTGTAAATAACTGGCAGGTACACAGGGTGCTGATAGACACAAAAGTGTGTAGGGACATCATGTACTACTCCTGCTTTAAGAGCTTGGAATTGTCAGATACCTGCCTGAAGCCATACTCGGGAAAGCTTGAAGGTTTCACTAACCATCAAGTAAGTCAAGTTGGAAGTCTTCATGGGAGACGACGCTCAAACATAGACATAAATGATCACATTACTGGTGATCGATCTCAAAACCGCCTACAACTGCATCATTGGCATCCCGGCCATGGCAAAATTCCAGATGGTCGCCTCCATCCCTCATCAAAAGTCAAGTTCTACACGGACAGCGCAGTTTGAATTCTCAACAGCAAGCCACAGGCTATGTGGGAGTATGTCCGGGACTCCCAAAAGAAGAAGCAGAAGCTGATTGTCTCAACTCCCGAGCAGACGATTACAGTCTCCAAAAAAGAGACATCGTACAACATCACAACAGGTCAGTTGCCATAGCGGTCCTTGAGCTCGATGAGCCGTCAGGAACGGTTGATCTCATGGAAATTGATTAGGCTAATCAGGCTCCACCAGCAACGACCCCTACGCAAGGTCGGGCATCCCCCTGCACAGGCAATCGAGCTGGATACATTGCAAGTTTGAGATGAGCCCGAGTTCCAACCATAATGAGTTGGAAGAGATAATTGTCAACCCTGCCTGACCTCAGTAGAAAATCAAAATAGGGAAGGCTATGACTACAGAAGCTCGAGCAAGGCTTATCGAGAAACTCAAGAGCAGCCTCGATGTGTTCGCATGGAATGTCGAAGACATGTCGGGGGTCAGTGAAAGCGTTGCCTGCCATGACCTGAATGTGGACCTGACTTTTCGTCCAATTCAGCAGCGACCAAGGTAGTTTTTACCGGAGAAGAGTGTAGCGATCAAAGAGAAGGTAGAAAATCTCTTAAAGGTTGACATCACATCGAGGAGATCTAGTATCCGTCTTCGCTCGGCAACCTGGTTATGGCCAATAAAGCATTTAGTGATGCATGTGCGTCGATTTCACCGACCTAAACAAAGCTTTCCCAAAGGACTACTACCCGCTGCCGCATATCAATGTGCTCGTGGATGCCATAGTCGGGTTTAAAATGTTCAGCTTCCTGGACGCATACTCAGTATCACCATGTCAAGATAAATGAACAAGATAAGGCACTGACAACTTTTCGGGAAGGCGGAGGATTGTATTGCTATAAAATAATACCCTTCGGGCTGAAGAATACGGGTACCACCTATTAGCGAATGGTCATCAAAGTGTTCGGATCTTATCTCGGCCGGAACATAAAAGCTTACATTGATGAAATGGTCATCAAAACCAAGGGTCACGACAACAGCCTTGACTTGGAAGAAACGTTTGCCAATCTACGTAAACACAACATGAAGCTGAATCCGAGCAAATGCGTGTTCAGGGTACGAGCAGGAAAATTCATTGGCTTCATGGTCAACCATCACGGGATAGAGGCCAACTCAGAAAAGATCCAAGCTCTGATCAAGATGGAATAGCCTAAGTGCATCAAGGACATTCAAAGACTAAATGGCAGGATCATCGCCCTTGGTCGCTTCATCTCCCGGTCAGCAGAGAAATGCTTTCCATTCTTCAAAATCTTACACGGCAACAAAAGATTCGAATGGAACGAGGAATGCACCGAAGCCCTCAAGCAGCTTAAGGACTATCTCAGCAAACCACCGCTCATTAACAGCCCCGTCCGTACTCAGTGAGCCATTATATGTATATCTAGTGGCCACAGACCAGGCTGTACCCGTTGTTCTTGTTAGGGAGGAACTTAGTTTACAAAAACATGTGTACTATGTATCAAAAGCCATCAGTCCTGTTGAGGGTCGTTATTTTAATTCAAAAAATTTAGCTTACTCGCTTGTCATAGTTGCCCGCAAATTAAGGGCTTATTTTTCTGCACATGTAATCATAGTTTACACAGACGCATCATTGCATAAAATCCTGCACAAACCAGATTCAACGGGTAGATTACTCAACTGGTCAATCGAGCTCATCGAATTCCATATCGACTACTAGCCCAGGCGAGCAATCAAAGCTCAATCCTTGGACGATTTCTTGGTCGAGACAAGTTTCACCGAATAAGAAGAATCTGAAGCCTCACAGCCAACCGAGCCCTGGCACGAGTTGCTTCCAATGCCTCGATCAACCTAATGTTGGGAACTTTATATAGATGGGGAAACGAGTAAATTCAAGAGTGGAGCTGGCATCTTTCTCATAGCTCCCGACCAAGTTACAGAATTTGAGTTAACTCTATGATTCAAATTCCCAGCCTCCAACAATGTGGTCGAGTATGAAGCAATGAGTGCTGATCTCGAGCTCGTAGCAGACATGGGCGTGGAAGCATTCACAGTGTATTCGGATTCACAAATAGTAACAAACATAGTCCATGGGGAGTATATGGTGCATTACCCCTCCCTGGTCAAATATTGCAAGCTTATTAGGGAATTATTGGAAAATTTCAAATTTTGGAAGATTATCTAGGATTGATCGAGCAGACTACTTGAAAAAGATCGCTGAGGGAAACCTTGCAGTCTTGAACCAATAAGTCATGATCGAGTACATTGAAACACAAGTCATTGACAGACCAGTGATCATGGATATCGAGCCAACGAGCAGAAGTTGGATCGACGACTATAAGGACTACATCGAGCAAGGAACCCCCGCACGCAAAGTCAAAGCCACAACGATCAGAAACCAAGCTTGTCGATACTTGGTAGTTGGGGGTATCCTATATAAGCGATCTAATGTCAGACCTATGCTTCGCTGTGTTCCCCCAGAGTTAACCGAAGGGGTTTTATTCGAGGTCCACGAAGGAGAATGCGACGGTCACCCAGGAACCATGGCCCTTGTTGAAAAAATCCTACGTGCAGGATATTAGGGGTACGCAGACATACCGAGGTTGCCCTCTACTATGAAAACCCCGGTGGTCTTTGCCTGGCCCTTCGACAAGTGGGGAATCGATCTGATCGACCCATTCTCCTTAGCATAATACAAGTACAAGTACGTAGTGGTCACAATTGACTACTTCACCAAGTGGATCGAAGCAAAACCATTGGTTACTATTGCAGAGGCAGACATCATCAAATTCATTCATGATTAAGTATGGTACAGATTCGGGCTCCGACGAGCAATCATCTCGACCACGGTACCCAATTCTCTGACAAAATCACAGCCGAATGTGCGCACTTGGGTGACAAACATTAGCAATCATCCGTAGCCTATCCACAAGGTGACGACCAAGCTAGAGGCCAGGAACAAACAAGCCTTGCAAGCCCTTAAGAGAAACTTAAAAGGGCGAGCAAGAAAGTGGTCGGAAAGAGCTGTCATCAGCCTTATGGGCAGTCAGAACAACTGTCTGGGGTCCTATCGGAGAAACTCCTTTCACGCTCACCTATCCGAAGCCATGATCCTAGTTGAGTTGGCCTTGCCAAGTTACAGAGTTTCTCATTACAACAATCAAAACAATGAGCTTGCCCGAGCAATACATCTTGACCTACTTGAAGAAAGATTTTTGGATGCATGCTTAAGGATGGTCAACTACAAGCAGCGAGAAAAAGCTTTCCACGACAAAAGAGTTCGAGGAAGAGCATTCATAGTCGGCGACTGGGTACTCAGAAAAAATCGAGGTCACCAATCATCGAGTAGAAAGAGGAAAGCTCTCACCCAACTAGGAAGGATTCTTTCAAGTTACTGGAATAGTCAGAGAGGGCACCTACACGCTCTAGACACAAGAAGGAAAGGACTTAAAGCATCCCTGGCACGCAGACCATCTGAAAAAGTATTACCATTGAGCAAGTTCTCAATGCACAAACGAGCAAGACCCTCAGCACTATTGAGGGTCATTATCATTTTATCAATAAAAGGGAAAGTTCTTTTATTTAGATTTGTCAATATAATTGCTTATTTATCATATACAAATTGCATTTGGGTTGCTTAGCAAAATCTGCTCATAAGCTGAGTAGATAGGACCACGCCCGACCAACTATCTACTATACCCAAGTGTTATTGGACAAATCGTGTCTTCCAAGCGAGCAAGATAGTGCTTTTCCCGATCCACTTAGTTGGAAGCCCGCAAGTTGGTAGGGGTCATACCCATAAGATAGCGGCTAACTACCTCGGGTTCCTACAATGACCGAGCAACACTATTAGTCATTTATCTCTATACCCAGATGATATACTAGCAACAACATCGGTGTACAAACGATGAATAGGGCCAAGCCCGATTAGCTGCTCGCCGCTCAAAGTTAGGCCATACCCACTAGGCAATCATCAGGATGCTCGCCAAAGGCGATAAGGGCCATGCCCGCTTAAAGTCTTGGTCAGAACCAAACATTTAGCCCGAGGAAGAGTGTTTCCCCGGGTACTTAAACTTAAATAATATGTCCACTGAATTAGCATTATTATTTCCAAGTTATTACTTACACAAGTTTGCATGCTCGATTCGTGTCGTTCGTATTATACTTATTATGCTCGCTGAAAATGCTTATACACATGCGTGTTAGTACTAATCAAATGTTTGAAAAATACAAGTAAAGAAACATCAGTCGAAGCAAAACAAAATTTCCATTAAAGTTCAGAAGAATTACATATGGAAAGCAAAAGAGGAGTGGCGTACACGTCAGACAAAAAAATTCTTAATCAAAAGCTTTATCTGGGGCGGAATACTTTTGGAGGAGGCCCTATTTTGCATCTCATATTGGGCATTCAGCTCTTTGCGAGCAGCCTCGTCCGCTGCAGCTTGGGCGTCAGCATCTCAAGTAGTTGCTAGCAGGTCTGATCGATTTCATCTTATACCTCCAAGGCTTCAACCGGCGAGCAAACATTTACATCCAGGGGCATTGGAGGGACCCAAGGCTCCCGCTTTGCAGCAACGTCATCACGAGCAAGAAGGCCAGCTCCTCCTCAGTATACCAGACCAGGTGATGAAATTGGCGGGCAGTCTCATCAAAGGGATTTAGTACAGCTCATTCTGCCATGGCCTGCTTGTTCACCCCTCAGTGACTAGTGAGCATCCGAAGAATATCATTTGTGCCATGTGCATAGTATGGGAGGATAGTTGCATCCACCATGGCTTCACATGCCTCAGAGCTCTTGAAATCTCTCACCGTTGTCTCCTTTGTCGCCGCGAGCTTCTCGTAGAGCTCAATCATAGTCACAATGTGTTTAACAGCCTGCATTTTGAGCGCATCCCGCACTTTCTGCAACAATGACCGTTGCAGGGTCAACGCTTCCACCGAAGCCTACTCTTTCTTCACTGCTCAACGCGCACTGTCTTTTCGGAGACCAACTCCCCGTTCTTGGCGACTAGCAAAAAGTTTCGGGCAAATAGCTCAGCTTCTTTCTGCTTGGCAGCAGCTTCTGCTCATTCAGTTAGTCTGTCAAAGCCAAAATTTTCTCAAGTTTCTTCTTCAGCAGAGCCTCCCGGGTGGCGTTATCGGACTCCATCTTCTTGAGAGCCTCTTTCTCCTTGCAATATCTGTCGTAGAGGTTGGTACAAGTGGAAGCAATCTACATCGAACACAAAACGATCCACATAAAGAATAACATTTACGATAAAGCTAAAATGAAGTTGCCATTTTACCTTGCTCAAACAAAGCCCAACGTGTCCGACCATCACGTGGCCGATAGTCTACCGATCAATAGTAACATCATTGTGAAGAGTCCGTTTGATAATGCCATTTCCCACTAGGTCGGCAGGGCTTTCGTAAGTATTCAGATTGATACCCCCGAGCATGGGGGCACTACCTTCAATTTCTTTCACTATTGCCCGCGCGGCGTTAAGGGTAATAGGCATCTCAAAGTCAGGTCGCTTCCACGATGCGATGTTATCTTGGGCTAGCAGGGGAGTAGCAAAAGTTGACTCAGATCCTAGACTATGATGACGCACGAGCCGATCAGAGCGAGGAGGAGAGTCCCTCTCTTTTTTCCTCGCTGCCTTAGCGGCCTTGGCAACGGCATCTTTAGCGGTCTTGGTCGCAGCAGTTTCATCGACTTTGGTGGAAACGGCCTTAGCAGCCTCCACCTTAGTACGAGCAAGAGGGGGTAGCATCATCCTTTTAAACCGGGCTAACAGTCTTGCCCACGATAGCATTTTTCTTGGTCACTTTGGGCAATTCCTGAGGCACTTTGTCCTTCAGGTCGGTTGTCTGCTGGTCAAGTTGACCCCTCCCTCTTTTTAAGCAAGGAAATGGACTTTATTCCTGAAATAATCACGAGTGAAGATCAATACAATTGTTCAAGGAAAAATATGATCGAGACAGAGAAAATTATAACAATTAGCGGGCAACCATATATGTCCTCAAAAACTGGCCGATAGCTTGCCCAACACCAAGTCGCTTACACTCAGCGTAATCAACTTTAATTTATGCCCGTGGCAGTCACCCTAGTACGGATGAATATCTCTGAGTCAATAAGTCAGAAGTGGTTCCACTCCGGGCATATCTGTTCGGAGCACCGCAACCAGACGAAGATTGTGAGGATTACATACCAACTTTTTCCAATCGAGCAGGAATTCCTAGTCTACCCGCTTCTCATTTTCTTCACGGACCCCGAGAGCAGTCTTCAGCGCCTGTAACTGCGCACCTTCTCTGGAGCTAAAGTCCAGCCTAGAAATTTTGGGCTTTAGCGGCACCCAACACACGAGTAAATTATTAAGATTTTCTTGTCCCAGGCTTCTACTTTGCGTGGAACATCGCTCAGGAGTCTCAAGAAGCTCGAGTTCGACTTAACACCAATCCTTCAACTGGTGCTTGGACAGTGTTCAGCATCATATCACAAGGCGTGGCCTGGGTCTCGAGCAAGAAATATAAAAAAACGACTCCAAGGGTAGACGCAGCCCCACACGAAAAAAGTTAGCAAGAAATAGGAGCCATCCTCAAGCTCGCGGGATAGCTCAACGTCCGCGGGTAGATCCATTTTGTCAGTTCTATAATCCTTGGAATCCACGCCCAGAGACGTAAGCCAGTCAGTTACCTTGACCGATGTATTCAAGGAGGCCCAGTGTGAAGCATACTGGCTCTCGTCGGCATTCGTCGACCAATCAGGCTCACTGGCCGAGAAGTGGCCACGTCTCTTGACCGGCCAGAGTTTTTTCTTCTTTGGGCCAACGGGATATCAAAGCTCGCTTCATCCGATTGGGAAGCCTCTTCAGCGGCCTCCCGTTACCCAGAAACGAAGTGCACCACCTTATCACCAAATGGTTTGGCTACGGGTTCCTCTCTTTCAGCTGGCTATTTGGGGCCACGCCTTCCAGCGACCTCCTCGGTCTCCTACTTTTTCTTCTTCAGAAGGGCCATGCCCGCTTGGGGAATCCTTAATCTCAACCACGGGGATCGGAACACGCCCACTGGTGGCCTCATCGGCCATAGACTCTCATCATCATCCATTTCAACATCTATGGAAGGGGTCTTTTGCTACTCAACGGATCATTTTGTCTGTCGTAATTGTAGGATTATTTCTCGTTGTCCGAGCACTCGTCGCGAGACATGTCTACAAAGAGACTGAGGAAGAAAAGTCAAATTATGCCTTAGCCATGAGCAACGAGCAGAGGAAAAACCCTAAGTCTAGGTATCCCAAGGGGTCATGCCCTCCTAGCAAACAAGACCTTTTGGTCTTTTCCTCGATCTCTACCTAAGGTCCGATTCTAATATGTGAATCCTACCCAGAAATGCAAAGGATGATGAACAAGAAACCCAGAAAATGAAGAACAAAACAAAAGAAAAGAAAAGCGGAAAACTTACTGCCAAAGGTCGGTTGAAGGGTTTTTTTCACAAATAGAATTGGTAGGAAACTTTGGAAAATAGGACCAGAAACAAAGCGTCGATCAGAAGATGGAAATAGGCAGTCGGAGTTAGGAGATCTTTGGCGGAAATAGCAAGAACAAGGCTGGAGCGAACTTTCTCTCTCTAGAAATCTCAAATGTGGTTAAAGGATGGAAGGAGAAGGGGCGGGCATTATGTAGGCAAGTTTTCATAATTTTGGGGGGAAAAAAGGCATCGCAACGGGGCTTGCAAGGACGACTGACGTCACGAGGGCACGCTCGCATTAATGTAATGCTTCGAGACTCACTCCACTCACTGACGGTTCACGCACCCTTGCACCTACTCACCTTACTACTCTCCAACGATAAAACTTCTCGTGTACGCTCCAGCTGGCAACCGATCACCAACGTTCCATCATCTTGCTTTCCAGCCAAAACACAATCAACTTTAAAAATGGCACAAGTGTTGAAGCCCGATGCATGAGCAACAACACCGAGCATGAGCGCTCCCCGCTCTGAGCATAAATACTCACCAGACAAGAAGCTAGGGACCACTGATGTGCCTGGCCCAAACCCAGTCACGAGCAAGGCACAAGCAACCACCACGTGTTAGTCTCGAGCTCGAATTAGTATGAGACCTACTAGCCTAGCGGGCAGAGCTAGTAAGGTATCCGAGCAGAGAGCAAGATAAATCTCGTCCAAACATGACCGAGCATAAGCCTTGCTTGCTCGACGAGGGGGTCATACCCGGGAAGTACACATCATTGTCAGATTTACGCCATACAACCGGGCAGAGCCATGCTCGCCCGGGCAAGCATCGAGCAGGGAATCTCAGAGACTTGCTCTCCAAGACAAGTCAAATGTTTCTTTATCCAAGCAGAACACTTGCCTTATCTTGCTCCGACATTCTCACGATCGACCATCTATCACACCTATAATTTAGGAGTTTCCTCCCAAAACCTACTAGGTAACAATGGAATGAATCCTAGACGGATTCTATGACATTTGTGGACCTATAAATACTCCTCCATAAACCCTAAACAAGGCATATACACTTTCTTGAGCCTCAAACCTCTCTCAAATTGCCTTTTGACTCACACGATACTTACTTTTACATCGGAGTGATTTCATGAGGTCAAACCTTGTACTCCACTAAGGTGTTTTTGTGTTTTTAGACAGGTTTAAGGAAACAGATCAATCCATACAATCCAGCCTAGATATCCTACGCATCAATTGGACGATCCAAACTAGATTTTTGTCACATCAGAATATATGGGTGAATGTTTAGGTGTGTTGGAGTTTCGAGTGTAAAATTATATCAATGAATATAATTTATCTTTGCCGATTAAAAAAGGACACCATAAATATCAAACAGAAACTCTATGTCAAGAACAATATGATAGTTACCGACTTACCGTGACTTTTAACAATTTATATTATATATGTATATATAATGAAACTTGAGTCTAAATATAATAATTGTTCTTCAAAATATCTTATCAAATAATGTGGTTGGTCATACCTTCAAAACAAGTATGACTATACAATTAGTCAATAATCATTATGTCTTGAATTACTCACATGTTTAAAAATATTTTGAATATTGTCATGAAACTTGCAAAAAATGAGTAGTTGGTTATGCGTTGGAAACACAAATGTGAGTATACAATTATTATGAGTTGTTTGATATAGGTTTATCAATGGATTGGATTTTGGTTCGAATCTAATCCAAAATTTCATATATGGATTTGTACAATGGTCTAATAACCCAAATCTGAATCTGAATTTAAAATCTTATTTATTAACGGATCGGATATGAATTTAACTATATCTGATCCGTTAAGGATCCGATCTAAAAATAACATATTTCTTATTATACATACATAGTATCACAATTATATATGTATGTTGTCTTTTGATATTCCTCTCTTTTATATTCTAATTGTTTTTTATTCATATATTTATATTTCGGATCAGGATCGGATATTTAATCAGATATGTTTTCTAGTAACGAATTCGGATATGGATTGACATACACTTGATCCGTCGGATTATTGGATCTGATCGACAATATAGGGTTTCAGATTTACCTATATATGATACATATCTGATCCATTGACAAGTCTAGCTTGATAAATGATCCAAATAAATAAATTAAATAATAACATAAATATGTTAATACTTCAAATCCGAAGTTATAATTATAAAAAAATAATCTATCACTAGAATAATTTCTTTTACATATGAATCTAAATTTTTTTTAATGAAAAATACCAAAAAAGTCCCACTAAAAATTTTTATATCCAAAAAGTCTCAAAAATATTTGTTCTATCCAAAATGTCACATGTTAAAATTTTATTACCAAAAAGTCCAAAACTTAACGTTTCTACTAACATCGTTAGGGTATGAGGTTTAATTTGAAAAGAAACTTATATTCAACTTCAATAATGCTAATGATTTAGTATTTAAGATAAACAATAATAGTAATATTTAGTAACAACTAAAATAATACTCCATCTATCCCAAAATGTATGACATTTTTGGGCTTTTCACACAAACCAATGAAACATATTGTAAAGACTAAACTGCCCATATCATTATTATTATCATTATTATTATTATCATTATTATTATTATTATTATTATTATTATTATTATTATTATTATTATTATTATTATTATTATTATTATTATTATTATTATTATTATTAGTATTATTATTAGTATTAGTATTATTATTATTATTATTATTATTATTATTATTATTATTATTATTATTATTATTATTATTATTATTATTATCATTATCATTATTATTATTATTATTATCATTATTATTATCATTATTATTATTATTATTATTATTATTATTATTATTATTATTATTATTATTATTATTATTATCATTATTATTATTATTATTATCATTATTATTATCATTATTATTATTATTATTATTATTATTATTATTATTATTATTATTATTATCATTATTATTATTATCATTATTATTATTATCATTATTATTATTATTATTATTATTATTATTATTATTATTATCATCATCATTATTATCATCATCATTATTATCATTATTATTATTATTATTATTATTATTATTATTATTATTATTATTATTATTATTATTATTATTATTATTATTATTATTATTATTATTATTATTATTGTCATTATTATTATCATTATTATTATCATTATTATTATTATTATTATTATCATTATTATTATCATTATTATTATTATTATCATTATTATTATGATTATTATTATTATTATTATTATTATTATCATTATTATTATCATTATTATTATTATTATTATCATTATTATTATTATTATTATTATTATTATTATTATTATTATTATTATTATTATTATTATTATTATTATTATTATTATTATTATTATCATTATTATTATCATTATTATTATTATTATCATTATTATTATGATGATGATGATTATTATTATTATTATTATTATTATTATTATTATTATTATTATTATTATTATTATTATTATTATTATTATTATTATTATCATTATTATTATTATCATTATTATTATTATTATTATTATTATTATCATCATCATCATCACTAGCACTACTACTAATATTACTACCATAGTTTCATAATAGTATGAAGGTTAACTTTTTCTATTTTTAGTATGAAAAGATGAACTTTAAATTTTATGAATTGAGTAGTTATTTTGAGATCATTTGGGAATTACTATTTAATACTCTATCCGTTATGAGCAAAGAGTCTAATATATTTTTTTTTTGAAATGTTTCGCTTAAAAAATCTACCTTCAAAAATTAAAACATAAAAATGTCATTTTTTTTTTACTAAAGAGTAACTAAAAGTATCATTTTCTTTAAAAAAAATTGATTTTCTAACGGAGACACTTTGCTCGGAAGGGAGGGAGTAGTAATTTTCATAAATGAAAAGAATAATAAGTTTTCATCCAAATGAAAGTTTTTAACATAACAGCGTTTATAGACACGTAATATTTTGGACTTTCTAGTTCTAAAATTCTAATTTTGGGACATTTTGGATAAAATTTATTTTTGGTACTTTTCAGATATTAAAAAAATTAATGGGACTTTTTGGTATTTTTCTTAATTTTTTATGTGACTAATGCATGATAAGAAAATCCAGTTTTGATATTATAACGATGAAATCAAATATCTAATTACATACAAAGTGTATGTTGGTTCACTTAAATCAATTAGAAATTTATCTTTTATTGGTTTTAAATAATGAGTTTGTTCCAAAAACTTGTCTCATTTAAAATTTTTTTCGTTATAGAGAATTATTTTACCAATTTACCCTTAGTTTTTTCTTCGTACTTTAATTATGACTACATGTACTAGGGATTTAATGAACAATATAATAATGAAATAATATCTAATTAGTAGTTTTCTCAAACATTATTTTTTTCTCTCTTTTTTTTGTTTTTTATTCTTCTTCATTTTGCTTGATTTTAATTTGATTAAAAAAGATGTTTTCATGCGTTTAATGCACGTGTGCAAAACTAGTTAGGATTAACTCTCACTCTAACATATGTAAAGGTAGTTTTCCTTCTTTTTTTCTCTCCTCATTACATGGCCAATCAGTCTATTTCCTAATACCAAAAATTGTTATCTTGAAAAATTAATGCAAGAGATCTCCTAATCACTTATTAACTCAGTGACCAAAAAGCTACTTATGAGTGAAGCTTAAATTTTGAAAGATTATATTCTCCAAAACGATAACTCCAAATATAAGAAGAATAAATTCGTTAAACTCAAAATATCTGAAAACCTCATCTTCATACATTGATCTGAATGATCTGATCTCATATTGACATTAAACCACAGGCGCTGACGCAATCACAAAGATCTCGCATTTTACCATTGCTACTGCTATTATTTTTACTACAATTTCATAAAGGCCTGAAGAAATTAACATTCTTTAATACTAAAAAATTAACTTTTAGATTTTTTGAATATAGTAATTCAAATGGAAGCTCTTTCACTAATGATGCTAATAGAAACATTAGCTTTTAGACATTTTGGTATAATAATTTTAATTTTGTGATTTTTTTGATAGAATTTTTCTTTAGAGTTTTTTTTTTTTTTGGATATATAAATTATTTTAATGGTACTTTTTAGTATATTATGTTGATTCATATTCATGTTTAGAATAACTTATCGAGACCAATATTGATTCCTAAAACTAATTGAGGTCATTTGATGGACATGACAAAAGATTAGAGAGAATTAATAACAACAAAAAAGACTTGTTAGTAAATTTCTGTTTATTAAACCCTGCTACCTAAATAAAAAGGTTAAATTCTCTCACTATTAACATCAAAGGATGGTGGTATTATTAATCCCCGCACTAATAATAACAAAATTAATAGTAATACTAGCAGTACACATGTGCTATGCAAATGAATTATGATCATAAAAAAAAAGTTTTGAATAATTTTTTTCTTTCTTTTTTTTTTTGTCAAAAAAATGATGGAGGAAAGATATAAAAATAAGAAATATTCAAATTTTACTTATTTACTCATTAAAAAAAATTGTTCTTTTATTTTTACGGGATTGGTCGAAAATTCTAGATCCGTCAATGAAATGCATTAAACTAACTATGTAGTAGGGGTGTAAATCGGAACCATCGAACCACGGAACCGAACCAAACCAATCCAAACCAGTCGGTTTGGTTCAGTTTTGGCCAAAGACGGTTCGGTTTCGGTTTCAAGAATTGGAAAACCACGTGGTTCGGTTCGGTTCACGGTTTTTGATATCAAACCAAACCAAACCAAACCACCCTATATATTTTTATTTATTTATTATATAATATATATTATATTACATTTATTAACGACTTTGAACCTTTGATTTATTCATTATATATATATATATATATATATATATATATATATATATATATATATATATATATATATAATACGGATAAAAAACAAAATCTTGATTATTGGAGAACTATTATTTTTTCCATTATTTGCGTTTATTTTAGAATTTGTATTGTTTTATTTATGATAATTTGTTGTTAGTAGATTATTTCCTAATTTTGATGTTAATTCCAAATTAAAATATTATTTTTATTGTTATTTTTAATGTTGGCTAATTTCATTAAAAATAATTTATATAAACCACAAAACCAAATCAAACCAAACCAAACCGAGTGGTTCGGTTCGGTTCGGTTTGAGATTTTGAACCATTGGTTCGGTTTGTGGTTTTAAACCAAACCAAACCGAACCACTAAACCAAACCAAACCGAACCACTTACACCCTTACTATGTAGATGGCAAGGTTGCTACTTGCTAATGTTAATTTAATGTTTTTACGTTGGCAAATATACAAGTCTAGATTTCTTGTACCACTTGTATGTATCACTGATATACCACTTTTTATCTCAATCATTGTATCTTAATCAATGGTTAAGATAAAAAATAGTACACCAGTGATACACATAAATAATATAGAAGATCTGGACTCCAAATATACCATATCATTGTTAGTAGTTTTTTCTCTATTTGTCAAGGTCAACTGGTCAAGTACCCAAGTCTTTTCCCTGTCTTTGTGGGTCACTATAACTAGAAATTTGATGGAGAGTCGAACCAAGATGAAATGGGTCACTCTCAGAAACCACAAAATTATTCCCTAACCCATAAGCAAACAAAAAAAACAGGTGTCCAAATTCCACTTGCACCCCTACTTCACAAAACTACGCCTAAAATTTCGTCAAATTGCGGTGCCTTCTCAAACGTTTGGATAATACCCAGAGAGACCCCAAGAACTAGCAGACGTGACGTTTGACCGTTAAAATGATGGTAGTCATGTCAATTCACAACTCTCTAATTAAAAAAATTTAAAAAAATTAAAAACAACAAATCTTGTGATATTTATTTCCCAATTAAACTCCACCACTCAATGTCTAGAGAAATTAACGTACCTACAAGTCTTTTGGGATAATTTTTTCTTTTAACCAAAAGAGCAGTATTTTGTAAATTGGGGGAGGAGTAGTATTTAGTAACACTAGAAAAACTTGTGTAGGACGGTCTTACGGATCCTAAATCCGTAAGACGGAGCCCCATTTAAGAATTTTCAGGTTAATAACTAAACATGTTAATATAAACACAATAATATGTTAGTCAAGTTGATTAGGGTACTTAAAGGTTTAGCCAAGGAAGGTCAGCGGTTTGAAACTCCTTAACAACATTATGTAGTTTTAATTCTCACTAATGAGAAGTTCCTCTATTTGATTTTGCTCCGGTGCCCCTGTACTTTCAATGTTTGTCGTCGAAATTCTTATGTTTCTCATGTCTTGCAGTTTAATCCTTTGTCAACTCCGTTAACCATCCATTAGCATCAATTGCCTTGGGATACTTAACGGATCCTAACGGACTTTGACGAAATGATAAATGGTACATTTAAAGCCAAACGTGACACATTAAAAACACAAAAGTGACACTTTTAATGTTAAAAGTGACACTATAAAGGGAAATTTATTATAATTCTCATTAAAATACAAAGTAACACTCTTATTCTTAATACTAAAAAGTGACACATTTAATACTAAAAAGTGACACATTTAATACTAAAAAGTGACACTTTTAATACTAAAAAGTGATACATTTAATACTAAAAAGTAACATATTTAATACTAAAAAGTGATATTCTTAATACTAAAAAGTGACATTCTTAATACTAAAAACTGACACATTTAATATTAAAAAGTGTCACTTTAAAATTAACGTTGATTGCCAAAAGTGACACATTTAATACTAAAACATGGCATTTTCAATGCTAAAAAGTAACATTTTTAATGTCAATAACGACGATTTTTATTTATAAGGCAAAATGACACTTGTACAGTCAAAAGTAGCACATTTAATTCTAAAAAGTGACACTTTTAATGTTATAAAGTAACACTTTCATGTCAAACATAATGATTTTTATTTATAAAAAAAATAGATACTTTTCAAAGTGAAAGTAACACATTTAAGACTACAAGTGACTCATTTAAGCCCAAAAAGTAACACTTTTTAGGGAAAATTTTTAATTTTCATTAAAAATGCAAAGTGACATTTTTAAGGCCAAGAGTGACACATTTTATATTATAAAGTGACATTGTTAATAGTAAAAAGTGACACTCTGCATATATAAACATGATGGGTGGCGTTATAATTTTCAAAAACTAAAGGGTTGCATTGAGATTTCTGAATTTTGTCTCATTTAACTTGGATAGATCCGTCTTACGGATAAGGATCCATAAGACCGTCTTGCAGAAAATCACCTCAAAAAAATATTGTAATTTTTTTCCTTAAAAGAGGGTGTGAAATGGCTTGACTACCCTCTAATCTCAATTTTAATTTTTAAGGTCCAATGTTACATTCGTTAGTTGAAGGCAAAACATACCTTTGGGCCACTGTACTTTTCAAAAAATTGCAATTAGGCCATTAAGACGTCAAAATTTTCGGGATGGCCACTGTACCGGAGTTATCTTGCAATTTAACCTATTTTTTGGATGGACGTTAAGTTCGAAAGTTAATTTTTGTTAAAAACCTATTTTGCCCATGTCATCATCTTCTCCGAAAACTCCCAGATTCAAACAAAATCCCAAATTGTAGATTCAAAATTCCCAGATTCAATCAAAATCTAGATTGAAGATTCAAAATGCCTAGATTCAAACAAAATCCCAAATATACAAATTTACAAAACCAGGTAAAAATTAAACCTTGAAAATCAGAATTAACAGATTATTACAAGAAAATCAGGATTAACAGATTTGGAGATGGATCTAACAAATCTGGAAATGGATCTAACAGTTCTGGAGATGGAAGCGTCGTTGTAAGCCAACTGTTAGGGAGGCCCATGGTTCTAGTTCCAGGTTCGGGGACCAGAGGGATCCAACTATCGACAAATCTGTGGGAGGAAAATGGAGAGGACTGTATCCTTCAGTGTTCGAAGGTAAGTCGAAGCTTAGGGTCAACGGAAATCACGGTGCAGGGATCCATCATTAATTCTCGTTAGATCAAAGAAGATCTGGAAGCCTGTTTCGTGGTGGGAGGATAGACGCGAAGCAAGGAAACGAGATTGAAGAAAGGAAGAGATGGTTGGGGGGTCTTAAGAGACGGAAGAGGTACGGAGCAAGAAGATGGTGGTGACAGAAGAAATTGTGTTTGATGTGTGGATGGAGGTGAGTCACAACCTCAGGAAAGCTTTATAGCTCAAAGTTGCTTCGTTTCAGATAAGTGGGGAACCTAGGTAGGTAGGTAGGTTAAGGATGTGGTATTTGATAATTGCAGCGACAGAGCAGAAGAGATTTGTCCTTGTCAGGCAGGTGCAAATGAATTAATGCTGGTTAAATCTTCAGATGATACCTATCAGTTGCACCCCTATAGTGATGGATTAATGATGATTAAATCTTCAATATGAGATTTTGTTTGAATCTGGGAATTTTGAATCTACAATCTGGGATTTTGTTTGAATCTAAGATTTTTCGGAGAAGATGATGACATGGGCAAAATAGGTATTTAACAAAAATTAACCTTCGAACTTAACGTCCATCCAAAAAAAAGGTTAAATTACAAGATAAATCCGGTACAGTGACCATCCCGAAAATTTTGACGTCTCAATGGCCTAATTGCAATTTTTTGAAAAGTACAGTGGCCCAAAGGTGTGTTTTTCCTTAGTCGAAGGGGTATCTCTCCATATTATACAAATGTTTGGGGGCACTGAAATTGGGCCAAATCTAAGGCGAGGGCGCCAAAATTTACCCCCCCCCCACCGCCACCACTTGCTGTCGACAGATAAACAAATGCTCCTATCAACATACTTTGGTACAATCAACCTCAAAACCATTTTTTTTTTTTAAAGATTGATGCTAACCGAACGTCAATTTTCTAGTCCTGTATCTCATTACTCTCTATATTCCAATATTTTTTCATATTTTTCTCTACACTCCACCTAATTACTCATTTTACCTTTTTCTCATGTCTCAATTTCCAAATCATCTCACACTGGCTGAATTCTAAAAGTGTTCATCTCATGGTGGTCGAACTCCAATGGGAGTGTTCATCTCACGGCAGCCAAACTCCAATGGGGGTATTCATCTCATGGTGGTCGAACGTCACAAAATGGAAGTGGTCATTTCATAGTGGTCGAACGCCAATGGGAGTGTTCATCTCATGGTGGTGGAACACCAATGGGGGTGTTCATCTCATAGTGGTTGAACGTAGAGGTGTCAATCCGAGCCACCAAACCACCAAGTCGAGTCGAACCAAGCTGAGTCATGCAGTTTGGTTTGGTTTTGGGTGTTATACGGTTCGGCTCGGTTTGAGATTTTGGGAAGTCGAACGGCTTGGTTTGGTTTGTGGCTTGACATGTCGAGTCGAGTCAAACCGAACCGAACCGAACTATTTTGAACCGAACCATCGAGTCAAACAACAAATTATTTAAAATTTCTAACATTTATACTTTAGTACTCTTATATTATTAATATTTTTATACTATATAAACTATAAGACTAATATTCTACTCCATATTTAGGAATTTGCTTTTTCACTTTTTAAATTCACATAAACATTTTAAATATCATATACGTTATTGTATTTTTATTATATTGGATTCAATTTATTGATTATTAGAATAAAAAATGTTAATCCTTTTATTTGAAAGTTTGTGCAATTTTTTTTAAAGTGAGTTTATGAATATAATTGTATTATATTTAATTTTTTAGTATTTTCTTTAGCGTGGTTTTATAATATTTTATTGATTTACTTAAATTTTGAATGATTAGGACTCTTTCTAAATTCAGATCGAACCACGAAACTGAACCATGAAACCAACCTATGAAATCAAACCACGAAACCAAACCATGGAACCGAATCATGAAATCGAACCACGGAACCGAGTCGAACCAAGTCAAACCATCGTGGTTCAGTTCGGTTCAGTTCAAGACTTTAAACGGTTTAGCTTCGGCTTGATTTTTCCCAAACTGGTGACATGCGATTCAGCTCATAATTTATTCAAAGTCGAACCATTTACACCCCTAGTTGAACACACAAAATAGGAATGTTCATCTCATGGTGACCAAATTTTAATAGGAGTGTTCATCTCATGGTGACCAAATTTCAATGGGATTGTTCATCTCATAGTGGTTGAGCTGCAATGGATGTTTATCTCGTGGTGGCTGAACGCCACAAAGTTGTGATTATTGTACCATAACTGAACAGTCGATAAAAATAATGGCATTTCTGTAATATTTTTAGTAAAATGGTTTATTAAATCTTTTTACACTATGACATTCATGTACAGAAATATTTTTAAGTGTGGGTGTAAAGATAAAAAATTGGAGTGTTAGTCCCATCATTTTTTTAATCCACCCACTCAATCCCGACAAATCCTTCTTTACTTTAATCATTACCCAAAACGCGGAATTTGATTCCACAGCAATATTACCCTTTCCACCCTCCCTTGAGATTCTTTAGAACAAGAAAGTCAAATCAAAACAAGAAAGACTAGTTATAGGGAGAGAGAAGAAAGAGAAAGGGGTGAAATTTAAGCGACTGTAAATGGACTCAAAATCATTGCGATTCATAACCCACCAGTCTTTATTCACGGCAGTTCGATCGGGGGATTTGGATTCCGTTAAAAAGACCATTAAAGATGATGGGTCGGATGATTCAGCTATGGTTTCAGCTCTAATGGAGTTGCAGAACGATAAGGGTGAGACGTCTCTGTATGTGGCTGCTGAAAACAACTTGGTTGAGGTGTTCAGTTACTTGATCAGGTTATGTGATCTTGACACTGTGAAAATCAGGTCCAAATCCGATTTGAACGCGTTTCATGTTGCTGCCAAACAGGGTCACTTGGGTAAACTTATTACCTTATCTTAGTTTTGTGGAGTATTTTGATTTAATTTGTTATGTGCCTATGTAAGCTAGTTTGTGTGTGTCTGTGGAACTGAGCATGTTTGTGCCCAATTTGTTTGTGTAATTTGTGAATTTGCTTGTGTCGCTTACTTGTCTGGATTCATATTCAACTGTGTATTATGGAGAAAACCCATAAATGGACCATACAGGGATCAAGCCAGTCGAAAGTAAATATAATACCACTGGTACATGAGTTCCTATGTGTATGTGTGAGGGAGAGAGAGAGAGGTGGATTGGGGTGGGGTGGGGTGGGGTGGGGTGGGGTTTGATCTCTTCGAGAGCCAGTTCAGTCCCATGAATGAGCACCACCGCAAGGAATTTAGGCTTGGCTAGTCCAAGCGAAGCGTCTTTGTCACTTTGCATAATCCGCAAGAGGAAGGTTGAAACACAAACCTACCTTTAAGGAAGACTTCCGAAAAGAAATCTGGATCGTGAATTATGTCTCACAAGTCACAACACTGGAGAATGGTTCTTTTACTTTGAACCTGATACACACATGCATACATGTGTGCTGATGCGACGACTAGTACAGGCTAATAGTCTGGATTTCATTTGTGAGAACTTGGCATCGCAAATCATCTGTAGAAATAGGCCTTTGTCGCATTTTGATGGATTATCACTGATTTATGTTGAACTGCAAGTCCTATTGGCTGTTGATTCCACAAGGTTATCATATCCTTCATAGATTTCTAAGTATAATACTTCAGTATTTATCTTAAGATTAGTGCAGAAGTTCGTAATTAGCAATATATTTGAAATGGTTGGAGCCAAAAATTAGAAGGTTGTGCATATAGGACTGCACTTTGGAGCTTGTTGATTTTGAAAATCTTCATCACAACTTTTTGTGAGATTTGTTGTGGATAAGTGACATATTCTTGACTCGGTATTGTCTGCTGTTGATACACAGAAATTGTAAAGGAACTGTTGGGCTTGTGGCCAGAGCTTTGTAAAGTATGCAACTCCTCGAACACAAGCCCCTTGTATACGGCTTCTGTCCAGGATCATTTGGACATAGTGAATGCAATATTAGATGCAGATGTCTCCTCAATACGGATAGTGAGGAAGAATGGAAAAACTGCATTGCACACAGCTTCAAGATATGGCCGCCTTCGAATGGTTAAAGCACTTATTGACCGAGATCCAGAAATCGTTTCCATCAAAGATAAGAAGGGTCAAACAGCACTTCATATGGCTGTAAAAGGTCAAGATACTTCTGTAGTGGAGGAGTTATTGCTTGCTGATCACTCCATTTTGAATGAACGTGACAAGAAGGGCAATACAGCTGTGCATATAGCGACCAGGAAATGCCGTTCAGAGGTATCCTTCCTTTGAAATGATGTTTTCATTGAATTCCTTTTCATCTCTTTATAGGTTAAAGTACACGTCTCACTTGTATTGATGTATATTTGCTTGGATTTCTTCTAATTAGATCTCGTCCAGATTGATTCAAGATACATGCCTGTCTCAGGCAGGGCCTTGAGACAGGAGATGTGTATAGGATAGCTGCAGGAACATATCATCACACTGGCAATTCATCCACAGACAATATAAAGTCTACTAACCTATATATGTATAACCTTCTCACCTTCAATTTTCTAAGTTTGTTGTCACTTCTCGATATAAAAAATTTTAAAAAAAAACAAAAAAGAAAAGAAAGAATGGATCTATTTTCATTGAATAAACAGGCATAGATGTTCTACCAGAGCACTTTCCTATGCCTAGGAAATCAAAATTTCTTATTTTGAGACAGTGGGACATGCATTTTGGTAAGAAAGAAAAAAAAACTCTTGGCAAAACCCTATACAAGGGCTACTCCAAGTCTCTTGTTGTTTACTTTTGCATCTTGCCGTTGTAATTTACGGTGAGTAGAATATCATTGATGTAGACTAAAATGCATTCTTGTCTAAGTTTTCGACTGGAGATATGATAAAAGGAATATTATGCATAACTGTTCTTGGGCTTTAGTGGTTACTTAACAACGTACAAATTTTACTTCTGTTTACAGTCTAAATAACCACTGGGCATGAAACTGTGTCATGCATGACACTATCAACTTGATTCGATTTCAAAAAACCAGAAAAGGGTGAAAATAATTAAAACTGAGATAATCTTGTGCTCTTGGCTTTTATGTGACAGTAGAAGTAATTACCTCCCCAATCTACCAACTTGGTGTATATACTATCAATTATCTTTTTTAGTTTCAGCAAGGATAATTATGATAATTACGGTGGTTCTTGAATATCAGCAAATTTATATTCTAAATTTGGTTCAGTGGCATTATATATGGAATTTACACGCAATGGACTTTTCGTTTCTTTTTGGTTGGTGATGATTGACAAAGTGTAATATGTTAAAACAAAGTTAGTCATTTTTGTTCCTACAATACATAAATATTTTTGTAATTGGCCTGAGAACTAATGTCGTTATCATTGTTTGTATTGCTATTCGTCAATAATAATAATACCAATAATTAAATAAATAAAAAATTGCTAATCTTCATCTGATAATTTGCTGTGTTCTACAGATAGTAAGCCTCTTATTGACCTTCACTTCAGTCAGTGTCAATGCCATCAATAATCAGCAAGAAACTGCAATGGATATAGCTGAGAAGCTCCAATATGGAGTACCCGCATTTGAAATCAAAGAAGCCCTAACAGAAGCTGGTGCCAAGCTTGCGAGACACGTTGGCCAATTCAACGAGGCAATGGAACTTAAAAGGACGGTGAGTGATATAAAGCATGAAGTGCACTCTCAACTCTTGCAAAATGAAAAAACCCAGAGACGAGTTTCTGGTATTGCCAAAGAACTTGAGAAAATTCACAGGGAAGCCGTTCAGAATACCATAAATTCCGTGACACTTGTTGCTGTTCTATTTGCCTCTATAGCTTTCTTGGCTATATTCAACTTACCCGGCCAGTATGCTATGGTAGGACCGCATGCAGGGGAAGCCAACATAGCTCACACAACAGCATTTCAAGCATTCTGCCTCTTGAATGCTACTTCCCTCTTCATATCTCTAGCTGTTGTCGTAGTTCAAATCACTTTGGTTGCATGGGACACCAGGGCTCAGAGGAAGATTGTTTCGATAATAAACAAGCTAATGTGGACTGCTGGCATTACCACTTGTGGGGCGTTTCTATCCATAGCCTATGCGGTTGTTGGAAAAGGAAGCTCTTGGATGGCCGTTACCATTACTGTAGTGGGAGCCCCAATTATTCTTGGAACACTAGTTAGCTTGTGCTATTTTGTTTTCCGGCAACACTTTAGGCTTTTTGGGAACGACTCTCAAAGACGAATCAAAAGGGGGGGTGGTAGCAAATCTTTGTCGTTGTCAATGTACTCTGCTAACATTTCAGATGTTGACGAGACTGACCACGAGAAAATATATGCTTTGTGATTGCAGCCTTGTTTGTATAGGTAACCAAGAGGGGAGAAAAGAATGAGGGTTGCTTATGAATGTTAGTAATCTGACTACGGTGAAAGGTTGTATCTTTTGCATCGTGATCCATCATGCGTTGGTCTCCATGATGGATCCCGTGTCGTAGATTCTTGTACATGCATATATATTATACAAGACTTGGGTATTTTCCAACAAGTTACATAGGTTTGTTCATCATTGAAGTTGGTCGTATCATCGAAGCTGCTTTTATTACAGCAATGTTGGGTCCTAAACTAAGTCCTAATTAGTTAATGAGTTTATTGATTTATGTAGGAGTAGTTTTTAACCTGGTTGAATGCTATAAATACGTTTGTTACTAGGTTTTCGAGATTTCGAGTTTATAATTTTCAACATCTTCCATACTTTAATTCCCCCCCTTCTTGGTTTGTGTGAGTGTTTAAAGTTGTGATTGGTTCCTCTCCACCAAGTTCACTCTGCTGAATTGCTTTCTTCATTCTTTGTCTAGCAGCTGGTTCGTCATTTTAAAAATTAAGACATAAAATTGTTATTTTATTATTAATGAGTTACTAAGAGTTTTATTTTCTTAAAAAATTGACTTTCAAACGAGTATTTTTTGCCCAAACGGAAAAAATACTAATTAATCTATTAACGCAACTTCAACAGCATAGTTTTTTTATCTGAATAATAAAAATAGAAGATACAATTACTTTTAAGATAAACCACCGGGGTATTAGCTTAACTTGGCATCGTGGTTATGCCACAGGGACAGGGACCATCTTCGTTGCCAAGCTCTCTCGACAGTTTCTCATTAATCTTCTACCATTTCTAAACAACCATTCCAAACTCTTCTATATAGTTCAGATTTGGGCGGATTCCTTGCCAGATTTTTTTATCTTCTTTCAGAAAACTTCTCCTTCATGATCTTTTAAATGTCCAACCCTCTTCGAGTTCTTGAAGCTAGAATTTGAGTAAGCTTCTTTAGTTGGTTAATAGTTAATCCTATGTTGTACAATGTTAGTTACTTCCTCCGTTGTTTAAAGAATGTCTTGTTGGCCTGGCACCACACAAATTAAGAAAGAGGTATGATATTACGAATTAGAGTTTGTAGTATTATTACAAGCTTTAGTATTAGTGTCGATAGATCAAATCTACTTAGATCTCTACACCATTAGATCAAATATGTTCTTTTTTAAATAATAACTTGGACATTCCATATCATCACTAACTTAATCATCTAACGACTCTAACATTAAAGCTCGTAATAATATTACAAGCTCTAGCTCGTAATATCATTTGTCATTAAGAAAACATTATTGTTTTTGTTGAAAATATTAGAATGATGTGTGTTTTATTTTGGAAAAATTGATGGCCGGTCCCCTTTGATAAAGTTTTAACCGCAACAGTACCCTCTCTTTTTTTAACCAGTAAAAGACATTTTCATAAAATTCTTTCAACAATGCCCTCCAAGCGTTAACGCCAAGTTTGCCCGTCTTTTGCAAATGTTAAATCTTCAACAATATCTTCAAGCCTTGATCATCGCTTGTATCTAATTTGTTCGAAAATCATAATTGTTGGGACAACGAAATGTGGGTTGAGGGGGCAGCGCCCCATCGTAGGGGTTCTTGGGCAACACCTCGAAAGGTGAACGATTCTTCTGATTCATTAAGTATGATACTGGAGGATTATGTATTGACGGAAGAGAAAAAAGAAGGCAGAATAGATGCTGAACCAATTTGAATCGCGAGGCATTGATTTGGGATTGTGATGTATTGATTTGAGATTGTGATGTATCGATTTAGAATTGCATTGCATCGTTATGAAATGGAACTGACAAATTTGATTCGTGATGCAGAAAATCTTCCCAATGCACAAATCGGGCTCGCAATGCAGAAAATCCTGATGCACAAATTTGGATTCGCGATGCTCAAATGTTCCTGATGCTTAGCGTCTTTTCTAGTTCATTAAGAGTATCGTAGTCTTTTCGCCCCTAAAATACATTTTAGCAGCTAGAAATTATCCGAATTGGACTAACTTGAATTTCACCATTTTCTCTTTCTAAAGATACCGATGTGAGAATTAGACACACAAGTTAAAGTGAAAATCAAATCAAAGATAAAATGGTAAATGTGACTCCCAAAAGAGCGAAGTGAATACCATATTTCCAACGACCTAAACTTTCAAGGACATCGGATGGTCCGTAACTTTTCCTATGAAAATTTGTAGTTCAAACTTTATGATCTGGTTGTTGTTGCCTTCAACTGTTTGTAGGAAGCATACTCGTGACTCGTGAGTGGCAGAATGGTGTCCGTTTGGGAGTAATCACAAACTAGTTTTAGAAAACACCAAAATCTGTGCAAGCAGCGCACAGCTTACACACCACAATTTTTGAGAGGGGGGACTTACAGGATAGAACGAAGTTGGATCCATGCCAAGAAGCTAAACAACATGAGATCTCATTGCATATTATTGGGTTGAGAATAACTGTTTGTCCACAATATATGTTCAAATAGGCTAGAGGGGATGAATAGTCTATAATATCAATTTAAAAATCCTCTTCGATTATTCATAACGAATGGACAAGAACATATTTTTAGGTATAAGCAATCTGAAGAAGAAGACGAAGGTTTGCTGGTAACAAACACAGGGTAGTAGACTTTATAAGAACACAAGTAGCTAGGATTCTCCAAACTGCCAATACAGTTTTCAATGTAGCTCGTTACTGTAGCTACAATGGAAGATACATTGGTCCGAAAAATTAAAACATCGGAAGACTTTTGTTTTTAGAACAGAAAATACGCACAAACAGTTACCAAACAATCTTCAAGCATATACTTGTAGATCTAGCCTCATGGCAAAAAAGATTTCACTAAATAATATGATTTGTTTTACAAAAAGAATGTGAAATCACCAAAACAGACACTCTCACAAGACAACAAGTCTTGGAGAGCAAAAACCCACAGAAAAAAACAGGTAAAGAAAACGTGGGAAGAAAAAATCAGCTTCCTAGAACAACTAGGAAGACAAAACAACTCCAGCACTCCAATGTAGTTCCGAATGTTATAACATTCGAAGTTACATTCAAATTACGCACAATCGAATTCGAAAATTCTTAATTCTCGAATTTTTCTCGCTCAAGACTCAGACTCTCTCTCTCTCTCTCTCTCTCTCTCTCTCTCTCTCTCTATTCGTCTGTCTTCAGCCTCTGCCCATGCCCTCTATTTATATTGTGAAGGAGACCTACACATAAAAAAGGAAACAAACTCCAATATGAAAAAATATTAGAATTAGTAATGAAATCAACTTCCTATTTACTAGATTCTCTTACCAAATAGACAAATACTTTAAGGCACGAATTTAGGAAGGATTTTTGCACAGATTTTGTTTCCAAAATAACTCCTAAGATTTATGACCAAGAAACCCAAAATATTATGAATATTTTGTTTCCAAAAATTGCACCTAAACTTTAGGACCAAGAACCAAAAATCTTTAGGAATATTTTGTTTCCAAAAATGTCTAAACTTAATGACCAAGAAAGGAGAAACAAAACCAAAATAGGTCATGCCTATTTTACCCTTACAATCTCCCCCTTTGTTAAATATTTCTGGTCAAATCAAATGACAAGTGTTTATTCAACACCAATCAAACCATCTAACCTGCATTGGTTAGAAAATCACATCTTCCCCTGAATTTGTGCAAGGTATAAAAGCAGAAATCATTTACTAAGCACAAATCAGGATATACCAATGATACAATCACATGCATACAAAACAAACATGAAACAATTTATGAGATTCATCACCATCACCAGAAACACTTGATCTCTCCCCCCAATTTGACCGGAAAAGGAAGAGGGAGAAACAATCTTTTAGGAATTCTCAAAAATCCAAGATTTTGAAAAACACAATTAAGTGTTCACCATGCCTTGATCACACCCCTAGCAAAAACTAAACACCTCATATTCAGATTCAATACCTCTTAGTTTCACACAAAAATTAGACATTCACTAAATATTTTTCAACATGGAATTTTTTTGGAAATTTATTTGTACAGTTTATTTTAGGACAAAATTTCACCAAGCTAATATTTTTACCAACAATGCATGTCCCAAAATTTTATACCTAAAAATATGATAACTAAAAGCTAGACAAAAGAATAATGCAATCACACACAAGTGATAAAGACCAGATCAAAGTGATGTAGTTCCTTATGCAGTTGCATTGGGAGGAGCATTCATCAATAATAAAATTTGTGCAATTTTTGCATCTTTTGTTTTCTCAACTAGATTTCTCTCCCAAGATTATAAATTTTTCATAACAAAAATCCATAAGTACTTTATTTCCCTAGGAATATAGCTCTACTTTATTTCAAGCTATAAAAACATGCCACTTGGAACCTTTCACACTACTTACCAAGGGAAGCCACTTTATTTTTGATCAACCCATGAAATCCAAGGATTTATAGTCCCAAAAAAAAGGTGCCCACAAACCTTGTTCATATGTAGCTCTTTTCCGTTTGGTAGCTTTCACACTTTTTCTTTCGAGGGTATTCAATTTTCTCAAGATCAACCTATGAGAACCTAAGTTCCATAGTACCAAGATAAAGTGCTACAACCCTTGATTTTTAAAGGTAGCTCTTTCCTTTGTGGACTTAAAACATGCTCAAGAGCTGGGAGAAAGTGAGAATTTAAAAAAAAATCACAACTGATTTTGAATGCAAATCCCAAGCAACAACAAAAGGCACAAACATGTGAGTCAATGATCTAGAGTGCCCTCTAAAGACAAAATGCAAGCATGCCTAATTTATTTTTTTTAAACAAGTGTAACGTCAAATGGCAAACATAACACAAGAGATTTCCAAAGATTGAAAAATCTCTCAAAATCAAGACTCTTGGCAAATATATCACCAAGTTGATTTTCAGTCCCAACATGTTCAATGCAAACAATTCCTTGTTCAGCCAAGTCTCCAATAAAGTGGTATCTTAAATTAATGTGTTTTGTTAGAGAATGATGAACTAGATTTTTGTGCTATACAAAATGCATTGTTGTTATCAAAATATAAGGTTAACACATTAATGTGTAGCTCATAATCTTTGATCATTTGGAGCATCCATAAAAGTTGTAGTCATATCTAAAAAGCAACAAGGCTTCTCTCAAAAATATTTTGATAAGCATGCTAATTTGTGAGAATCAACCTTACCTCTTCTCCTTGTGTATATGTCATCATGAATATTACCTATCACTTGAGAGATTGGATGGTCTTTCTATATACGGCTAGGAATATCATGATTTCGATCAGTTAGGCTTGATTCAGTTTCAGTCTGTTCAGGTTCAGTTTCAGCATCTAAGGAGTTTCTGACCAATGTAGCTTCTGATGTAGCTTCTGATGCAGCTGCATCCGGAGCTACATCCTGAACTGCATTCTGAATCTCATCCTCTAAATTTCCAGAACTTGCAGATTCTGTATCATCTGGGACAGGTCCACTGTTTGTAGTTGCAGGTTTTGAAGTTTGTGTAATTGGCTCATGATTTCCAAAATCTAGCAAACCTGAATATCATCCTCAACTGTTTTGTGACCAAGATCAGTTATAGTGGGAGCAGATTCATCATCGGACCACTTAGCACCAGGACATATATCAAAGGGCTCACAGTACTTGGATCTTGCATTCCTGTAACTACCTTTGGGAACCCACATTTTTTAAAAGGTTTTTGGCTGATGTTGCTTCTGATGTTGCACTTGGTTACGAACTAGGTAAGCTTGCCTAACCTCTTCCTTATAGACATCCTTTTTAAGGAAGCAAAATGACTGAATATGTCCAGGCTTATGACAATAGTGGCACACAAAATTTCTCTTTCTAATTTTTTATTTTTCAAAGAAGTTTGGATTTTGAAAATTTTGTGTGTGTTGTTTTGGTTCAGTAGACGTACCTTCACCTTCTTTAACAAACGTCTTTGGCCTGAAACCAATCCCAGACTTACCAAAATTCCCAGAATTCAACCTATCATCCATTTTGTGTTGGCTTGAGTTCCATTTTGCCATGGTTTCATTGGCTTTGAGCAGTTCTTCTTTCAGTTCTTCAAGCTCCACATCTTTCTTACGCAGCAAACATTCCAGCCTTGTGATACACTCCTTCTTATCTTCATTTACCTTCTTTAGCAAATCATTTGTCTTTTCAAGCAATGTAACTTGAAGAGCCCTCTTTTCTCAATCCTTATACAACTCCTTATAGGCTTCCAGCAGTTCTGATTCAGGTTCTTCACCATCTTCGAAGAATGTAAGAGTTAAAGCAAAAAGAAAAGTCATCCCATCTCCCAATGTAGCTTCCGATGTAGTTTGTGATGAAGCTACATTCGGAGGTACATTGGCTGAAAATCCTGCAAAATCAGATGGAGAGTTGTGTACAGCAGTGAGAGTGATGAGATCACTTGGATCTTCATCATCACTATAACTCAAAGTAGCAGAAAAATTCAAACCATTCTTTCTCAAAGTATTAGCACATTGATTAGTATAATGCCCAAACCCTTGACAAGCCCTACATTGAATATAACCAATATTTTTACTTCTAGATGTAGGCTGCTTAGCAAAATGATTGGTAAAAGATTTTTCAGGGGTTTGAAAAGAACTTTCTTTGGGAAGAAATTTGCTAGGCTCAGTTTTGAAAACTGTTTTTGTGATAGAAGATGGAGATCTGTTTTGTCCCTTTGCTTTCAAAATATTTTTAAACTTTGTTGTTAAAAAATTCATTGAGTCTTCACCAAAATCAGATTCCTCAATCTTCTTATGTAATTCAATCAATTCAAAAGAGATATCAACAACATAAGGAAAAGCAATACTTTCCACAGATGGAGTAGAAGATGATGCATCTTTGCCTTTGTTCTTAATTTGCTCGTTGAGGTTTAACTCAAAATTTTGTAGAATGTCAGCTAGTCTTTCAAAACCAATTTTGTCAATGTCATGAGCTTCCTCAATAATACAAATTTTGGCATTAAATCTTTCAGGCAAAGTACACATCATCTTGCTAACAAGACGATCATTGGTAATAGGATCACCCAAAGCAAGAGCAGTATTAGATATATCAAGTAATCTAGCATAGTAAGACATAATATCTTCATCTCCATTCATTCTAGTGTTCTCAAATTATGTAGTAAGCATTCTAAGTTTTGAAGCACGAACACTAGTAAGACCTTCACATAAGGTTTGAAGGGCATCCCAAACATCCTTGGCAGAGTCATAATTTGCAATAACTCTGAAGGAGTTGGCATCTAAGGCCTTGTATATGGCTGAAAGAGCCTTAGAATTAAACGGAGCAGTGGTTCTATCTTGAGTGGTCCAATTTGCCTCACAGGTGATTTTAACATCACCATCATTATCAGTGGTTTTGGGAGGAGTCTAACTATTTAGAACGGCAAGCCACGCTCTTTCATCAATTGATTTGATGAAGATACGCATCTTCACTTCCCAAATAGAATAATTTGCATTAGTCAAGGTTGGAGGATAAACAACATTCTCATATTGAGAATTCATCACGGCTACAACCAGAATCTTCTCTTAGTGACGTCAAGAGGAGGCTCTGATATCAATTATAAGAACACAAGTAGCTAAGATTCTCCAAACTGCCAATGCAGTTTCCAATTTAGCTTGTTACTATAGCTACAATAGAAGATACATTGGTCAGAAAAATTAAAACAACGAAAGACTTTTGTTTTTAGAACAGAAAATATGCACAAACAGTTACCAAACAATCTAAAAGTCTATGCTTGTAGATCTAGCCTCATGGCCAAAAATATTTCACTAGATAATATGATTTGTTTTACAAAAAAGAATGTGAAATCACCAAAACAAACACTCTCACAAGACAACAAGTCTTGGAGAGCAAAAACCCACAGAAAAACAGGTAAAGAAAACGTGGAAAGGAAAAATCAACTTCCTAGAACAGCTAGGAAGACAAAACAACTCCAGCACTCCAATGTAGTTCCGAGTGTTATAACATTCGAAGCTACATTTAAATTCTGCATAATTCTGGAATTCTGAAAATTCTTCTGAATTCTGAATTTTTCTGCTCTCAGCACTCTGTATCAGCTCTTTCTCTATTCGTATGTCTTCAGCCTCTGCCCATGCCCTCTATTTATATTGTGAAGGAGACCTACACATAAAAAAGGAAACAAACTCCAATATGGAAAAGGATTAGAATTAGTAATGAAATCAACTTCCTTATTTACTAGATTCTCTTACCAAATAGACAAGGACTTCGAGACACGACTTTAGGAAGGATTTTTGCACAGATTTTGTTTCCAAAATAACTCATAAGATTTAGGACCAAGAAACCCAAAATATAATGAATATTTTGTTTCCAAAAATTGCACCTAAACTTTAGGACCAAGAAACCAAAAAACTTTAGGAATATTTTGTTTCCAAAAATGCCTAAACTTAATGACCAAGAAAGGAGAAACAAAACCAAAATAGGCTATGCATATTTTACCCTTACAGACTTGCTCTGAGCAGAGTAATGAACTCTGTTGGTCGATTGTTGATAAACGATAAGCCTGTAAAAAGAAGTTTTAACAGCGGAAAGATTGAGGCTTAACAGATTTATCAAAAAAGTCTTAAGTAGTGTACACGAATATATGTTCAGAACAACATCATACTTAATCATTCTCCAGATGCAGTTTAAGGAGACATGGAAAAATAGCTTTCAAAGAAGTAAAACAATTTATAAAAGCTAATAGATGAATCATGGCTGAGTTTGATAAATATCTTATATTAAAATTCAGCAGAGGTTTGCTTAAAGACAAGCATACTTAATACATCAACATATACTCTCTATTTAATTTATCTATCCTCTTGCTCCAGATCTTCAACCCTTACTTAAGAATTCATAAATAAAAATCCTAAGCAAAGGTTGCAATATGAGACGACAACGAGGGATAAATATGAGAAGACAATTTTTAAGGTCACTCAGATAAGAAATATATGAGTGACTAAATGCAAAGCACTCGACTCCCTATGTTGATCTATGATTGCACAACCAACAACACTTGCAATAAAGTACAAGTCTATAAGATTATCTCCAACAGTTTGAAGTTAAAAATGCATCAAATCTTTAAACTGGTCCAATTTCTACACAAAATTTCTTCCACCATCTCCAACAGTTCTACTTCAAAGTTTACTCTAAAAGGAATATTCCAAGTATATTCTTCATTATTTCATTTAATTTGTATTCCAAGTATATGTTTTATTTTATTTAATTTGCATTAATGTATTTCAGCAACACAAATATATTATTTATTGATTTAATATTATATTAAATTAAATATTATGCATTAAAAATAATAATTAAATGCATCAAATTTAATTGAGACTAAAATATAAACATATTAAAATTAATAATTAAATGCAAGACATTAATAAAGACTAAAATACAAACATTAAAATCAAGCATAAACAGACATATGAAAATGCAACTAAAATCAAACATTTAATCTTTTGAACTCATAAATTCAACCCATAAATGATCGACTAACGCATCCCGAAGTACAATATGAGCGGCTTTATCCTTTATTTTTTTATGTCGCTCGAGAAATCGGGTAAATCGAGTTGTTTCATCCACAATAATAATGAAAACATAAAATACAAAATAATTACTTAAACATAAAAAAATAGGAAATGGGAAATGAAGTGTGTACAGTATGCGCTAGAAATGAAGTGTCAAAGCTCAAACTTCAAATTTTCCCAAGTTTTGAAGTTGTTGTTGGAGCATGCAATAGTGATGGAAAAACTCTATATTTGGTGTTTTAAAGCCACCGTTGGAGATGGTCTAAGTATGAATGCAATACAGATAGACAACTCTTCATCTTCTTTGGGCATCTTTCAAGATCTATCTTCAACGAATCTGAAGTGCTTAGCCTCTAGCTAAAAATGAATTCTTTGTAGCTCTGTTAGAGACTGAGATCTTCGAAGGAGGTTGAAGAACTCAAATCAAGAACGAAATTCTTGATCAAGACACCGATCTCTAACTTGTAGATTTTCTGATCACCCTCTTCTCCTTTTCTCTTTTCTTCTTAGCAATCCACAGAATGTGTTTTGCTAATATATGGGTTCTTTCACCATGATCTCTTGTGAGGATCTATGTTGATCGTTGTTGAGAACGATCTCCTTGTAGATCTCACTGTCTTGTCGATCTACTCTATCACACTGTAATCTATAGAGAAGGGAAGAAAAGGTTTATCTTTTATAGACAGGGGTCTTTAGATCCGTTGAGATTTGTTTGAATAATTTTCTATCCATTTGAACAGTGTTGATATTGAAGTCTGTTGGGTAAAGATTTTACTCTGAAGATCTTGAATAATTATCTATCAGACTAAGTTGATGTGTCTCTGAAAAGTAGGTCTGATGAACAGTACACTCACAAATGGTCTATCCAATAAAGTGAATTTTTTTCACTTTTGCGAACCAGATGTAGAGGGAAATATCTATTGGATAATACATAATAATATCTAATTAGATGTTACAGGATTTGAGATGTCAAGATTTTTTGGCTAGGCTGACTTTTGAAGCTTAAGCATCTTTTCATTTTTGAACAGTTGCAATCTTTTCCTCTTTGAAGCATGTGCAGCCTTGGTGAAACTTTGCAAGTCTGCTGGTATGATATACTAAGACATAGATATCAAACTATAACAATGTCTGCTGGTGTTGGTGTACTGGAATTGTTAGTATGTTGATCATGTAAGAGTAGGACTGAGATAAAGACTCTCCTAGTCTAAGACATAAACAAGTTACCACACTAACCGGTACGCAACCCTTTTAGTCACTTGTTAGACCAACCAATAATAGAAACAAACAAATCAATGTGTTCAGAATATGTAAATGAATAAATCGCTTATCAGCAAGCATATTCCAACAATAACTCAACCAATTACAATTGAGATAGATTTTGAGACTCGGTGCACATCTTTAAGTGTTTTCTAACAATGTCTAAAGAAAGACTGCCAAAAGCAATATTGAGAATGGATTACATTGCCGTTGGTCAAGAAAGCAAGGCAGTTCCTTGCAATGTAGACTGTAGTACGGTGTTTTCTGATCACGTAAGAGTAGGAATGAGATAAGGACTCTCCTAGTCTAAGATATATGTAATGTGCAACAAGTTATCACACTAACCGGTACACAGCCCTCTTAGTCACTTGTTAGAACAACCAATAATGGGAACAAGCAAATCAATATGCTCGGAATATGCAAATGAATAAGTCGCTTATCAGCAAGCATATTCCAACAATAACTCAACCAATTACAATTGAGATAGATTTTGAGACTCGGTGCACATCTTTAAGTGTTTTCTGACAATTCCTAAAGAAAGATTGCCAAAAGCAATATTCAAAATGGATTACATTGCCGTTGGTCAAGAAAGTAAGGCAGTTCCTTGCAATGTAGACTGTAATACGGTGATTGAACTACTCTTATATGGCTACAAGCCTACAACCATAGGAAACTCCACAAAGATAAAAACGGATCATTCAGAGAATGAAGCAAACAAATATACATAAAAGAAGCATTACATTCTTATTTGAAGGCCAATGTGTAGATTAATTAAAAAATTTATTATATTTGTAGTAACAGATGACAGTAAAATAAGGACTGCAATTTCTAATTTAAATATCTACCTCTGGCCCATGTGGTTTTCAATAAAAATAACAGAACCACATGGGCAACCATTCACAGACAAAAGAATAGCTTGGGAACATCCAAGCATGGTTCAAAAAACCCCAATAACCACCATCCCAATCTTCATAAGTTTTAAAAAACAATATAACTACGATATACAATTTACAATTTATACCAGATCTCCTTGAGGACCATATAACACTGCAACTGTAGGTAGCCTCAGTTGGGTGCGAGAAGCAAAACCATCACAGTTGTAACTGCCCAGGACCTTTACGAGAGGATCTTGAAGGAGGCCGATTTGTGTCTGGTACAGGCAAAGGTCCCTTGGGTTCTTCTGGATTCGCTACCTCCTTGACCTCCTGCAAGGAGGTGAGGTATAAGTTCAGTTGTCAATTGTACTATAGAAGTTTAGTCATCTGTTTATTCTAAAATGAATACGATAACAAGTAATATTTGTACCCTGTGGATATACATACATTAGTGGGCAACTGCAATAGTTTGCAAATAAAAGACTTTCTTATAAAATACTCCCTCCGTTTCAGGCAAAGTGTCCCCGTTTGATAGTCAAACTTTTTAAGAAAATGAAATTTTTAATAGTCTATTAGTAATAAAATGACACTTTTATGCCTTAATTTTTAAAAATGGACTCTTCAAGTGAAACATCCCAAAATGAAATAGTTGACTCTTTGCCCGGAACGGAGGGAATACTATTTCGGAGGGGTAAAAAAACCAAAAACAAGTAAAGAAATAGACCTTTGACGATCTAGAACTGTTTCGAGACTGTGCCTGTGCCTTTGAGTGCAAACGATGCTGCTGTTGCATTTGTCCAAACCGTTGCAGCCAAGAAGCAAAATTTATTCCATTGTGCGCATTTCGAGAATCTTCACCAATGCTGCCATCCTCAGACACGTAATTATTTTGGGAGTAAGGATTCCCTGATGATGTTCGCTTGATTTGCTCCTTATTAAAAGAATAAGAGGGCACAGCTTTCAATCGAGTCCGCAAGATCTTGAAGGCAGCACTTTGCTGCATTAGGAAGTCGACACCAAATTAAATGAGAAACTTCATAGCACCATAAACAATGTCACTAGTAAAATGTTAGAAATGAAATTTACGAAGTGTAAGCATATCTTAAGACTAAAAAAATTCGAAGAGTTAACATGATTTCTAGAGAGGCATAGAATGAGTATATAAGTACTAATGTGTTGACAGACTGGATTTTCAAAATCGTTCCTACATTGATTCCTGAACATTTCAAAATGGAAGAATGTTCTCCTTACAATTAATGAACTTAAACCACCTCCAAAATGATCACAGTAACGAGTTAGAGATCATATTTGTCCACTCACAACAGAGACAAAAATCAACTAGTCATACCAAAAAGATGCTACAAAAAATATGCAACAGTGTCCTGTCGATGTGATTAATTTATAGAAAATCTCAAGTTAAAACAGTATCAGATGTGATGCTTTAGAAATCATTTCTGATCCTAACCACCTAGTTTTTCTATTTGCTCTTGGGAGAACAGATTATAGAGGAACAAAATATGTGATTCTAGCCAAAGCAAAGCAACAATATAATTCAACATACCTGTGGAAGCAGCATCAGTAGACCATACAAGGCTTTTAACAACCACATATATCTACCAGGTTCAAGAAGCTGCGAGTAAGATAGGGGAGTTGAGTGATAAACTTAACATCCTAATTTTGGAAGACCTTATTTAACATATATGTACTAAAACCAAATAATACAGTAGTCAACCACAGTTTGAAAAGGTAAGTAATAGATCTTTTCCTCAAGTCATACTATCTACATCCAAAGGTTATTCTGAACAAACATAAAACCAAAGCTCTGCAACAATAGAAATTAGAAACTTCAAATATAAACTTGATGAATTATTTTATTTATATTTGGGAAACTCTGCCCAAAGCCACTGCATATTTTTACTCAATGAGGCTACATGATGTAAAGAAGGTATTGATGGTTGAGTGGATTATAGGGCCAACAGTAATTTGGAAGAAAGGTCAACAAAATTATAAATTGCCCCAATCCCTTCATAGCACCAACACATATTAAATGTATCTTTCAGGAAAGCCACAATACTGCATTGATTAAGATTACAAACCCACAGCTCAAAGAAATTACTCGGGTAAAAAGAACAAGCTTTTTTGTGCTTAACCAACCAAACACTTTTAGTTTCTTCATGCTTCTTGTCAAAACTTCTCAGAACTTATCGTAGCCATTGAAAAGAATAAGCAGAGGGCATCAGAGAGAGAGAGAGAAAGAGTATTTAGAGCTGTGTATGAATCTTTAATATGATTTACTTAGAAAGGGGATTTGCTTTTAATTTTCTATTATAGCACTTAGAAGTAAATAATTCAGCTAATCAATTAGTCATTTATCATGTAGCTACAAATTTATGCACGCACTTGTTAGCTGCATCTTAGTCCTTCGATCATTTAATATGCTCCTTCATCATTATGTTTTTCACTATGAAGTGATCTCATTTGTTGTGCTAATATATGACTCCACTTTAACTCTCTAGGGGAGGGAGAGTTGGCAAGGGCACGCAAAGACCTAGAGGTCCTTGTTCCAATATTCATAGCAAGGGCCAAGGGGCCACACTTACCTATCAAAAGAAAAAAAAAACCAGCAGTGCACTTTTATAGATAAGCAAACATGAATATTTAAAGTTGTTTATGAGTTTTATATGATTCTTAGAATCTGGATATGTTTGAGAACTGTTTTTGTTTTTTTTTATTAGTATATCTTTGAGAACTGTTTACAGGTTTATTTGCTATTTTAGCACTTTGAAGTAAATAACTCAGCTTATTAATTAGTCAATTATCATGTAGTTACAAATTCATACACGCACTTGTTGGCAGCATCTTAGTCCTTCAATTTTTTTTGAAGTAAGAGTAAAATATAACACGGCGTCAAATCAGGTGATGCGTCCTTGTACACACGATATATACAAGACAAATAAATTAATTAGTAAAGGTCATGTCCATTATATCTACAAATAAATCCTCCGAACTTGAATCAGCTACTGAGCACAAAAACGAAGAGTCCGAGAAAAATCCTTCTTTATCCAAGCAATGTTGGGATCCAAAATCTCAAAAATCCTTTGATTCCTCTCTTTTCAAATGGTCCACCAAATCGCCACAGGGGCAGAGTCCCAGAAAAGATTCCTTCTTCTGTGTTTGTATAAAGACCACCCACTAAAAAGCTCAATCACCGATCTCGGCACTACCCATGACACACCAGCTAGAAGAAAAAACCAATTCCACAATTCCCTAGCTACAGGGCAGTGCACTAGCAAAATAGTTAACAGTCTCCTCCACTTGTTTATACATGAAGCACAGTTGACGTAGATCTTTCCGTGACCTATTAGATTTTCGCCCATAGAGATAGCTCCCCATGTGGCTTCCCAAACGAAAAAAGCTACCCTGCTGGGAACTTTTGCTTTCCAAATTTCTTTCCATGGAAAATGGTTTCTATCAACGTCATTCAGCTTTAAGAGTAAAGAGACTTAACTGAGAATCTTCTATCCTTGGGACCATCCCAAACTACTCTATCTTCCATAGTTATTAAAAGCAGAAGGCAAGAGGCGGGGGAGAGGATTTTTGGGGCAAGGGGCAGATGCGGGCGAGAGGACAATTTTTGGGGCAAGAGACAGGTGACCGAAAGTCGAAGAAGGGGATATAATTACAGTAATACTTAAACACAAGCAATTTGCTTACAATACAAGTGGAGGGTAAAGATGAAATGTCATAGAAATTGTAAGTATAATTTTTCGAAGTGGACTCTTTTTTTTATAAGTAATAATTATATAAAAAAGCATCAAAAAAGGTGATGCGTCCTTTGTACACTAGGAGTATACCTTACCAAAAGTATTTAGTTGGTGGACTCTTAAAGTGAAACATCCCGAAAGTATAGTGGACACTTTGTCCGGAACGGAGAGAGTTTATATATATATATATATATATGCAAAAAAAACCAAAGCATGTATAAATGAGAAAAATATATGAAATTAAGTTCACACATTATAGCAACAAGTCAAAAAAAAAAGAAACAAAGATAGATAATGTGTTTGTTTTCAGCCAGAGTACAGAGCTAGCCACATGGTTCACTGGCAATGAATGATACATGTAGCCTAGGTAAAAAGTCAAGGAGAGCTGCAGCAGGTCCCACAGAGGGACACGCAGCATACATGCACAATTACAGACCAAACAATAAAATAGAGCCACCGCACTGTACTGCCAACACAACAAGGAGATTGGCGTGCATTTGACCCCCCAAGAGTCCAAACTTTGTGGAGCAGGTGACAATCACAAAGTGTTGTCCTCTCCAATGGCTGCAGTAAGTCTGCTCTTCCACAATCCACTCTATCTCTCTCTTGGGCCCATAGCTGTGTAATGCCAAGCTATACCCAGTTATTTACCTCAGCACCCTCCTGCAACAATTATCTATGACAATGCTAAACCTTATTAATTCCGTAAAGCACAGAAAAAGCCACAGCCTCTCATACATCTCAAGCACCTATGATGTTGGTTTCTAATCATTTTTCCAAAAACCACATTTTGATGGAAGGACTTGTATACTATTTCCCTGGAAAGGGCAGTCTTCTTTGCGTCTTCTTTTCTTTCAAGCTGAAGATCAGACTGGAGTTGAAACTTTAACAGCTCAGTAACGACCACACATTCACCCCAAAATACCTATCATGTCCATTTCTAATCATCCTTGACTAATTATTGGCCTTCAAAATCAACACCAAATTATAAGGTTGCCTCTAGAATTGTGAGCTTATTCCTGATAAATCAGTAACTAATCTATTTCTAAATCAGAAAGTCTTGCTTTGTTTAATAAACCCTAAAACTACAAACTTTCTTCAATCGTATCCCACCACAACCACATATAAGCAGCATTGATTTGAAACTCCAAAATCAAGGCTGCAACAAAGACATTCTTGGTGCAAGCTGATTGTAATTAGTCCTACAGGGATTGAGGAGAATACCATGGAATTGAACACATGAGAAATGTAGTTGATGTGATATATTTTCCAAAAAAACATTGGCCACAAAACTGGGGGCGTGGACATATTTAAAGGTTATCTCATTTTGCAAAGAAACTGAACATCAATCTCCCCATCAGTTCATCCATGTTCCTTAAGAAAGTTGCCTTCAATGGAGTTCACTATATTTGAAAGTAACAGCATTCCTGCTTGACACGGATTCAACACAAGACACATGTTTAGGAAAAAAAGTATAAAGTAAACATAAGATTTAGAACTTTCTTAGTCTTTTGTCATGTAATGATGTAATAGGGTTATTGAAGGGTGTAAGCATTCCTCGTTGGCTTCAATGTCCACCCATGACTACTTACTAGCTTAATGAGTAACTAAAAGTTAGTCCAGCAAGCAAGTCATTGAACTAAAGCATAGAATATAAAAAGTTCAGGAAGGGGAAAAATCGACACTTCATTATGTTCCAAAATAAATCAATAAAATTCCGCCCCTCGAAAGAATGACACCTCAGCAGCCAATAGTAGAATATAACAAGTTCAAATTCCAATTTTATCAACCTACGAAAAAGAAAACACAAGCCAAAGCACCTGCAGCCGAAGATAGGCAAAGATTGGAGTCTCCAGTAGGTGGATCAATTTGTCTAACTGGACCAAGAACTTGACATTAATATCCTCCTCAACCAGAGACTGGATGACAGAACCAGCATGCTGGTAAGCCTGTCATAAAATACACACAAAACCAAGAAAGTAGGTAACATGAGCAATTATGTACTGTAATTACCCACTCGTGCCATTGTAATACAATTGATAAGAGGGAAAGAGATGAGAGAGCAAAAACCAACACAGAGCTACCACATGGTACTGGGCACTTGCCTGGGCTAATAAGCATAAACTTATGATTGCCATTGGCGAATGACACCATGAAGCATATAATGCTAGAAATAAGTCTTTCCCATCTGCATTGACCAGTGATTGCTTTAAAAGATCTCGAAGGTCGGACAACTCAGAAGAAGTAAGCAGAATCAAATTCAAAGCCTGAAATACAAGAGAACATGCCACCAAAAAGAGGACAATGATTAAAATCTACAGATTAAGAGATTTTGCTGATGGCTCAAAAGAGCATCAAAAACAATTCAGCTGTTCAACATCATCTCAGCTAGTTATAATATCTAGACCCCATCCTATAGGAGCTCTTAGTGTCAGATTTAACAAATGTTATCATAAATTCATCTGTACCTAACATAATAATTATAAGGAGAGAACAAAACCTGAACCATGATAGATGCAAAATCCAAGTCAGCTTCCCCCTCAAGAATCGTGGAGAGTTCCCGATAAACTCTTTCAGCATCTAAAAGAACACAAAGTCGGCGGATAATCAAAGCACCGCGCCTAGAGAAGGAAATAAGAGAGCATTACCACGAGAAAATTTAACCTGAATAACCACAACATATTTCTTTTTTTGATAGGTAAGTATGGCCCTATGGTATGGGGATCGAAACCAAGGACCTCAAGGTCTTTGCCCGAGCTCCCTTGCCATTTATCCCACCCCTTGGGGTGGGAGATAAACTCACAACATATTTCTTGATGAAATACAGGGAGATAAACTCACTTTTCCAGGAGAGTTGTATCTATTCGGAATTTATGAACCAAAAAAACCACAAGCTGGCGGAAGTTATGTTGATCCTTCGCAATGCATGCATGAACCTCAAGCACCAGCAGCACTACCTGCAAAGTTAGAATGATACCAGTGTATAAGTAGATGAAATTTACTTCCTTCATTGCACAAATGCCTCCCAATATCTAGCTCATTATTCAAAGTATAAGTGACCCATCTTGAGTACCTATAAATCAATATGAACTGCAGCTTACCTTTTTGGAGTGCATCTAACATATCATGGAAAAAAACAGGTACACATGTTGTGTACATACTTATTTCAATAAATAGTCTATCTTAGATGCACTGCAAAAGCAGTTGCATATATATACCTGTTTTTCATATATTTTTTTGATAAGTAAAGGTACAAATAAAATATCACAGCGTCAAATCAAGTGACGCGTCTTTGTACACAGGTAGTATACAAGACAAAAAAAGAATAATAAAATCAAAGAGCTGTCCACAATATTAACAAAAGAATCCCTAAATTCTGATCCGAAACCGAACACCAAAATCTATGTTAGAAGCAACATAAAAAAAATTAGTTGCACTACTCCTTTATTTACCGGTACAAAGACTGAGTACTACAGGCATTTTTTGAGGGCATTTAAAACGTTAATCATATAATGGAGCAAAAGGAAGGATCCATTTATCTATCCTATCCAATTCGCTTATGATATTTTTCCAACATATTCAAGCATGCCAAGAGCTGTTTATAGACTGCTCCTTTCATGTAAGATAAGGCTGGAAAAAGGAAACAAAAGGCAATACAACTACAAGGAACAAGGAATTTGAATTGGATGAGTAATAAACTAAAGATTTTGGAAGCTCAAGTGTCTGCAATACAATGTAGCTAACTATCACAAGGTCATTTTGTTTTTCTGACATCTTTAGTTCAGAATTAGAAGCTTGTCACCAGTGGCTCGTTTGTTAACTGTTTACTGTACCTATTTTCTCTCAATCATGGGGATTCAGACTTTAGTAAATTAGGATATATTTATGGTCATGATTTAATAGATCCTAACAGAGGCATAGTGGAGATTCGGACTTCAGTTAATTAGGATATATTTGTGGTCATGATTTAATAGACCATTACGTGTGGATAGCAGCATACAATTGATAAGAAAAGATCCAATTGCCCAGCTTTACTATTTCTGATTCAAAAGAAAAAGTTAGTAACTATTACCTCCAGACTCTATTGTCAAATAGTACAATTTATCAACCCCAAGTACTTCATCACAAGGGAACCTCCAAAATTTTCGTATATAAAGGGGGTGTAACATCTCAGTTCCATTACGGGTGTGTTTGGATGAGGGACTCCAGATTAACTGGGGTCTACGAATTCCGTTATCCTAAAATCATTTCAATGATGATCCCTGTTTTTACAAAATTCCTCTTTTGATAAGCATTTGTGAACCAACAAGTTTTGAAAGGCCATCCATCATTTCATCTAGTTTGTTAGGGCAACAAAAGAAAGATTTCAATGGTGGATCTTGAGTCATTCCAATAAGAATCCTCTCCTCAATTTGTCTTGCTTCCCCATCCAGTATCAAACACATCAAGACAACTGATATCAATAAATGGGATTAGTTTGACAAGTCCAACAATCCATGAGGTGCCCGTGAAAAGATTAGAGCATCCACATTGGCTCCCATTACCACCACCCTAAAACCTTTCTTAAGAGTTTTTTTACCTCCCTTGAGACCCACAGTGCACACTCTATCAAACACCCTACCCCTAAAATTAGCTAATGCACCCCCAAAATATTGGGTGTATTTTACTAAACACTTTATTCTTCCTAGTGGTGAGTATTTATGTAGAGGATAATCTGCCCATCTAATTTGATGATTTCCTTTCATAACTTTTTCCAATTCCCCATTCTATTAAATTAGTGTTTTTTTTTTTGCACTTATCATTTCCCTTTCCTACTATTTATTATTTATAACTTAAAATTACAGGTATATTGGTAATATTAAAAAACGTGACTACTTTTAAATAAAAGTAATTGAAATAATCAAAACATATAGTAATATTTTTTTATAAAATTTAAAGTATATATATTTTATTCCGATTGTGGTAGGTAAATAGAAATAAAACAGACGGAAATATATTGATAGTTAGGTTTGTTAGTTAAATGATGTCACTAATTAAGAGGGTTATAGAGGGTGCTCATTGGAGTTGACACTTTTTTAGAGGGTCTCTAAAAAGATTTAGGGGTTGTACAAAGGGTGTTTTATGGTGCAACCACTGTGGATGCTCTTCTCTCCATTGTCCAAAATTGTTTCAGCTCTCCCCCTTCATCTATATAGATATATTATCCAAAATACTCTTTAATGTCACGGGGAACTTGTCCAAAAGCTTGGTTTTTTCAGAGGCACTGGTGATCAAGTGTTTTAGAAAAGGGATGTGGGTGGGGGGAGAGGAATAAAAGCCTCATGAACAGGATTTCTTTTTCTTTTAGTTTGAAGGCTACAACTTTGGGATCAAACTCGTCCTCTATATTTTGGCTCCTTAATCCCGACTTCAAATTCCTGAGAAACTTCCCAAACACCTTGAGGTCACAAATCACAATCCTACAAAGGATTCTCAATGTAGTTTGAAATCCTGTGCCAAACCTCGTTCAAACAGACCCTTACTGGTGAATATTGATTGAATGATTTCAGTTTCCAATTACTCAATGGAGTCAAACGAGGTATCCAGGCGATGCAGAATAAATATCATATGTCATAGTTTCATTTTTCATTTTTCATATTTGTCGGGGCTTCTATCATCCTCTGAAGCCTTTGAATAAGCTCTATCTGCACATCTCGCTGAATTTTTAGGAAAACATTACTCCCTGTCTCAAAATATAGTCCTCTATACAGTCAAAACTTTAGGATTCCCTGTAAATGCATCCAATGATCCACATCCATTGTCCAATATGGCAATATTGAAAATTTCATTTATACACTTTATTGATAACTTGACTTTTTATTAGTAATTAGTTTAGCTAGTAAATACTTTAACTTGGTTGGACAAATTCGAAATTTGTTAATTACTGCTCACTCACTGACTTTCAGAGGTCAAAACTTTTGAGACTGTCAAATAAAGAAATGTGGTCAATATATGTGAAATAGAGGTAGTACTAGACTGATGCAATTAGGGGAAGCCCAAGCAATTTTGGAGAAATACAGTTTACAGATCTCCCGCCCAGTTTTTTTCTAGTCCTTTGGATGGTCCTAGAATCTTTTCTTAGTGTATTTATCTTTCCAGTTTCCAAGTCCTATCGTTTTCTTAAAGTTAGTTCATTAGAGGAATTTTGGTAATTTTTACTAGGGCTACTTTTGTGGGCTGCCACAAAGGATTGCGACTCCTACAACTTATCAAAAAAAAGATTGTGACTCCTACACTAGGTCTAAGTTAACAATAGTAGTCTTAGGTATTTATCGCAGCCTTTTAGTCAAGATTCAGTCTCCAAGTTTACTTAGCCACAAAGTTTTCTTGGTCCCAAAGGCACATCCAGTATCACCCTATTATTTATTTGCACTCTCTTAATTGAGTTGGTCAATGACTTATAAATAATATTTGAGGATATCCCTTTGATGTGTGACGCATCTTTCTCTTGGGTGTGAGGCTCAAAAACCCTAAGTGCAACGCCTATGGGACAAAAAATCCTATGCCGCAGCCAGTGGTTTTGCCAAGATTTTGTCTCTACATGGGCTGTATGTATTCTAAGAAGGTGAACTTATGTCAATTTTTATTTTCTTTTACCGATCATGGAAAGAAGCCATATATATATATATATATATATATATATATATATATATATATTTGAATTCAAAATTCTATGGCGGCCAACAGTACAATATTTCCCGAAAAATAACCAAAATTCAATATCTCATCCGTTACAGTAGTGACAATTTTTAAAAGGCCCAGGGACCATGTGATACGATCCTGACAAGCTATAAAAGTGTTTCTAAGAGTTTGGGGATTTATTTGACGAATTTAGAAGCTTGGGGAAAGTTTTGGAAGCTTAGAATGACAGGTCTGAAAACTAAAGGGGCTGAAGTGGCAAAAGATGGAAGTTATGTCAACATTGTGCGGAAGACAGTATCTTACAAAAATAAAATGCGCACACTTTTGACATCCAGACGTGCACGCGCCCGGCTGGAGGAATTAAGCGTGTTTTTAATTATTTGTATTTTAGAGTTTTTATGTTTTATTATTTAGGTATTTTTAAGGTTTTTGTTTCCTTATAATTAGGTTTCTTTTCTTATAAGTTTTAGGTCTAAAGTTTGCTTTTATGTATATTATTTTTCCGTCAAGTTTTAGGATTTACTTTATTAGCCTATATAAAGGCATCCTTTTCTTTGATAGGTAAGTGTGACCCCTTGTTGGCATGGGGATTGAAACCAAGGACCTAAAGGCCTTTGCCTTAGTGCCCTTGTCATCTCTCCCACCCCTTGGCATCCTTAAACATTGTTTTATTGGAGAGTTAATTGATTAATAAAATTGAGTTGATTTACTAGATGGAAAATTATGTGTTCTTTTTCGGTGGCCTGGATGGGAAGCTCAAATTGCAAACATCGTGGATTCGTTGTTTGTAATTGAATTCAACTTATGAGTTGGAGAGTCATCCCAATTATGGTGTTATTCACAATTCCAAGGTTCGCGTTATTTTGAGGGTGTTTGGTTGTGGAGTCATTCATCCTAAAACCTCTAGGAGATCTTGGGTTCTCATTACCATGGCCCCTTTAAGCACCAAGGTGCCTCCACCATTGCACAGCCCACAAAAATGCAGTTTGATACCAAAAAAATCCAAAATACCCCTTAAAAACAAACTTTAAGATAACAGATAGGAGTTGAAAGATACTGTCTGTTCCTAAAAATACTATTGTGGCTCGGCCCAATCGAACAGATAATTAACTCTATTATAAATATTAGAATGTGTTGATTTTTGCAAGGATGCCATGTCAGAGTAGGCCGACCAATTAAAGTAGCAAGCAAATCGAACGTATAATTGTAAAAGTAACATCCCAAAAAGGAAATTTAGAAAGTGGACATTTTTTTGGAACAACCTAAAAAGGGAATAAAGGATCTTTTTTTGGAATGGAGGGAGTAAATAATAAAGACACCATGAAAAGACTTTAGGACCATCTAAAGGACTGGAAAGCTTCTGAACACCAAACTGAGGACTGAGGAGAACAACCCATAAATCGTATATATTCAACATTGCTTGGAATTCCCCTAATTGCACCATATACAAGGCAAAGGCACTCTCCTCCAAGAAAGGTTAGATTTTGCAAGTCAATGTTTAAATTTTACAAGTCACTGCAATCTTGGCTTTGTAATCACTAGTAGCTTTACTGACCCAAGCTTAAGTGAAATTCAGCAAACAAACAATCAATACAAGTCACAAAATCCAACTACTTTTACGAGAAAAGAATGGCATGAGCCTTGTATCAACTTCAGATGCATGCCCAAATGATTAACTTGGAAAGAAGACAAAAGGAGATTAAGAAAGAAAGAAAATAAGGCCTTATAAACTAGAAAAACAGGAGGAAGCTGTCCATCAAATAAGGACTATCAAAACATAAATAATGAGAGACGAGTAATTACAATTGCAACCAGAAGGAAATACAGCTACTTGTAACATTCACTATTGAGTAGATAATGAAGGAAAAGAGGCTACCTTGTCAGAGGGGTCCGATAATGCCTTAAGAAGAGTCTCAAAAATGTCATTCAGATAAGTCAGAACCTGTTGCAGATATAAAGATCATAATATGAGTCTTTTCTCATAAACAGCGTCTCAGTGAAAATACTTGATATATCCATTCTTTGACTCAAAGAGTCCACGTTTGAAAGTCGAAACATTTCAGTATCAAAATAGTAGTAATAAACTGGAATTTGATAAATTTGGAAAGCCATGTAATATTTTAACTTAATCTTTCAAGCAGAACTCTTTGAGTGGAACATTCCAAAATAGAAAGTAGGACTATTTGAGTGGAGTGGGGGTGAATTCCTATAAGATCCTTCATTTAAATACAAAACATTAAGAAGTTTACGACAGTTCATGGCAAGGAGGTAAAAGATTATACACATCAAACCAGAAAAAACAAGCAATATCAGAAAATGTAATCAACTGAGGAAAACTACACGTATAATTTTGTATTTATTTTATTTTTTTTCACTACATTGTGGACAAGTTGGCATTATCTTTGTTTTCCCTATATGTAAGCTCCAGCTTTCTCCTTCGCAGATATACCTCGAAACTAATAACCAAAAGAACAGAAAAAGAAAGGAAAAGAGTAAGAAAAGAACGAGAAGCATGAAAAAGTACATTCTGAAAACTGGAAGACAAGGCAACCTAAGTTGGTTTATCACGAGTCTTCCACAGAGGGAACCAGTCATAAACACAAAGACTAGGCAACAAGAATATGGTATGATGAGGAAGCTAAAGTACTAGTGTAAACCTGATAATACAATATTGTTGAGAGAAAAATAAAATAAGACATACTCATGATCACAGAAAATCTTCAAAAATTGAAATACAAAGTTTAAATGATGTCTCTCAGAAGTCAGAAGCCCAGCACATCAGTGAAGAACACAATGCCCATGATCCCAGATTGAAGGTAGAGAACACAAGATCATTAGAGGGAAAACAGGAAGTTCCAGAGAAGGCAACTGAAGTTTAGGTTACCATGCCTCAATTGCATTCACCAAATATAGCATATTAAGTAAATTTCCTTCTTGAAAATATATAGTTTATACATCTCCAGAAGTAGAAATGGCTTTTGATAGGGTGAGATATTTTTCAGTTTGGGTTGGGTACCTTCACCCTTTCCAGATTAAGGGTAAAGAACTCATCATCTCTTTAGAGGGATTACTGGAAGTTCCAGGGAAAGCAATTGAAGTTGGGTTACCCTGCTTCGATCCCTTTCACCAAACACAGCATAAAATGTTAATTCCTTCTCAAAAATATATTGTTTTTTTTTTTTGACAAAGGTAAATAAAATATATATATTAAGCATATTCAATTTGGGGTTCCTTCACCCCCACTCACACAACACCTTTTCTTTTTAACATTAAGCGACAGAATGCACAGATCTTAATAAAAGCATATTCATGGGCAGATAGGAAAGTAAGTCTGCTAGAACATGGTGAGGAAAGTATTTTAATGACGCCCCATTACCTCTGGACGATGTCTATTCAAAAGGGTTGAAACCCAGTGCAGTGCTTCAATTCGAGTAGCCTCAAATTCACTAGACAACTGCCTGTAGGAGAAAAACATTCTTATTTACCACAAGCAAATATGCAGCTTAAATCCTTCCACTATAGCTTTTTTATAAACATCAAAACTTCAAATGGAGTTGACCAAAAGAAACACACTTCGACAGAAAAATATCATTTTATGGTTTATGAAGCTTTTCCTCTTCCACTAAAAGAGGGAAAAAGCTACACCAACCTGTTAACTTATTCAGTAAGCTTAAGACTAGCTGCTACTCCCCAAGGTAAAAGAATCACACCTCTTTGCAATGGAGAGGATGGCTCCAACATCAAACCCTTCAGCTGGATCAGCCTTGATTGCACGAAGTTCTTCATTAGTTTCACGAGCGACCTGATAATGATAAACATAGGAGATTAATGATATTTGATGGAGAACATCCGAGCATGCAATGAAAGATATTTCATAGAAGGGGTGGAAGGGAAAGATTAACGACAAGAAAGAAAAAAAGAAATAAAAGGGTTCTGGAAGGCTGTAGGACAGTCACCTCTCAGTTGTAAATCCATCTAAGAAAGCAAATGATATTTAATAAAGTCTGACAGAAAGGCTTCAATAAAGCAATGGTAGCCCCAAAACCATATATAGCTAGCTCATTGGAGGAACACTAGGTCTTTTTACAGAGAGGCCACCATTTAGCATCAACATCTTAAACAATCCCTTACATCATTGACAGAGGGTAAAGAAAGAATGAATAACTTACCACTCTAATTTTCTCTTCTTTATCAGCTATGCAAGGCAAGATAGCTCCTAGGATATCAGCATAATAAGGAACAAGCTGGTCTCCACCAAGTTTTACGAACTCGTATATCTGCACACAAGTACTGATATCAATTCTGAGCAAACTTAACAGCACACCTACACCTATAAACTATTCTCCAACAAGAATAAGGTGGTAATAGTTCCTCAAGCAAGTGCATTAAGGAAAACGCATGCACATTCTGAGCCAATATCCTTACCCATGTAATAGCAGTCAAACGGGTAAATTCATCTGGGGAAGCTGCCCGCTGAACAAGTATTTCAGCCATGCGACCATAATCTACAGACTTCAAGAGTAGCACTGCTTAAGTCAGAAAAATGAACAATAAAATTTGCTGCTTAAAAGACTCGGACTAACAATATACTATGATGTTACTGTTAATTAAATCACAAGATTACGCATAGCAGCTAAAAACTAGTGAGTGTCAGTTTCATGTCTATGAATATAATGTCACTACACATGCAGCAATTTATTACCAACATCAGATGGAACCACAATACATTCAAGGAGATGTCTTACTGGGGAGTTCTTGATCTCTTGAAGAAACTCAGAAAGAGCTGAATCGGCTTGCTGCCGTATTTCATGGCTGGAATCACTTAACATATTAAATAAACCTGAAATTCCGTCATGTCAGTTGAGCTTATATACTTGAATAGCAAAATTCTGTGAATCTACTATTCAGTTAAGAGGTTTACCATCAAGAAAATCGGGAAGAAAACCAAGCATGTCGATATCCGGAACACTGTCTAACACTGTGATCCATCCCACTAGAAATTGGCGGACGTAGGGATTCAACACATTCATACGCTCTCTCAATAGTGGTATAAATTCCTCAATGCTGACAGAAAAAAAAAATGGCCAAATAAAGTTATTTACTTAAATCAATATTAAAACGAAAAACCTGTGATTCCAGAATCAACAGGTTAGAACATGAAAACAAAGATGGTCACCTGAATTGGTCACTCTCCGTGACAATGTCCTGTCCCCAAATAAGTAAATCATTAGTTCACTTTTTACAAATGAATTATAACACATGGGTCAGCTACACAAGTTAAAAAGAAAAAATCAAATGCTTACCTTCACAAGTCTATCTAAAAGATGAGCAGCACTTTGTACATTGGGATCTGAGTCTGCTGAAAGCTTACACAATGCATCAAAGATTTGATTGAAAAACACAATGAAGTCTCCCCTCACAACCTGCAAAGAAACATCACATGAGCCCAAAATGCAAACAATAAGATGCACAGTAAATTAGTATTAGTTCACCCTCACCTTCGCAATGTTGTATAGAGCTTCACAAGCATAATAGCGGACTCTGCTATCTTGATCGGAAAACGAATTTATGACTGGTGGTACAATTTGCTGGCCGGTTGCATTAAAAAAAGAGAGAACAAAAAAGATATGCCATCAGTAGAATAACCAAATCAAAGTTCTCATACAACACCAGCTTTCTCTAAAATATAATAAAGGGTCTGACAAGCATGTGCCCTACGTGCACACATTACTTACCCATTTTAGAAACTCTTTGCAATGGAATTCATCATAATGGCATTAGAACTTATAAAAGAGGCAAAATAACATAAAAGTTCAAAATCAAGGACTCTGAAAGAGAGCCCAAGAACACATGTAAGCCCTCATTTTCCTATTCCAATTATGATAAAGGATGGTTGCACAGCTCTCTCTTTTATTCCAGAGGTTGTTCTTCTAATTAATTCAGGTCAAACTATTGAAGGTCAGTGATAAGTTTTCTCGATGGACCCCAAGGGGTGGGAGAGATGGCAAGGGCACTTGGGCAAAAGACCTTAAGGTCCTTGGTTCCAATTCACATATCAACATGGGCCAACACTTGCCTATCAAAAAAAAAAAAGTTTTCTCGTTGCAGAAGGGATCCATCAAAGCAAGAACAAATAGACAACTAGGTACTTCAATCACATGATCGACCCTTTTAGCACCAATCCGAAAGAGACACCAAACCACAACTTATATTGAGTTAATCAAATAGAAAGCCATGGGTTTGGACTCTGGTAAGTGTTGATTCCCAACATCTACACAAATTAGCATTCAATTTATATATGCTCCAACATTTGGACCAGCTTTTTACATAGCTTTTGATATTTGGGACCCTCATGCAGATTGCAGAATATGCAGTAAGATGGAAAATAAGGAATTTCATATACAATCTTTCATCCCTGACCTAAGCCTATTTTGTCAACAAGGTTGCTCGAGAAATCCGCATAACTATATTACCTTGCGTAGATCTGCTCAAGTCATGTAACAGTAACAGGGTTAAAAACGTATGATAATTTTCCCATCTCCTAACTACTACTGCCTCCGTTCCTAAATAATCATCATGTTTGACCCGGCACACCGTTTAAGAAAAATTGATTGACTCTATTATAAATATTGGTATAGTGAGTACTTTTCTTTAAATCCCTTGCGCATGAAGTCATAATTAAAGTAGGGAGAAAATTAAGGGTAAAGTGACTTGTCAAAAAAAAGTAAGGGTAAAGTGGTAAAAGTGTTTTCTTAAAAAGAAAATTTTAGAAATAGGAAAAAAAAAATTAACAGACAAAAAAGGAAAGCAGGACTATTATTTAGGAATGGGAGTATATATTTACATTGTATATGAATATGACTAATACTTCAATTTTTGGTTTTGGCATAATTCGAACCATGGAAATATATTCTCTCAACATATGAGGTAAGGCCAGACACATTAAACAAACATGCAATACAAGAGCCTCATCAACAAGTAGACTATTGCACCTGACCTCCAGCTTGAATGCTAGCTCGATGCGGTCCTCTTTTTGTCCTTTTATAAATAAAATGTTCATAGCAAGGAAGAAAAGAATAAAAGAGGTAAAAAGAACTCCAAATATCAAAAGAATAAGTAAAGGACATGATATCGCTGCACCCCAGTGCTAACCAGCTCACAAGCAGTCCCAGAAAAAGACTGCAAAACGACCCGAAAGATGTAGAACAAACTGAATCCCAAGGAAAAAAGACACGATCCCACAATAACCACAAAGTGGACAACCATAATAATTGATGATCCTTGCATGTCCGATGTCCACCCCAACCATATGCATCAAAGAATCGAATAGACACCTTGCTTCCATAGTAGCTCACCCTCTGAATTCCCAACCTTTTCCACTTCTGACAAAATTTGACCAGTGAAGGACATATACAATACTCATCAGAAACTGAGAACAAACAGCTGTAGAACCTCCACGCAAATAACCATGCAAGAATTGATGGGAGAGAGTCTCACTAGCCTGAAAAATGCTGCACAAAACAAACCTTTGCCTCATATTGCTCAAAAGAAGCTTCAAAGAAACAAGGAGTATTCAAATGCCCCAACTTTCAATCTGGCTGTTTAGTCATATAAATCGAGGCTGATTTGGGAAAATAGAAGCAACTAATAAATTTTAGACTCATTATGAGCTTGAGAAGAGCCGCTACGCCATATGTCCTACCAAAGACAAGCAACTTCAGTTGGTCCAAGGTTTATGCTTTATCTGCGTTCATCTTATCTGATTGTGGCCCTTATAAAGCTTACACTTCGACTTGGATCAAAAACTTATCCACCCGTGAAAAAATTGATCATCCTCAATTATATCATTATATGAAGATGAAGTAAATTTGGAGAAGTGTGTAAAAAGGTCATCTTCGTGCTTATCAGTCAGTAGCAATCCCTAACCAAACTGTCACTCTTCTAATTAACTCAATTCAGAACTGCTATGGCGACGGTGGCAGATTTATGACTGATTGAAGACCAAGTAAAGAAGCTAAATTTGAATTCTCGCCCCTCTCCTATCTGCATGTGTCTTGGCATAAAATAATATACCCTGTAACACCTTGTACCATGCATTATAGTTGTGTTACTCGAAATAATCACTAGTAATAAATAACATACACACCTTTAACTGAATAAAGCCACTGAGCAACTTTAGTGAATTTCCTAATCAAACTAGTCATCATCATAATGTTTATACATATAGGTTTCAATTAACTTCTACAATGTTCATTATCGCATCACTTTTCCACTGGCATAACAACAAGATCAAGATCAAGCATAACAGCATACAAGAAGCAAGAAGCCATAAAAAAATTCAAACTCGATTTCAGTAGCAAGCCTCAAAAAACAGTCCTATCCTATAGGCACAATCCCTTACCTCCAGATGTTGTGCTGCTTCTGCAGTCAAACCAACAGTTGCTGCAGCCAATCCAATTAATCCTCCCTAGCACAAACAACAGTGCAATTTCACATAAATTAACAATGCAACCAAACAAGCAAAGCAAACGCCAAGCACCTGCACCTCTACTTTCTCTCTCTCCTCAACTGACCTTCCGATGATTTGCTTGCGGAGAGTAGGTGAACTCATTAGTCAGCAAATTGATCACAGCCGTAATCTTATCATGATCTCCAGCCACCGCCAATTGCTTAACAATTCCTTCAACCTAACAAAACAAATCACAACAGCAAAACAAACCTAAAGATCGAAAACAAAACACACGCAGAGAGTAAATGGATATAGTAAACATACAACACAGACCTCAAGGGCAGCATTTTTCCGCTTCTCGTAAAGTTTGTCGGAGAGGTTGCGAAGAACGCCGGCGGGAATGGCGGAGAGAGCGTCCGCCATAGCAGCAATTCAGAAAAAAATCTACAAAACTTCACGCTAATCAAAGCCGTTTCCTGATTTTCTCTTGCTCGAATCGGAACATATTATTAAATGATATATAAATAAATAGAATTATATATGTATATATTTAGGGAAAGTAGATTGGGGAAAACGCGTGCGGGTTTTACGATTGTCTGTGTCGATGAGTTCGAGTGTGTCAGTGTACAGATAGACACAGATCTAATAATAAAAATGTGTAATTAGGAAAGAAGATCGGGGGTTGGAAATGGCAGGAACCGTGATTTTCTCGGTAACTTTCCTTTTCAGAAATTTTTATTTTCTCGAGAAAGTTGAGTGAGGTTGCTAGGTTTGCGTTCACACGGCGAGAGAGGGGGAGAAAAAGAGAGAGATAGTCTAAGCCGTCGTAACGACGGTCATTATTCAATATGGATATTGGCCACCGTACGCGTAATCTTGGAGATGATTACAGAACAGAAATTTGGACCCTCTTCTTTCAAACTCGATCGCTCGGTTCCATTTTTGTACTAGTTGTGCATCACAAAGTTGTACGGTATAATCTTTCCTGTTTATTAATTGAAAAGATTTTTGTAATAAAGAGAGATTGTTGTAGTTAAAAACTTAAAAGAGCATGTCTCGTGTAAACAGTTTTATGGATCTTAGTTCGTAAAATGGAGTTTCACTCCCTCATAACTCAATTTATCAACACACGATGGATCGGGTAAAGAGAATTCGTCTTACAATATATATGTAGATAAAAACATAACTAAGACGGTCCTATGGTTATTTTTTGTAAGACGAATTAGTACTATTATTTCTACCCCATAGGTTAGGCCAAGTTCCAGCACCATCCAAAATGTTTTGTCTAGTCTCAATGTCACCCCTTATGTTAAATTTGTTACAATTTTTTGTTAAATTAGAGTTTGTTATAATATACATAACTTCAAATGACAAAGTAAAATGATTAAAAATCTCATCCACCTCTCTCCCTCCCTCCCTCCCTTTGTCTAAATGGTTCAAATCAATTTTACGATTTAATATCTCTCTTAGGTGATAATAATACATGTGTGGTAAGATATTTGTAGGCTAGTTGCAACTTTGCATGAGTTTTGTAAATATTTTTAGATTGCATTTTCTAATGACAGATAGTAAACCCTCGTGATTTGAAGAATTATCAAGGTTATTGCATTTGCATGAACTAATTTAGTTTCCTTAAACAAGTTCAAAGGTAAAACACACACTTACATAAGTTATTTTATCTATTATTTTTGCAAGTTTGAAGATCTGTCAAAACTAAATTACTACATAGTATATGCTCAAGAAAATTATAAATTGGGAATACTTTTAATACAAGTAAACATTGAAACCAACAAAACTCAATACATGTAACTATGGGGTATCAACTATCAAGGTGATACTACTACATTATCATTCATCTCGTGTGGCATCATCAGCCAATAAGTAAGTTTCATGTTGTTGGGTTGTATATGGATAGTTAACTCCATAACTAACGTTAAAAGAGATAACAAAAAAACTAAACTAAACTAAAATTGTAACATTGTTAGCCACCAAAAATTTCCTCCATCTTTATTTGTTTTCTAGTGTCTTATGTGCGATATGGTTAGAAATAATACTACGAAAATAGTATACAAATTACATAATAAGTAAATAATAGAAATCGTTACTGTTTTAATGGAAGTCTATTAGTAAATTCTAAATCTGCAGGTAGACTTTAAGGGTCTATTTGGTATAGTGGTTTAAAAATTGAACGTTTTGAAAATGCAGCGATTTTGTTACAAACGTGTTTGGGATACATTTTTAAAACGTTATTTTCATAAATTTGAGCATTTGTCAAAATGACGGCTTTGTCATTTCTTAAACAATGTCTTACTTCTAATTTTATAGATATACCTATATATATATATATATATATATATATATATATATATATATATATATATATATATCTAAATACTTATTTCATAACACTAATGTAAATTTAAATTAAAATACCAAGTTTAATTTTAAAAATATCTAAACATACTTATTTAGTCCAAAATACATAAAATAAAAATTAAGTCTAAATTTTTCAATAATTCCAACTAATATTAAATCAAGTCCAATGAGAACTATTACAAATAGATTCCAACAAAGATTGTCGAAAAACATCCATCGTATTATTTTCTTCCCTATGATTGCTCGATTCAGGGACTGCAGGCTCTCCCTCTGAATTGTGATTTATATCTTGCTAATCATCACTATCATCATTATCATCGCATGGACAATCTTTTTTATAGCAACGAAACATTTTATTATCAAGGCGTATCTCACGTCGAATGAAATTGTGTATTGTCATGGCTGCAACCACAATTAGTACTTGTGTCTTGAAAGGGAATGCTGGCATAACCTGCAAAATTTTAAATCTTGCCTTCCAAACACCAAACGACCTTTCAATAACACTTCTTAAAGAGGAGTGTGCTTTGTTAAATCTTTCTTTCATATTCCTTGGATGTTGAGATGCTCTTGAACCCCTTCGAAAGTCGGGTTGGTGATACCTCACATTTTTATAAGGTACAAGAAAACCTTTTGTATTTGGGTATCCACTATCGACAAGGTAATATTTTCCTACAAATTTAGCATTAAACATCAATATTTACTTGAAAACATGCAAATAACTAATATTGTAGAAACAATAAAATACCATCAGGAGGATTTGAAAACTTAAGCTCTTTTCTTGCTCTAGCAAACTCAAAGATGCAAGAAATATGAGCGATCCCTTCCCAGCCAGCCCAAACATATGTGAAGCACATATCAAAATCACACACCGCCAAAATATTTTGTGTGTCATATCATTTTCTCCCGATGTATGCAGTTGTGTTTTTTTTAGGTGGTACAGTACGCACACGAGTTCCATCAATTGTGCCTATACAATTCTGTATAATAATTGATCTAATTACTCTGAATATTTTGAAATGATTGCATTTATAAATAAATTAATATCCATTACCTCAAAGATATGATATTTGGAATTTCTCCTTATGTCTGGATGAACTTGAGCACCTAATTCTTCATTTGGTTTGATGTAATCAACCGACATCCTGATTACCGCATTAAGGACATCATATAAATGTTTTCCAATCGTCCACCCTAAATGTTGAAATATATCTTGGGCTTGTCTATTTGTTGCCCTTTGCCCCACGATGTACAAAAAACTGGCAACTCTTTCCTCCGTAGTTGAATAACTAGTGGGTTTCAAACCATAGGTAGTCTTTAAAGTATTGCACAAATTCTCAAAAACATGTGGCAACATACGCAAGTTTTCTTGACACACTCTAGCACTACCACCAAGTTTTTCATTCACCCAATCTTGGCCATTAGTGGATGAATTCCTATAGGATTGTTTATGCAAATGCTTGATGTAATAATTTGTCAAACATTCAACAACCGTGAGTATTTCTCTATCTTCTAAATAGTCAATCATTATACGATCAAAAATGTCTTGGTGATAGTCGTCTCCATTTTCACCATCATTATTACTTGAGTTATCATCATTTTGCTTCTCAAATTCTTCCACCATCTTAACCCAATACTCCAATTCATCATTATCCATTACACTGTAGGATAAAGAAAAAATCAATAACTTGTAAATATCAAGGTTATAAAAATTGCTAGGTGCCAGACTAGGGCCTAGCGCCTAGGAGGGGCCGAGAAATTAAGGCATAATTACTTGTAAAATAAAATTATAACTAATTAACTAACATTAAAATCATCATTTCAATGAAATAACAAATGTTCGTATAAAATAAAATTGTAAATTACTAAATCGTTTAAAGCGTTACTCAATATCATACCACCAAATAACCGAATAGGCAAATACAATGTCATTAATCAATGAAACGGTGACTTCAACAACAAAAGGTTCCTGATTAGAAGTTCAAAGTTAGAACTTAGAAGTTATAAGTTAGAAAAAAGTGAAGCAGCAAGTGCAAAAACGTAGCAGCAACAACATAATAGCAGCACCAAAATAGTACCAAAGCAGTACCAAAAAACACCAAAACAAGGCCAAAATAACACCAAAACAGGGCCAAAACAGTACTAAAACAAGGCCAAAACAACACCAAAACAGGGTAGCAACACAATAACTACTAAGTACTATACAATATATACTATTTACTAAACATAATTATCCTAAATCTGGACCAGAATATGGAGACTGAGCATTTGGTGGTGTAGAAAACTCGTTAGCAATGACACGAGAGGATGGTTGAGCTAACAACTGAGAGAATGCACTAAGTGGTTGGGTAGTAAACTGAGAAAATCCACTAGGAAAGACTCCCATAGCGGGTTGCACAACTTGATGAGAGAATCCACTTGAAGGTTGACCAAACTGTGGAGAAAATCCATTAAGGGGCTGAGCAAGAAACTGAAAGGGTCCACCGGGTAACTAAGCAAGTTACGGATTGTAGACTGGTGGCTCGCTAAGTTCCATATCCTTCAACTAGATAAGTTGTATGTCATTGCCCCCTAAGTTTATAAACATCTCTTTATTATACAGTTTGGCAAATAATCTAAGAGCCAAAAGGTATAAAGGGCTACCTACTGTCACACCCGAAAGTTGATTCAAAAGCTTAATAGTCTCTTTCATACTACTACCATTTATGATAGACAATGTAACATCAGCTCTGCATTCCATATGATGTATCATACTATACAGGGTATCGGCAAGTTTATCAGTAGTAGTAGTAGTAAAGTTGATTCAAAAGTTTAATAGTCTCTTTCACAATAGTAGTAAATTTGATTCAAAAGCTTAATAGTCTCTTTCACACTACTATCATTTATGATAGACAATGTAACATCAGCTCTGCATTCCATATGATGCATCATGCTATACAGGGTATCGGTTAGACAATGTAACATCAGCTCTGCATTCCATATGATGCATCATACTATACAGGGTAATAGTAGTAGTAGTAGTAGTAGTAGTGGTGGTGGTGGTGGTGGTGGTGGTGGTGGTAGTAGTAGTAGTAGTAGTATAGTAGTAGTAATGCCAGAGCGATAGTAGCGAGTAGCGATAGCGATAGTAGTAGTAGTAGTAGTCCTTGGTTGCAATGTCATTGTAGCCACTAGTTTGATCCAATGGTTGTGGTACATATGCATCATCTCCAAGTTCAACACCTTGACTAGGTGTCCACGCATTATGCCCTGTTGCTGTAGTGTTTACCTGCAAAATATATCATTAACATTAGAAACAATTAAAACTTAAAACAGATCCAAACATTAATTAGACTAAAAAAATAAAAAGATATACCTTCGCCATTTCATTCCACCATTCCTTAGACGCCACATGTGTATTCTTTTTCAGATCCCAACCTAGTCCACTGGTTTTTTGTTTTAAAAATATCCAAGCCTGCCATTCTTTTCTCATACCATCCCAGTGATTTTTAAGTTATGCTCGAGTAAACCTTTTCTTAGTTTCTTGATTGAAAAGCATCCAAATTGTTTCCCAGCCTTTGGTTTTGAAATGTGCAGTTGGCATGTTTCCCTTGTTTTTCTCCTCCACACAAAGTCTAACAAAAACTGCATGTGATTCATTGTTCCAATTGGCCTTCTCGGCATTGTTATCCCCGTCAACTTCACAAACATCCTCATTGTGTTTCTTTTGAACCCCTTTCGCTTTACCTTTAAGTGTCATCTATCATAATCAGAATCAATAATTTATACTACACTCACTAATGACACAAGCATCGAAAGTGGACCGTTGAATATGAAAAGAAAGAAATGAAAAGTTGAGAAAACACGAACACAAAGTAAGCACATTGTGTAATTTTTTTTTTTTTTGGATTTTGTTTTTGTTTTCCGATGAACTTCTCGTCCGTCTCTTGTGTTTCTCTTTCCTTATCTATATAATTTTCTTTTTTATCAAAACAACAACAACAATCACAGTAAATAAAAATTATATTGTTTGTAATTATGGTTTTCTGTTTATATTTCTCTTCATGACCTATAAACTCTCTGCAGCCAAGATTAATGTTACTTTTTACCCAAAGACCACTGTACTAAGTTCTTTTATCCATGTGGTTGTCACACAAAATCATGTCTAAGGTGTTGAGGTATGTTGAGGATCCTAAAGATTTAACCAGAATCAGTAACTTTCTTATTGTGCCTCTAGCTTACTCTCTTCATTTCTTTCTAGAAAGACTTCTCCAAGAACAGACAGTCAATCAAGAAGGTAGAAGACCCTTTGGGCTTTTGTTTCCACACTAGACTCAGGGTATACAGCTGTCCTTCCTGAAGCAGATGAGTTGAACAGTTCAAGGGGAAGAAAGGTCAATTTCTTGCTTATAGACTCATGGATCTATATTGCTAAAAAATTATGACTCATGGATCAATTTTAGGTGCAGAATGTCCCTTCTTATATGTAAAAAGTTTGTCTATTTTTTTATGGAATAACCTCTTGCTTATAGACTCATGGATCTATATTGCTAAAAAGCATAATATTCAAGAGCTAGAGCTAGAGCTTGATATTAACTTCTACAAGGATCCAGCTCTGCTGTTCACTCTCACAATGTTTACATGTGAAATGTTAATGTTTCTTAAACTAGAGGGTTTGTGTTTCTTAACTATTCCATGTTCTTAATTGGTTTTCCGAATATTAATGCCCTTCATTATAGGTCAATCATCTTTATTAATACTTCCATATTTTCAAATCTCTTCAACTCTTGTTCTCCTGTGCCAGAAGAGTTGGTTATACACATAACTGATTTGGTTACTCTACACAGTTTTGTTGTTATTTTACATACCATAAAACATCTTCAATTAATTTATAGACCTACATTGTCATTAGATGTGTTTTAAAGACTTATTTTTTATCGTTGCTCTTCAGTACTTAGATCTCCGGGATAGACTATGGTAGAATATGTGGTGGGAGACTTTGGCCCTCGTGTTGAAGCAAATGTTGATGTCAGTTGTTCATTTGAGCTTCTTAGAAGGATTTGCATTGCATAGTTTCTAATGTTATCAGATGACATTGTGCTTGTGAGCCACCTTTTTATTCAGGCTGATGATATTGCCAGAAGAAGCTTACAAAGATTTTATTTGTATTTGCGCATTTGGATTTGCGAGGTGGACTCGACTTTGCATTCTCAGAATCTAAACAACACCTAAACATGTTGCATAAACTATTTTTATTTTTTCTTTCAACAATATAAGTAATAACAACAGGTTATGCTGATCTGCAGCCATCCAAAGTTTAAAAATAGATGCAAATTTAAAAATATTATACATTGCCCAGTGGAATTGCTACTTGCTCTTCAGTTATTCCTTGACATTTTCTAGAACATCTTCTATGTTATGTCTATCAATAGAACTCAAACATATACCCACATAATCTATGTCATTTAGAAGAAAATTATAGTCCAATAGGGAGCAGAAACAATAACAAATAATAAAAAATAAAAATGAAGTGCCATAGAGCTTAAAGTATTTTCAGTTGTGCAGCTACTGCATTGTTTGGTAAGTTCCTGGTTCAAAAAACTAAACACTTTTTAATACTACTATCAGGACAAAACCCCTGAGTATGGTGTCTTCATTTTCCATTCATATTTCTCGTCTTCTTTATTCCTTGTGCTAAATGTATCAAACTAAGAATTAATGTGCACATGAGATGTTTTGAAACAAAAAACAAACACTGTCCAAGCAGATTCCTAAACACATTTCCAAAAACTCCCCTTTCTATTAACCTTAAACAATCATCTTTTAAGTAATAGATTATATATCTCTTAACTGGATTGCTACATAATTACCAAACAACAACTGAAAAAAATCAAATTCCCAGATATTGAAAAACTATTATACATCATCCAAATCAAAAAGCATTCGAAATTACATAAAATGTGAGAAAGAGATGGAGGGGTACCTTAAGGGCTAGGTATCAATTTGTCAAAAGGCAACACACCTGAAGTTGGAAAAACCCACAAACAAAGTTGTCTCAAATCCACATTGAAATTACAAAACCACAAACCCTAGTTACAATTTACAATCAGTGTTTTCTAAAAATTCTTCAATGAAATCAATCAAAACTTGATTTACCAACATACCTGCAAATAGCTTCCTATACTTCGGAGAGCTGCGTAGCAACGAAGACGTCGGAGAAAGGTACAGGTCGCTCAACAACAGAGAATACGAATGGGAGAGAAAAACTCATCAAAAGCTTTTATACTACCGAAGGGGTAATGTCATAAACTTATTTCTCAGCAGCGTTTTGATAGCCATGTTTTTTCTTCCTGTTGAAAATTCTGGCGTTTAGAAAACGCCCCCCATTTTCTCAAATGCTCTGTTTTTAAACGGGGTATTGAAACAACAATTTAGTAAAACACTCCATTATTTGGTAGCGTTTTGACGAAAACACATTACCAGACACAGCCTAAATCTGTTGGTGGTCTTCAAGCTTGTAGGCAGACTTCAAGTCTGCTGGTGGTCTTCACACCTGTAGGTAGACAAGTCTGCGGTCGGTCTTCAAGCCTGTAGGTAGACTTCAAGTTTGCTTGTGTAGGTAGAGATCTGAAGTGTACCTATGAAGCAAAAATATGCTTGTATGAAGCCCGTGTCAAACACACTTTCCTTAAAACAGATTCATCCATTCCTTGTAAGTGCTTGAAGTTTTTTAGGACATCTGTCTCCCAGGATACAACGGAGATACCGACAAATCTTTGCACTTAATATTCCGACGAACTGAATATGTGTTTTGACAATATTACCAACAAAAACAAGAGGCCAAGGAATATGTTCAACGAAATGAAAAATACAAAAAAGAAATGGAGATTGTATAAAGTTATGTCTAAGATTGTGGAAAGCAAACTCCTTATAATCAACCGTTTTGGTTCACCCATGATGAGGCATATTAAAGTGTCATGAAAGCATAATAAATTTGCTAATGAATGTTAGAGTTATGAAAATCAAAAAAAACAATTAACAAAATGATGGTTAGACTAAGTAGGGAAATTTGGTCCGACATTCGTGTCTGCGGGGCGCGCTCGTACATGTATACGGTATACCGAAGGCTAAATTAGACCATGATTTGCACCCACCATGCTGGCGCGTACACACGCGAGAGAGCCTCTACTCTACATGCATAAGCTTACCATTAACACATAAAAAAGCAATTGTATATAAACCACTCAATTTTGTTAATTTTCAAATGTGGGATAAGCACACTTCCAACTTCCAACACCACACTTTAAACTATCATAATTTATTGATCCAAACATCAAATTGGACAAATAAAAATATGATTTCGATGTTCTCACAGAGTAAAAACATATTTCTATAATTACCCTTGTCATTACACAAATGACTCATAAATAAATTTGTACTTCAAGATTGCACAATTTCATTCTTTAAACACAATTTTTCCAACAGATACAACAAATGAATGATACATAGCTACTTAAGTGACTCAAGAATTCATGATCAAATGACATCTTTACATGCAAATGAGGCAAATTAAATTTGATTTTTAGCTTAGAATCTCCAAAATTTTATGTAGTTGGGTTTGTGCGAGTATCACGATATTGAGGGTTTTGAGTTTTTTTTTTTTTTGTTATTGTATATCGTTGTGTATGGTTCTAGGTTCTATTTTTTCTCTAAATATTGTTATTTAATACGCCTTATGCAATTTTAGGTTTCTCATGATATGGCCATATGCATGAAGAAAATGAAATGCGATTGGGCGCACGCATACTATGTCCTTGATTTGATCTATGTTTTTTTGTTTTTGAATAGGGATATGGAAGTTAGAAACAGGGATATACTGTTAGCATTCTAATTTCAATTAAGGCAATTTAAAAGTACAGTATAAAAACATTACTAATCGAAGTGTTTATTAACATTGGACTTAATTAATGTTTGCTTGAGGTTTTGTAGGAGGTGACTAGTCATAATACTAGTTATTTAGCACGTGCTTCGCACAGGTACAATATATATATATATATATATATAACTTTTGGATATTATAATTAGATTGTTAATCTCTGTCATAGTTATAATTTTTTTTTTCCTATTGTTACTAATATTAAACGATTTTTTTACCTAAATACTTTTAAAATTAAGCCAAAACGCTCCTTTGGTTCACTGTACTTTACAAAAAGTTGCAATTAGCTAGGCCACTGAGACATCAAAATTTTCGGTGCGGCCACTATATCAAACTTATCTTGCATGTTAACCCAATTTTTGGATGGACATTAACTTAGGTTAAATACCTATTTTGCCCTTCATCAACGTCCTTTTTCTCTAATCAACAAAAAAAATTCTTAAATTAATATTCCAGCTAAGTATTTCAATGTTTCCAATATTCTAGTGATGAACACGTTGCTACAATTGAAATCTTTATGAATGACGCAAGGCCCATGAAAATAATCCAAGCCCTTAAGGATCTGTTTGGACCATTTCTTCACCGTTTTCATTGAAACATGTTTATGCTTTTTCCTATAATCCATCAAACATCTCAATGTACAAACTTTCGTAATGAAATTCAACGTGTTTCGCTCCTCGTCTCTCCATTCCTAGTACAGACCAATTATGGTTTTGTTCTTCAGCATCGCCAGGAGCCGGACCTTCGAGTAAAGCCGCTCAAATGCTCTGTACACTATCTTCACGGCGTCGGAACTGAACAGCTCGCTGTATCGACCATATCGGCAGGTTGGATCTACCTAAACTAATGGCTCTGTGTCCCTGTCCCCCAGGTCAAAATCTACACTCGGCATCTTCAATCCACAAAAAACTCCCTCGCTCAGAACAAGAAAACTCTGCTGTTAATTACAATCGTCAATCTACCCGCTGGAACCCTAGCTTAGACAAAATCTGGTTATCAAGTATACTTAATTTTTCGAAAATATGAATTGCAGCGATTCAATTGGTGGGTTTCTCCATTTTCATGAAAAAATGGAAAAGAAAACATTTTGTGATTACGCATATTCCGGATTCAGATCTAGGTTTGATTGAAGCATTTGAGGAATCGAAATTTGAATTTGATTGAAACATAAAGAGATGATGAGACTGTAAAAATACGGGTAGCCAAAGAGAGGGGATGGGATGGGATTAATGGAGGCGGCGGTAGTGGCTTTGAAAAGTCCACCGGATCTTAAAATCAAATATCTATAATTCATGAATTTTTTGTTTCTGTAATTTTAGGTATACTCAATGTCATGAAATAAGAAATTCTTTAGGTTTTTTGTTTATATAATTTCAAATGGATTGGCACAAATGTTTTTTGATTTTCGTTTTAGATCTGGATTTAATATGAGTTTGCCATTGTCATCTGCAATTCTTTGATTTTTTGACTGGATGATGATGAAGATGACCACCGTGGAAGCTGATGATGATGGCAAAATAGGTATTTAACATAAGTTAACGTCCATCCAAAAATTGGGTTAACATGTAAGATAAGTCTGGTACAGTGGACGCACCAAAAATTTTGACATCTCAGTGGCCTAATTCCAATTTTTTGTAAAGTACAGTGGCCCAAAGGTGCGCTTTGCCTAAAATTAATATAGGCCAAATTATAAATTTCCCCCCAAAGTATACACTAAATCCTAGATCACTACCCAACTTAAGTTTTGTACCAATTTGGTATCTAATGTTGCCATTTGTGTCAAATAACTCCCCCGGCCCAACACCTGTTTATGAAAAAACGTTAACTCTCACTTGCTCTTGCACGTGATGGTTATTTTGGTCATTTCCTTTTGGAGGGAACTCGTTGACGACATGTCAACAAACAAATACGAAATCCCTAATTATACGTTTAGGGCTTTCGAACGATTGAGATTGAGAGCAATTGATTGAGAGAAACAAAAATAGGGTTTACAAAGTTAACAGTGAAGGCAATGACGAACAACAGTCAGGGACAATCTCATACTATTGTAGAAGAGGAAGATCCTGACACAGTTCATAGTAAGTGTTTTGATTTTATTAATTTTCTTATTAGTGGAATGTTTGACTTTTAATCCACTAATACGTGTGTTGTCTGTAAAGAATGCGAGTATTGACTTACTTTGCATGAAAAAATTGAATTTTTTGCTCATCTTTGTAATGTATGACTTTACAAAGTAGTTATATTTTATTAGAGTTTCATTTTATTGTGCTTTTAATTCAGTTGAGTAGTGTTTGTATACTGTCATATGGTCCATGTTTGGCTGTAAATAGCTTTTGTATTGCCCATATGTGATTGTGGATTGCTTTGCTTTTGTCCATGTGTGACTGAGTATTGGCAACAGAATAATTTGTATGGCCCATGTCTGTATCTTGATTTTATGAAAATGAATGCAACCAATGTATTGAATATGTTATCTGTTTAATATTGATTTTGCACACACATTGGAGTATGTGTTTTCTGTATATTGTCATTTACTTTAATTTTTGTTTGAAATAATGCATAGTGGGGGACAATGTGCTAATATTCCCCCTGGATAATGGTCCCCCTGTCCCTCTCTTCACCCCATTTTGTATTAATAATACCCAGTAAGACTTGTTGTTCATCATCTAATGCTTTGTTTTTGTTTTTGTTTTTTTTGTTTTTGTTTTTTGTCTTTGTTCCTAAGACCTGCAGCTTACTATTAGGGTCCATCATGGTGGTGAGTTTATCTACCACCCTAATACAGTGTATTTAGGAGGTGAAGTGGAAACAATAACCAAATTACGAAAGAATGATATGTCTTATGTGAAAATGAAGAATTATTACTGGGGATTGGGGTATAAAGACTATGCAACCTTTTACTATGTGCAATGCAGTAAGAATATGGATACTGGTTTGAAATTAATATCAACTAATCAGTCTTTGATTGAAATGGTAGAAATGGTAGAAGGGCTTGATCCAAAGAATAGGGTTGTTGATATCTACTGCAAACATAATGAGGAATACCAGAGGGTTAGTCAGCATATGAATGCAAATAGGCCAAACATCCCAAGTAGATCAGATAATGAAGATAGTTCAGGTTATACTGATAGTGAATATGGGGATAATGAGAGTGATATGGAACTTAATGAGATTGGGGATGATGGAGTACCAGATAAGCAACCACAAGGAAAGGGAAAGGAGAAGGCAGTGTCTGGGAGTGAAATACCTGTAAATCATAATGATTTTGATGTTGAGTCAGATTATGAGGATAATGATTTTGATGTTGAGTCAGATTATGAGGATAATGATTATGATGATTTTGAAAGCCTTGATGGCTCTGACTTTGATGATGATGACCCTAGGATCCAAATGGGAAGGAAAGCTACTCCTAAGTTCAAGAAATTTAACCCTCTAACAGACATGAAGGAGCCTCAGTTTGAGTTAGGAATGGAATTCTCTGACATTAAAGAATTCAAAGCTGTTGTGAGGTCTTATGCAGTAAAAAATGGGAAGGGGCTTAGGTTTGTGAAGAATGATAGAGTGAAAGTAAGTGCCAAGTGTAAAGATGGTTGTCCATGGTATATCTATGCTTCTGGGCTAGGTGGTGAAAGGAATATCTTCAGAATTAGGACATTTGTTAACAATCACAACAGAGAGTGTTAACTAATAAATGTGTAAACTCTAGGTGGATTGGGAGCAATATGTCGACAAATTTAAACTAAACCCTACATGGCCTGAGTCATTCTTTCATACATTGGGAAAGATCTTGAAATTGAAGTGTCTAGGAGTAGTGCTTACAGAGCCTTACGATTTGCTAAGAATGAAGCTGAGGCAAGTCTTGAATCTCAGTATGGGGCTTTATGTGACTACAAGGAAGAATTGATCAGGTCAAATCCAGGAAAAACTGTTGAGATACTCTGTGATTATGAAAATGATAATCCTATCTTTAAGAGAATATATGTGTGTCTTGGGGGTCTGAAAAAAGGATTTTTAAAAGGTTGTAGGAAAGTTATTGGACTAGATGGCTGCTTTTTGAAGGGGTCAGTAAAGGGTATGATTCTCGTCACCGTTGGGGTAGATGCTAACAATGGATGTGGCCATTGGCATACGCATGGTCGAGGGGGAAAATAAAGACTCTTGGACTTGGTTTTTGCAATATTTGTTGATAGATATAGAATGTGTGAATTCATACCATTGGACATTCATTTCTGACAAGCAAAAGGGTCTTGTTCCTAGCCTTGAGGAGCTTGTCCCTAATGCTGAAATTAGGTTCTGTGTGAAGCATCTTCATGATAATTTCAAACTACAGTTTAGAGGTATTGCTTTGAAAAAACAGTTGTATGCTTGTGCTAAAGCATCCTATGTGCAAAAGTTTAACATTGAGATGGAGGATATGAAACAGAAGAGTGAATTGGCTTATGAATGGTTGAGGGGGAAAACACCTGCACATTGGAGTATGGCCTTTTTTTCTACAAATCAGTGTTGTGATATGCTATTGAATAATTTGTGTGAGACATTTAATTCTTGTATTTTAAGAGCAAGGTCTAAGGCTATCTTAGAGTTGCTTGAGTGGATTAGGATCTACATGATGGCAAGGTTATAAAAATGTAGGGAAAAGATGAGGCAATATCAAGGTTTGGTGTGTCCAAGGACAAGTAAGAAGTTTGATAAGTACAAGGGTGAATCACATGGGTTCATCACAATATGGGCTGGGATTAGGAAGTACCAAGTCACAGGTATGTATGGGGACCAGTTTGAAGTTGATCTGAGTACTCAAGTTTGTTCTTGTAGAAAGTGGCAACTGTCAGGTCTCCCTTATCCACATGCAATATCTGCCATACATCATAACCAGCTTGATCCTGAATCTTTTGTGGCTAAGGGGTATAAGAAGGAGACCTATATAAAGGCCTATGAGCAGATGGTGTATCCCTTGAGGGATAGAGACATGTGGCCCAACACCAACATAAAATTGCAGCCTCCAAAACAAATTGGAAAAACAATGCCTGGGAGGACTAAAAGAAGAAGAATCAGGCAGTTGGACGAAGGTAAAGGGAAGCCCAACAAACTGAGGAAGTACGAGGATACTGTGAAGTGCAAGATTTGTGGGGAATTTTATCACAATGCTAGGACTTGTCCAAAGAAACCACCACAAACAGAGGCTGAAATAGAAGGAATTGTAAGTGCAGTCCCTATTTTCAAATTAATGATATTGTTGCTTCTATTTACTTTATTTATTAAGGCTAAAATTTTATCTTTGTTTCATATAATGAAGAATTCAAGTGTAGTGGATGGGAACCCAAGCAAAAGAAAATCAACAAGGGTTGTTAAAAGAAGAGTGAGTACTTTTATTTTATTTTTTATGACAATATATTGGCTTATGTGCTTTTGCTTATTTGCATGTTATTGACTTATGCCACAAGTTAACAAGAAAGCCTCAAAAGAACCCTGATATGCAAAACTGTAAGTGCATGTTATTGGCTTATGATATGTTTTACAAGTGCATCTTTTAAACTCTTATGTCAACATGCTCTGTTATGTCAAAAAGGTTAAGAAGAAAGCCACAAAAGAACCAACTCAAACATGTACATCAAGTCCAGGAGATGATATGAATCAAAGTCAAACAGTAAGTATAATTGTAATAAAATGTGAATGTGGCTATAGTCTTTTGTAAGTAAAGATCAGTTTTCTTATTTCTAAATGATTATCTCTGTCATAGGTTACACCAAGTGCAAGGGATTGAACCACTTAATTTGCTGATGGGAGTACTCAAGAGTTTGAAGAGTTTGAAGTAGTGAAGTAGTGTTGATATTATTAGGTTTTTGTTTTTGCTCATGTTTTGAATGGTTATCTCTGGCACAAATGTTTTTGTAATGAGCCTTCTTTTGTAAAGTACCAAGAAACAATGTGGGGAATATTGTCAAAGTGGACAATCTTATAATGATTTTGTGATGTGCCTTCTTTTAGAGATTATGAAACAATGTGGGGAATATTGTCAAAGGGGCAATCTTTTGTAATGTTTTTGTACATTTGTAATGGCACCAAATTAGTACAATCCAATGGTATTTATGAATTTTTAGTGCAACTCAATCTGTTGATCCTGAAGATGTTTTTTGTAATGGACTAATTGTAATGGAGTCATTGTTTGTGTAATGACACCAAAATAGATGATTGTTCTAACATTACATTTTCTTCCCAATATATAATCTGATTACTAAAACACAGGCCAAATTCAATCCTTCAAACTAGAACAAGCAACATAATCTAATAGGATTATCATTTTCATAAATAAAGGTTGTCGAAATGAATGTATTGGGAAATGAATGTAATTGCAAAACAGATGATTGTTTGTATATTTTTGCTTTGTTTATGTAATGACACCAAAAAAGATGATTGTTCTAACAAAACATAGATTGTTTTGCTCATGTTCTGAACATAATTTGATTACCAAAACAAAACATAGATTACAACACCAACACCAACAACCAAAAAATTACAACAGAGGTATATTCTACCCAGAAGAAAAAG